>NTHP01000066.1:835641-935866 GCA_003416845.1 Oplegnathus fasciatus | reverse complement strand
ACACACACACACACACAGTACATCTAGGTATAGCACCCTTATTCTGATGACTCAGTGAAAGGCAACACTACGGTTCCACAACAGTCAAAGAGATAAATATAGCCTGCCTTGGCCCCCTGTTGCCTCCATCTCCAGCATATTTCAGACTATACTCAAGTATAAATGAGTGTAGATATATAGTGTAGATAGTAATATTCACATTCAACTCTGATACCTTCATAATTTGCCATCGCTTCATCATTCAGACATGACTGGATCTATTATTGACAACTTGTGCCAACATTTCTTAATTGCAAAAACTAAGCCAGACTTTCCTCTCAGTGTGAACTTAATATCCCTGTCCTCAATAATAATCAATGATAAGATGGATGGCTTATCAAAGATCTCAAGTCTCATTAGTTTCAAAGCTGAAACAGCGAATGTTTTTAGAACTTGGCAGCCAAATGGAGCAAGCAGACTCACCCACGTTGGTGAGAGGAACCTTGCCGGAGGAGGGGTGGAGATGGCGGGTGGGAGAAGGCAGCTGAGGGGGGCTATCGCTCTCTGTCATGCTGGCTATGGTGTGGGAGTGGCGTCTTCCCGGTTTGCTTCCTTCACTCTCTGACAGGCTTGAGCCATAGCGTCTGAGAAAAGAGAGGTCATTTTAACTCCAAACAACGAAGATACATCACAGTGTGAGATTTCAAATAGATTCTTGGACAATAATTGTTTTGACGTACTCTAAGCCTTTCTTCGGGAAGGTATTTCTGTCTGCCTGCAAGCTGCAGAGAAGAGAATAAAAAAACATTATTAATTGAGAATAAACAGTCATTGTGAATAATTCTTATAAAACAGTATGTTTCTCAGAGCCTTACACAAACACTATCGTTAATCTATTCATTTTAAGTTTTGTCATGGGACCTGCATAACACCCGGGTAGGTCATCTCATGGTCATCTTCTAATCCTTTTTGTACATCCAGCCCATATGGCACACTGGGCACTTTCATACACACAGCGTGCGATTTCCTTAAAGTACACTCCTTTGGCAGGAAATAATTCTGACCATCTCCACCTTGACAAAGAGAAATTTTCCAAAGGATCCAGCCCTCTATCTTCTAAATGACACCTCAGAGTTTCCGTTCCCGGAAAAGGCACATAAAATATGGTTGGCTGGTATGTCTGCTGCCAAGAAACTTATAGCTCAATGTTGGATGACTTTAAACCGAAACAGTGGTTCAGCTGCCTACTGGACATTATGTTTCACACACTATCAGCTGCTAGGATAAATGCAGTTACTTCTAATAGTTCATAAGAAGCTGGAAAATTGGCTGAAAAGAGGCATTTTTTTTAGGTGTCGTGGGCAATGTGCATTTCTCGTGTTGTTGACAGAGTCGCTTGGTTGCCTGCAAAAATGAAAACAGATTGAATGACTATTGAGTTTCAAACAACTCAATTTCCCATCCCCGTTTGTTTAAATAGTAAAAGCATGTTTATAATTAGGAAATCAAGAGGCTTGGAGGCTAACAATACCAAAAGTGACCTAATTAGCTGCCTTGCTTTTGTTTCTCGTCTCAGATGAAAACTGCTCACTTAGTCTACAAAAAAGTTAGTTACTAGTAAGTTATTCCTTTGCTATTTTTCTCTTTTTACAGTCAAAACAACTGAGGACAGAGGAAATGATGGGATCGCATTTTGGCACAATGGACATTAGATACCTCTTAAGATGAGACTTACCTATCTGTGAGGTTGAGGGATGTCCTGCTTCCGGCTCCCCAGGTTCCCATACCCCTCTCTTCCTTGTCATGCGTCTCAGTTTTGACAAACCTCGCACTGGAAGGCACGCTCATCTGGAGGGGCAGGGACTCCATGCTGCGGTGCATGCCAGACAGCTTGGGGTAGAGCAGCGGTGATCCGCTCAGACTCAGGCTTTCACTGGTGTAAGAGCCGGGGGAATCGATGTGGAGCACAGGCGCTGGGCTGGGGGTGAGGCGGGCGGAGGTGTGGGACCCAGCCAAGTCCTGCAGCTTGGAATATGGGGGGACTTTGGGCGGGAGGTCCTGGATGGTCACACAGGAGTCAAGACTGTTGGAGTTGACCTTGTCCAGGTGAGCCAAGCTGGGTGGACGACCCAGAGACTTAGTGTTCAGCATCCTGGAGATTAGGCATAAAAATAGATGTTAAAATATAGAAAGTAGGGGGAAACCCTGAGACATAATGTTCAAAACAACCCATTACATAGTTTTAAGAAACTTTTATTTATAAGTCATCACTGGACCCATGCATGTGTCTGATCTGTATTCATTTCGGTTCACTTTCTAACTTTGAAGTTGCGGTTTAATTTGCCAAAGTTTTGAGATATCTGTCTCTAAGATTTCTGCCTCCAAATTTCAAGAGGAACACATAAATTCAAAGAAGCAATGTTCTCATTACTCTGGACCATTTCGTTGGTAGAAAGTAGCTGCATTAAAAACTGTTCATAGTGAGCTCTGGGGATTATTAAGAGTAACTGGGACACTGTGGAAAGATATTGCTGTTGAATTTTTTAAGATGTAATTTTGCAATCCTGTAGGCGCCGCCACCAAAATTTCATTCACTTTCATTGTATTGTGGTGATGTATTGGGGGGGGGCAGCAGAAAATCTGAGCATATAAAACCAAAGTTACTGAAACTGCATGGCTAGATACCACTAGAGAATAAAGGTTGAGGGAAAAGTAATATTTCTACCACCACTATAATTTGGGTGAACTAACTGTTTAAAGCAGTATTTAAATGAGACACCTTGGTGTGGTGGGTGATGACAGTTCAGGGTATTTGCTGCTGCTGGTCCGTCTCAGGCCGTGCAGTTTCAAAGCAGACTCTCCTGTGGACTGAGTCTCCTCTCCTTTCAGAGAACCACAGTCTATGTCAGCACCCACAGCCTTGGCCTTGGCTCTCTCCTTCTCCTTCTCTCGGTCTGTCTGGTTCACTGGGCCCGTGCTCGTTCGACTAGCCATTTTGCTGCTGCAGCTGCTAGGCTCTTTAACCCTTGGACCTGTGGAGGCCATGGGTACGGGTTTCAAACTCAACAGACTGGGGTCAATGGTACCGCTGACGGGCCGGGGTGCAGGGCGACCAATCACACTGAGCGTGCTCGATTTGGCCGGTCGAGGCAGACTGCGGTACTGAATGCTGTTTCGGGCGTTTGGCCCCAGGAAGCTCTGCTCACTGCTGGCATCAAAACTGTTCTTTCGACCCGAGGGTGCTCCTCCTCCCACAGGCTTCACAGGGATGCCAGATGACTTGGGGGTTTTCCCCACAGTAGCAGAGCCACTGGAGATGGTGGTGCCCCCTGCTGTCATAACAGTGGCGGTACCGGTGGCTGTTGGTGGTTTCTTGTAGCCAAAGGAGGCTCCAGCAGTGGGTTTAACTAAACCTGACGGGGGCTTGCGGTGCTCTCCATGATGATCCCTGCCAGCATCTGAACGAGACCGTTGTAGACCAGCAGTTTTGATGGAAATCTTGGATTTATCCAGTGGCCTCTCACTTTTAGGTGCTACAAAAAGAAAGCCATCGTATTGGTGAATAACAACATTATGGCAATTTTCATAACAATTACTTGATAAGGAGCAGCAAAAATGTTTGGGCTGCTCTGTTTGTCTTGTTGCCCAACATGACCCTGACAAGAATAAGCTACTCAAAAATAGATGGATAGATGATAAATGGACGGACAGACTGGAGGGGTTGATGGGAAAGTAAAACCAGTGAACTCAGCTAACAAAAATAACAAAAATCCCTCTTAAATGACTGAAACTGAAATGGATAATCATACATCATACATCATTTATCTCTAACTAGCCACCTTCACATGAAAGTAAATGTACATCATTCCAGCCATTACAGCTGAGAGAAAATATAAGCAAGGAACATCTGTATTTACTTAGACAGCTTTTATGTGCCCATGACGTCAAACGTGACTCACCAACTGACTCCGATTTAAAAGGGTCTTATGCAAAATTAAACTTTTCCTTAACCATATCACAAGACATATCCAAGTGATATAATCAATCAAACTCCGAGCTGTATGGATCATCAAAGTAAAGCACAGAGATGGCAAACGTGGAGATTGAAGGATTAATTAAAAGATAGATAGGTTAAAAGGGTAAAATTGGATTTTTTACTTGGGGTTAAGGCTTAAGGTAAAGTTACTGTTACAGTATATTCATTAAAGTAAATACAACACATCTTACCTCTTAAGTCAGTCTGTAAACCTAGCATAGGCCTTAAAATGCATCCACTATGAGAATGTTTTCCCTGCAAAACTGCAGCCAGAGTACATACAATCAGATCTAATTTTAATCACTTATGTTTAAAGCTGGGGAAATTAAAATGAAAGGCCAAGAAATGTTGGTATTGGAACACAATTTTAACCTATCATTTAATCGTGGCATGTTTTGTTGGGGATTAAATAGACTTAGTTGCTGCAGATGGCAGACACTGCGTCTCTGCAGACATGTAAAGTAACAGGCTTTTCTCTGAGATAATAGCAGAAACATGGCTCTGGCCTTTAAGCAGAGATTTTGAGATTTTTTTTTTCAATTAAATGGATTTCATGGTGCTTTTTTTTTTCTTCAGTATACTGTGCTGTGCTACAAATCAAAACCTGGCTTATGCTAAGGGGCACACTCCTGTATTCATCTTGACACCAAGCAGATATCCACCTTGGCTGCTCTACAAACAGGCTCTGTTTTACATTTGAATCCAGCATACAAAGAGATAATGGATGACATAGATTTCATAGTGAAAACAAGTTAAACACAGCAGCGATACACCAAATTCCTATAGGAGACGAATAGCTGAGAAAAGGACAGGCTGAGAAAAAGAGAGGTATAGATGAAAAGTGAGAATATACCATTAGATCTCACCTGCGACTTTCAGCGTGCTCTGAGAGGTGTGGGTGATGGGGGAGGTCACCCCTACAGGAGGATTACGACCCTTCTTGAAACTTCCTGGTTGACCCAAACTTTGGGGCTTCTTCAGTTCTCCTTTACAGCCTGAATCTTCACTGAGGCTTGGAGGCTTCTTTCTCCACTTGCTCGGGGCCTCTGTCTTGAGACTCCCCGTGTCATACCTGCAACTATCAAGCTTGTGGCTGGCCTTGCCATCCTCGCTGTACCAAGAAAGTCCACTTTCCACCAGGGAGCGCTTCTCTGCATCAGTGCGGAGCTGCAGAGAGAGGAAGGGAAGAGGCACAGTGTGGGTAACCATCAGACATGGTCCGTGTTATCTGTGGAATTGACTGTTCTCTGTAATCTTTGTTTCATCTCAGCTGCATTCCAGAGGGAAGGAGAAAGAGATGGACCGATATGCCCTGAGCGGATTAAAGAAAACCACAGAGGAAGACAAAGGAAAGAAAATAAAAAAATAAAAAACCTGTTTATGGATTTAACACTTTCATAGATAAATCCACACTTCAAAGAGTAATGAAGAACATTTAAGAATAGAGGTGAGCTTGAGCCTTTATTTTTGCAATGTATGACTGTGCTGCGGACAAAAAAAGACAGCCACACTGTAATAGAAAAACTATCATGTGGTGCATTGAGGAGGTGGCACTGAGGACAAAACTGGGCATGCTGCTTCTTGGCACCCTATTAATGTGATATAGAACGACAGATGGCTCATTGAGTAGCACTAATGTTCATTTCTTCCAACTGAGAATTCTGTAAGTAAGCAAAAAGATGAAATGTTTACCTGTGGACAAGGTAGAAACCACTGCCATTTTTCCCCTCCAGATGTTTTAAGACACACAAATTTACTCCTGGAATAATCATGTGTATGATATTTCTTAAAACTACATCTATTCCTTATCCCTCATTGAAAAAGTCAGAATATATGAATATGCAAATATTGTTGACCTAAAAAAGCAAATTTTGCACTACTAAACACACAAGATGTCTCCTACTTCAAAAGTCCATTGTCAGTGTATGTGCACTGGAGATTTCAAGTTTTCACATCATTCTTGTATAAGTAGTATATTGAACCACGATTGGCTTCCAAACTAAATGTGATGTCACAAAATCCAGCTCGTTGATGCACGTCTTAAACTTTAGTTTGAGCACAGAGAAACTTTCCACGTTCAGCAGATGAATGTGAAAACCTTGTCTAGTCCTTCTAGTGTCAAACTCTGCACAAACGTTATTCTGCACAGTGAAGGTCAAACATCCAAGTGAAATAACAATAAGCATGTAATTTTCTGAACAGAACAAACAAACTGCCATAGTAAAAATTTATTTCAAATGTGACATATTGTGTTTCTCTTTAGTTCCATTTTACGACAGAGTTTAGGTCTGTGGTGTCTTTTTGTGGACTTGTCAAAACAAAGGGCTGGCATTTAACACACAACACAAAGTAAATCACAGACTAAAGCATTGAAGATGCTTCAAGTAAAGGCCTTGGTAGCGAAAAGCACTGCTTTTACAAAAAAAAAAACAAGCTAAAAGGAAAGCCAAACGTTGTCACAGGCTGTTGGGTACAGTATTTCAGCTCACCATGACAGATGAGTTGCGTCTGGATCCCAGGGGTGTGCTCGGGAGGGAGTTAAGGGAGGAGCTGGCGTTGAACTCCTCTGAACTGAGGTTCTCCGAGCCATCGCCGTCACTGAGCCCACTGCTGATGGAGCTGCTCTCATCCCAACTGAAACAAGACAGGATGACCATTTAGCAAAAAACGAGCTGTCACCAAGTAAATGGCAACCATGTGAATGTACAGTGGGTAAAGCTGCAGAAATAAGCATTTGAAAGGAGATAAGGCTGGCAGAAACAGTGATATGTCCATCTGTCTGCAGTAAGCTGTCTCTGGAGGTGGCCACATGCTCAAACAAGCAGGTAATTCCAACATGGCTGCAGCTGCTTTGATTCAACTAATACATCAGGGCTCCAGACCATATGGTGACCAAAGCTTCAGCAGTGGATCTTCCAGTTTTAATGAAATAAAGTGTTTTTCACTTATCATCTAATTGCCTATACCATAATGTACTTGTCCAAAACTTTAAAAATGTATTTTCTGGTATTTGTATATCAAGTAACTTTGATTTTATGCACTTAAAAGATAAGACTTCTAACAACTACTTGGCTTACTGATAAGACCCAACACACTGTAGCATGATTATGGTGCCAGAGGCTGTAATTTATTCATTTTGTTGTTTCCTTGCTTTCTTTTCTTTTCATGAAATCAATGCTTGTGTTTGGAACCCCACCATTCAAAGAAAACTCATAACTAGCAGTCATAATAATGGGCAGTTTAAAGTTAGTTTTAAGCTATAAAAATATAAGCTTAACCATAAGTTAATAAATGACCATGACAGCAGTTTTTAAACAGGGGCCAACACACTGCAATCTTTAACTGACGCTTCAAGGGAAACTTTACAGGATGTGCTGATAAATCATGCTGAATAAAAAGTATGTCGACTGACAGCTCAGGGTTTAGAAAGCGGCCTGGTATGCTCTAAAGAAGCAGGATGAGGGGAAATCAGTGTGACAGGCTTCTAAACCCTCCCTGACCTTTCCCTCCACCCCACAATGACGTCCTGCGTCGCCCTGAAACAGATGCTGCCAGATTGGCCCCTCGTGTGAGGAAGGCAGGGATGGCCAGCACAGCCCAGTGAAATTGCTCACTGGGCATCAGGTCTGCGGATGCATTCGTGGTTTGAATACATTTAAAATGCAGATCACCGTGTGGAGTTCAACAAGAGGTGTAGCCTCTCAGTCAACCAAAACATCACAGGACGATAAAACAATTCAGAGTCTGAGGGGAGTTTAAAATTGGAGAGTAAAACATTTTTATGTGCTTTAGAAGAGCAATAATGCCTTGTTGAATTTAAAAACTATATCTCCAGAGAGCTAAATGAGAGTCCAATTCAGATTTGTATAATTACGTTCTCCATCATTACTACTGGCAACCACAGGTGGTAATCAAATTTATGTTGGCGCACAAAAATGTGGCACAGTGGAAACGGTAAATTAATAACTCTGTTTTCTTTTTTTTCAGCTGAGTCACTGCTTGAGCTGAATCAGTTCTTTTCCCTTTCTTTTGCTTTCCCCACTGAGCTGAAAATGCTCTTTGTGGGTCTGCAGCCTGCAATTAGCAGAAAGGCATGGAACATGGAATTGCATAGAAAAATACAGGGAGACAAAAATGGCCCATGCACATTCAGAATGGGGTTTAATCACATGGCTGCAGTTGAGTTGTAGATGCAGTTGTAAAACAGAGAAGAAGCTTACCCTGACACTTTGTACTGGTTTTGAGCATTCAGATGCATAAAAGCAACATTTTAGTGAAGTGATTTGTGGCCATAGATACATGACCTCAGAGCGGAAGTTTGATACGAGCAGGGTAAAAAAAAAAAGGTTATTTAAAATGTTTTCACATACCATCAATAAGCAGAATAATTTTGATTTACATTAAGCCCAGATGTTCGTGGTATGTTTGAACAATACCACCTCTGTCAGGGGCGACAGAGGGGCCATGAATAACCCCACAGGGATGTCAGCCTCAGAAGAGGCAGGAGGGCCTGTGGGCTGTTGATATTACAAGCCAAACTGTCTGCTCTCAGAGGTGAAATCCAGACAGGGAGAGGGGTGGGAGTACACCAGCAAAGTGCATACTTCATACATAGTGTGGCAATTAACGTCTTGTTTTCTGTGGCACAACTCCAACGTCTCCCTGATTTGTGTGTCCGTGCTATTATTTGAGTTGGGTTGCTGTGAAAATGTTTTGATTTAAGAAGACTGAGGGATGATTGGTGCGGTGGAGCAGGGTGGGGACGTTACAATCACTGTCCAGACTTGGACCTGGATCTAACAGCATCGCTAAAAACACACACACGGACACGGTGTAGCACACTGCAAAGATGGATGAACAAAAAACAAGCACACAGGACATTTTACAGAGAAAAAAATGTGAGCCCTAGAACTGATGTGTATAAGCTTGAGCCTACTTTAGCTATAAACCCAGATAAAATAGCACACAATAAGAAGAATGCATCTTGCAGTTCACTTCTGGCACTGTGTCTATTTTCTGCATAGAGGACAGCAAAGACAAGGCTCCTGGGGTGCATGCCTATGGCTGAGTGAGTGGTGAAGACATCCTCTATTATACAGATAGCTGTGGTAGCAGCACCGCAGTGTCCTCCAAGAATAAAATGCGTTTCCACAGATGTTATCATTTCTAGTGTCAGCATGACTTCTTCGTGAGTATTTTCAACATAACGCACACGTGTGTAACTCTTCAACAGTAGCAGCTCAAATAAAGACATATAGCTACTAACAGAACTCCATTTTATCATTAAAGTATTCCAGTATAATTGAATTATTCAAGAACAAAAACTGTAGAGAAAGCAGCCGAATTAATCCTCTACTCACGAGAAGCTAATCGGCTAATGTTACTTTACTGTACCGTTAGCGAAAAGCCAGGTCAAGGTTAGACTGATTAAAACGACCAAATTAATCAATTAACTCACAGTTCCTATAAGAGAAATAAGCATTAACGTCAGATATATTATAGTTAGAAGGCAGATAAAGAAAGCCACTGTAGCCTCTCAACACAATTCACAACTTTAAATATGTCGGAAAAGTTGTTCAGTGTGTCCGAGGGGAAACCGTGGTGCAATATCATCATTACCTTGTCTTATAAAGTAAAGTCCTTCTCGCTCTTGGCGCCGACTGCAGAGGAGGCACTTTCCCGATCAAAACACGGCCGCTCATTTTGTTATTGGGGAGCACAACTTCCTTGAATTATCATCGGATTCAAATTCATATCCTCCGCGAGCAGAGACCCCCTTTTCCTCCCATTCAGCGAGCAGAGAAAAGCAGACTGGATGAAGCGCAGGACAGGCAACACCCCCCTCCCAAAAAAAAAAGAAAAAATGAAAAAAGAAGCAGGGATGACGAGACCAGAGAGACCCCGATGTTCCTCAGTGAGATGATGGCCAACGGCTGTCGAGATGAGTGGTAACCATGGTAACCCCCACTACTCTCTATGGTGTAACACGTTACTGACCCGCAAGTGATCCGGTTATTCATAAATAAGCAGTGGTGGAGGAAGTATTCAGATCCTTTACTTAAGTAAAAGTACTAAGACCACACTGTAAAAATACTCTGTTAGTTCTGTACTTAAGTAGCCTAAACTATGTTAGTATGATCAGGAAAATGTGCCTTAAGTATTAGTAAAAGTACTCAATGCAGAAAAATGGCCCCTGTGACTGTTAAACTATTATATTATTAGATTATAATTACTCATGCATTAATGTAAAAGCAGAATTTTACTGTTGTTGTTGTAGTAGCTTAGTAGTTTTAACTATGTATTTTGTATAGGACTGCAACTAATGATTATTTTCATTATGTAGGCTATTAATCTGCTGATTATTTTAATTAATCGATTGATGGTTTGGTTTGTAAAAATTGAGAAAATAGTGAGAAATGCCGTCACAATTACCCAGAGCCCAGAGTGACGCCTTCACAATGCTTCTTTTATCCAACCAATGGTACAAAATTCAAAATTATTCAAAATAAATTAAAATAATTAAAATATGAAAGCAGCTTCCTCACATTTGTGAAGCTGGAACCATGAAATGTTTTTGCATGAAAAGTGACTTAAACGATAATCAAATTAGTTGCCAGTTAATTTTCCGTCAATTGACTACTTGATCGAAGAATGGCCTAAAAGTCAGCTTTTCTGACCAAAACTGGGGTGAGGTTAGTTGGCCGATGGGTTTATCGTTAGATATAAACTTAACAAATTTTTGAAATTGCCAGATTCCAACAAAAATCACTGGAGAGATAGCTGATTAAAGGGACACTTCACCAATTTTACACATGAAGTTCAGTTTACTCCTCATCTGAAGTACTACTCAGCCTGTGGAAATATATATTTAATGTATTCTGTGGCTCTGTGGGGAGTTTTCCAGTTTGAAAAAAATAACCCTGATTACAGGTCTTAAGACTCAAAAATCTAACAGAAAGCCTGCATTACAAACTGAAGGTGTGGGGTAATGAAACAGGCATTTATGAGGCAGGGAGGGTCTAATGAAAGATGCTATAGAGTTACATAATGGGAAATGTACTTTAGTTTAGTATTAATGTAGCCAATTAGCTTAGCTACATCCTTAGATTTGTATCTGTCACTAGGGCTACTACAAGTGGGGGTCGGTGTGAGGGTGGTGTTAGTGAGATGGGCTCCTATATGACTTTGCCACACAAGATATAGCAACTTATAAGATATAGTAAGATATGTATGAACAATAAATACCAGCTACTTCTAAATGGGCAAGTGTGCACTCTTGAGAATCATGAATTAGTCTAATTTACAATGTATTCGAATGGGAAGCCCATATTGCTCAGTGTCTGCTGCTCTGTGTTTTCCAGTTTAGCCATGAATTGGGCAGATATTAATGTAAACTGAAGTAAAGTAAAGTATATTTGTATGAAACACTGCAGAGTCACTAACGACTCCAGTGTAAACAGTGTCAGGTCCATCTCAAACTCAACCAATCCAGTGAAATATAGCTTAGTGATATAAATTAGTCTTAGTGATTTCTCAAGTGAGTTTGAGTCACTGTCAGGGTTTTAAACTGTGCTATAATAAGACAAAGAATTTTAAAAAACCCACACAAATAAACCTTTCTTGAGTCAGACTTTTTTTTACATTAAAGAGATTATTACTATGATGAATGTCCTTAAAAATAAACTCGTTTCATCTTCATTCATTACCTTCTGGGGCCTAGCTGGAAAAACTCTGTCCAAGGTAAGGCCTGAATCACTGCGAGTGCAACCACAAACCCACAGATGACACAAGGACCTCCAGTGAGGCATGAGCAGCCTTGGAAAACCTCCCTCCCCCTCTCATTAGCAGTGGAACAATTTCACGGGGATGATCTCACCAGATCTCGGCTCTGTAAACTACTCCAGGAGGTAAAGGCTCTGTGGGCCAAGGAGGTCCCACACCCTGTCCACATCTTAGGTCAAAGTGGTTCAGCCTACTTCAAGGCTTATTTTGGTTCAAAATAGTGATAAAAGTTTGACCAAATGACATGAATACGTGCTCATTTCATCTTCCATTACAAAGCAGATAAAGCAAAGATGCAGGAAATGACCAAAGCTCATTAGGATTGTCAGAAGTTAATATTTCAAGCATAAGAACTTATTGACCCTTATGATGCATTACAGTTTTGAGGCTCTCTCTGTTTTTCCACATCAAGCCACATTTTGTAATATAAATACGGAGTCAGCGTAAATGGAATTTAAGATGACTGTGGTTTTACTTTTTGTTGAAATTAAACAACTGTTTTGCTGTCAGTGTGTGCACCAGAGGCAGAGGCATTCCTCAAAATATCTTGAACAGAATGAGATGCTAGTTTGATAAAAGATTGTTGTGTCTGCCTCTGTCTTTTGATATCGTAACTCTGATCATCATCTGAAAAAGAAGTACGTTTCTCTGCCTGTTGCTCTTTTTGTTTTGCTCACAAAAATCAGAAAACATTTTTGTTTGAATACCTGTTGGTTATTTCAAAACTTTATTTTCTAATAGCAAAACAAAAACTTGGACGCTTATGTCTCTGCCTAGAATGATGAGTGATATAAATTGTTTACAGTACAAAAAAAAATGGAACTGTGCTTCTTACGTCTCCTGTTTATCTCAGCCAGGCCACAGAGCTGCTAAACAAGCGGCCATCGAAAAAGCCTTGAAGTGATGTTTGTACTGTATCGTAACAGCTGTCCTACACTGATAACCAAATGGCTCGTGTCAGAAACATCCTCTGCATGTTTGCTTAGGTTGGAGGTCATTGAGCGGCGTTGCCACTGCTGGGTTTGGGTTATTTACAAACTGTTAAAATAGGGATTCAACCCATCTGTGAGACGTCATAGCACCACGAGGACCTTTACTTGTTTTTACTGACGTGACCAGACAAGAAACCATTTCCATGATCTGACCTTTACTGTTGAGGCTTTTGATCCATCAGTGCTGTCTGCCTGTGGTGCAGTAAACTGTGCTGCAATAGGCGAGTCTAAAAATGTATTTAAAAAGATATTGGAGGGAATAAAGGACAGAAAACTGAAATTATTTTAAATATTTAGTGTAAATTGGCAGCTATTTGGTTGTAAATCAAATTACAGCTGAAACATGAATGGGAATTCAAAGCAAGCATTGGTGAAAAAAACTGTCAAATACATGATGCATGGCCAAAAGTATGTGGATATGCGAACAATGACACCCATGTTTGATTGTTGTAAATCTAATCTAACCACGAATATTAATATGAAGCTATACGCATAACAGTCTCCACTCTTCTGGGAAGGCTTTCCACAAGATTTTGGAACCTGGCTGCAGGGATTTGCTCACGTTCATCCACAAGAGCATTAGCGAGGTGGGGCACTGCATTGGATGATAAGGCCTGAGTCTTTCAAACCTTGTTGTTCCAGTTCATCCCAAGGGTGTTGAGATGTGATTGAGGTTAGGAATATGTGCACACCAGCAAACTTTCCCTAACCAGTTCTTCATGGACCTCGCTTTGTGCACAGGGGCACTGTCATGTTGAAAAAGGAAAGGGCCTGTCACCACTGATAGTACTGTCTACAATGATTTCACTTAATTGGAATTAAGGGGCCTAACTAAAATCATGAAAAACAGCCACAGGCCTTAAAGTAAAGTATGTGGAAAAGGAAGTCTGCATACTTTTGGACATATAATGCATCTTCAAGCCAGAATAGTTATTTTTAGATATCACTATCCCCTAAAATCAAAAAACATACTTTCTGAGCAGGTAAAACTATATCCAAATACAAAACCACAGTTAACTTTACAGGAGATCATGAAATAATACAGTAAACCTGGATGAATTTGAAGTGTGTTTCCATGTGATGTCATGACATTGGATTTCCAGCAGGAGGCACAATGAGTTAAAGCTGTGCCTCCTATGGCTTCAGTTTAGTGTACATGCTCTGTAACTGTGTATCAAAGGAGGCACCACTTGGCATTTAGAAAAAAAAACAGGACTTCACTGGATTTTGAATCCTTTGATGCAGAGAAAGAGCGGGCGTTCCTCCACTGTGCATTCAATTCAATGGTACAATGTGGGAAACTACTGCAGAAAGACAGCATCACAGGAAAACACTGTGTTCAGTGATTTATGTCTGTTTAAGTATCATTCATTCTAAAAGGACTACAGATGAAAAAGCCAGCAGAGCTTTGCTTCAGCACATCTCTGATCTTCCCGTTACCTAATTTTGATCTGTATTGAGCTTGACCATCGCTAGGCAAATAGGATTGGGCAGCCTTCATCACGCAGCAGTGGTATATCAGTGTAGTAAATGGGTCTGAGATGCATCAGTGACTGCGTCTGGGACTGTAGCCGGCCGCCCCATCTCCGCAGAGCCCCAGAAAATGGACTCGTCGTCTGATTATTGGACTGGAAAATGAATGTACAGTCTCCATCAACCTCAGACGGGAAACTTCCTCCCACAGATGTAGCCACAATACAGCTGATGCACACTTCATCCACAGACCCACAGTCTCATGCGGTGCCACATTTGCAGCCTGATAGTCTGGAATACACTGCTGTTCGGGTATTATGATGTTGCATTGTTTCATGATGTCCTTGTGCTCTGTTTCTACCTCTGCTGCACTAAGACAAATTCATATCAGCTTGATTGATATGGCACTTAAAAACTGAACTTGAACTGACTCTGCTTGCGGTTTGAGTAATACAGATTCAGTATCAACACAGAGTTGAAGCAGAGCCAAATCCGACATAAAGCAATATATTATGAACTAATCTCAACCAACCAGCCTTCATTAGCCATACTTAAAGCAGATAATCTGACATTTTTGCACCAACTTCAAACAAACATAGTGATGAATGGGGAATGATGGATTAACAGGTACCACGTGACTCACATTTTTAAAAATATAATACTGTGATAAACAAAACAGTATCATATTTTCCACCTGGGGCTGAGTATTATGCTCTGGTGGAATCCAAACCCAGACGACCACACGCAGACATAATATAGGGATGATTCATACTCCCTGGGGCGCTGCTGTAACGGTCCATTACACACGTGGCTGAAGATGCTGGTGAAGGTGGAGGTGGGTTTGGTGTTGGGGGGGCCTTTTAGATCCAGTAATTTACTGACCCTTGTTGGTGAAAGAGAGCTCCATATTGACCCCAGATGTGTTTGAGCTGCTGACTGTGGGAGTCTGTGTGTACTGTATGTCAGACCCTGCTTTCCCACAAAGCAGGATCTGAAGGAGTGGATGCTTTTTATTGTTGCTCTTTCTTCAACCATTTTGAAACATGTGCAAATTACAAATTAAGTCAGCTTGAAAAAAAGCAAGTGATTAGTGTATGACTTCATGTGTATGTACTCATGTGTGTATGTGTGTGCGTAGTATTCAGAGGCAAGAAAACCACATCCCTTCTTACTGAGCCATAGCGCATAAAGGACTGACCCCAAGCGGTGGCCTCACTAAACTGTAATCCCAGCAGCGCCTGCGGAGAACCAGAGCAGCAAGGCCAAAGCCCAATTTTTGTGCAGATGGGGTTTAAGTGGGTCAGAAAACGTGTAAGGCATCAATAGTTAGGGAAGCACTCAGTGACTATAGAAAGGTCCAACCCGGCCAGGAAAGGGAAATTGAATGCAGACTGCTGGGGGCACAGATCCAGGATCAGATGACTGCAGCAGACCCTTTGTGCATTACAGAATGTGTTTGTCGATACACATAGTTTCCATGAGTGAGGCTGTAAAGTATTCCAATATTTAGAAAACTATAAACACTCACTTTCATACTGTACATGCAAAGCTTTGAAGAGATCCACTCACTAGCATGGGCAAAGCTTTATTAGGGTTACCATGGAAATGACATTGCCAGAGGCGCAAACTAAGCCAAGGGCTTATCTACAATATACAGTAATGTAGGCAAAGATAGCAATGACATGCATTCAGTGCTTGAGAGGGGTAAAAATATGTCATTTTTGTCTGCAACATGTAATTGTATGCTTTCACTATTACATGAATTAAATATATTTCTTCTTTTTGGGTCAATCTTCCAGGCCAGATTTCTGGAAAAATTGCTTGGAAGGAAATAATTTTCCACAACCAGTGCTACTGTAAATCCTGGAAATGCCAGGACGCAAAGGAAATACAAACAATAGCTTTATAGGCAGACAGCTCTCTCCCCCACAATGCCAATTAAAAAACAATCTAATTAAGTGGTTAGCATCACGTCCTCATACCAGTCTTTCTCTCTCTCTGTCTATCTTTGCCACTCCATCTCTCATTTTTTCTGTCTGTGTTTCTGTCTCTCGCTTTCTTTCTCTCCATCTCACACACAAACCAGCAGTCGATGCACACGCACACATATACATCCGTTCAGCAGCTATCACACTGACACACAAGGCAGCCCATCAGTGGGTCAGTGGAAGACGGTTGCCATGGCAGCACATCCCGAGCCATGTTGCCGCATGATCAGAGGTGTGATGCGGCTGAACCAGCCTCCTTTCTCTGCTCTGCACTGCTGCCTGTATGCTGCTATATAGAAACACAAAATGGTACAGTCCAGACCCCCCAGATGTCCACATACTTGTCCCAAACACTCAGTTACCTTGTAGTGTACAGGACAAGCAATTTTGTTTCACCTGCACTATGTCTTGATATATAATGTAATATATATGCATCAGCTATGATGAAACTGTGACTTGTTCTGTGTCATGTGTGAGGCTATGAACATACGATGTCGTCATGAAATATAATAAATTCACCAGATGAATAACACATCTAATCTAATAAAATAAAACAGAATTCAAATTCATCTGTACTGTAAAAGAGATTTATGTCTCCAAAAATATACTCTATTTAGTTGTAATATGGTATAGATATGATATAATAATATATCATAGAACAGGGTAGAGGGTAAAATAAATATATACTTCCCTGTTCATTCTTTCAAATTCCTGTTATCTACGATTCTTCTGCACAGTTTTGACAGACATGATGTATTATCAGGAGTAGCTTGACAGAGATAATTTCCTTCTGCATATGTCATAACATTAAAGCTGCTATAATAATTTTTTTTATTAACAATAACTCAAATGAGTATGTGTTATGTGAAAGGGGTCTGTCTGCACTTCCCCTCAGCTCTACATACGTTTTAGCATCTTTCAGTTAATTGTCGTGATAGTACTGCCCACAACTTTACTGTTTTAGTTCAGCAGCTGTTTAGGACTAGCTGGTGAGCATAGTGGAACATTTAACAGATAACTGAGCCGGATTTTTCCCTCGCAAGTTGGTGGAGACCAAACCAGAGCTAAAAGGAGAGTGAATATTAGACTTACATTCATCAAGTGGAAAAGAAACATGACTTCAAATGAATGCTGATGTTGCTCAGTGTCTGCTGGATGTGTAAACCTGCAACTGTTTCCCAACATGTTCGCCATATCAACTTTATGAAGTGATAATGCACTATGTCAATGTGTTTACAGCTTGTTGTGCTGCCCCCAAGTGGTCAAGAAAAATCAGTTAATGCAGGTTTAAATCTAGGTATATCTATAGGTGTAACAGCAGCGGTAGGTATAAGGTTGGTTACTGCACAGACCATGACTAGCACTGAAGCTATGACAAGAGGAATGAAGTCAACCGAATAGTTTTATAAATCAAGCGACTTAGATTATTGGCCAATCCTAATGGACAATTAGGGTTTATGAAAAGCTGACATATGATGGGTTATTCTGTATAGCTAGTACAGGTATCACAAGTCTTGGTATTCTAGTGTTTCAGATTTTAAGAGACGGTGATGAAAAAAAATGTTGTGGAACAAAAGCTAGCCCAAAAGTGAGGCGGGAGTTCAGCTTCCTATGAGGCACTGCAGTCATCAATAGCTCTTTATTGCAGCTAAGTGCCTTTTGCTGCTTCTCTCCTCAGTCGGCCAAAGACTTTGGAGCCAAACCAAATGCTGAAAGATATTTGCCTTTTTTTCGTTGAGATCTCCCAATTTAAGGTTTTCAAACTGTTAATCTGCCAAGATAATACGTAAATCTGTCAGATACAATAATCATGTTCAAGCAGATGGGCCTCCTGTGAAATTCAAATGTTCTGTTACAAACATTAGGCTTGCATTCATCCCATCAACTAAATGACATTATGGAAAAAACAAGTAATTTCCCCATTGAACATCTGTATTAGACATGTAAAGCTAACCTGTGCTTACATACACTACAGCCGAGAGCCTGCAAAACATCAACTATAATTGACCGAACACCACTAAAATGACACTGAATGCTGAATAGTATTCGTAATTTATGTACCAGATATGGAAAAACCAACCATACACCAGCAATATAATGTGATTATTGCTCTACTCGTAAACCAGCATTTTAAATATGGCTTGCAATAGGATGATATCATATGAGTGATGGTTAAACTTTGCCAATATGGTGTGAAGAATGTAACCACAGGAAACAGTTATGATTCTTTACGTGGTCAAGTCTAAATAAGAAGCCATCTCAACACTCCTGAGACATGAAACACACTCACCCAGTGAAGAAGTGGTACTCTCATAAAAGTCTGAAAAGTCTCATAAAATTTGGTGAAATGAGCAAAAACTCGTGTTACATTAAATGTAAGCCAATGTTTCAAGCAGATGCATGTCTACTGAGGGCTAGATGGGAAATTATTTATGATTCCAATATCACACTGTACATAATTATGGCAGTTTCAGTTGTAACTAAAAGTAACCCGTTCTCTATATTTCAGCATCTGAGAACAGTTTGAAGATGTGTACTGAACGACCATAAAAATAGCAACCATTGTACATAACGCAATCTAATACAACTGTCCTGTAATAACAAACACAGCCTTTGTGTTATTGACAGAGTGATAGGGAGTGGCAGTGGTTTAACTGGTAATGTTTAAGACTTGTAGTGTTGTTGTATGGATTGCATTTTATTGTAAGGCATATCAATGAGGGGGACCAATAATTAGAAAGAAAACCCTCAAAATCTACCAGAATTAATACACAAACAGCTAAAGTAGTACTTCCAAAAGCTGCGTTGATCAATATTTTTTGCATCAACATTAAATCAAATTACTGTGTGCAATGTGAAAGGGGTTGCTTGTAGTTACAAACCCTAAGAAATGTCTCACCTCTTTTAGCTCATTGTTTATGGCCTGCAGGAGCCGCTCTAATCAACACAATTTCCAGCAGCAGCCAGCCGTTTTCAGCAAACACGCTCTATAAACCACCACCTACTTTCCATCAGACTGCAGACAGACAAAGTTGGAGCCTAGTGAAGAAAGCTGAATATCTACCAAGCTGAGGACCCTAACATTTTTCTCAAGAGTTGGTGAAGACCAAACCAGAGATATGTGACCAGAAACACAAGTCATAATGAATATTTATGGTGTGGTCGTGTCTGCTGAATGTGAAAGTAGGCAATTGTTTGCCTACAGTTTTATGACCTGGTGATATCGTAGTGGTTGTGTATTCGTCAGCTCATTTTGCTGTTTGTCTGCCCCCTAGTGGCCAAAAATTGATAATGCCGCTTTAAGGTCTGCGTGTTATATTGTGGGATGACATACATTATTACTTGCAGTGATTACAACTGGTAACAGATGAATGGTCCCCATTTCCCAGGCATAAACAGGAAGGCTATATTAATGATTAATAAAGCAGGCTTCTTGAATACTTCTTTTTTTAACTGAGACAAACCAGATCAACATTAAGCTGTGTGTTGCTGGAGAGAAGTGACTGTTACCCTCTGATGGAAAGATGGAGCTCATGAGGAGATTGGGATGTATGTGTTATGTAGATTATTGATGAGGCAGACACACAGTAGCAGTGATTACTGTCAGTGTGTGCACATTTAGCCTTATATAGCCAATACTGTCTGGTGTGGGTTAATCAGTATCCATTAGACATCGAGCAATCTGCTGTAGGTCCATCCATTGATAAACAGCATGCATTTGTCTTTTCCCAGATTGTTTAAAGCACTATACATATACTTATATATTATACAAGTATTATATACTGAAAGCTACAACAGTGTTATTGATTGGCAAGAAGTCTCATTCAGATATAGTTAATTATATGGGAGCTAATTTCACATCAATGAAATGTATGAAAATGTAACGCTGGGGCTTTAGTGAAAGGGAACCGAAATTGCACCTCTCCATACAGTCAATTACCGGCTGGTTTCCATGGTTATGCAGGAGGAGCCTGATCCATTTTCAAGAGCTGGTAGCTAATGGCTCTCCATGAGCTGATCCGTGAGTGTGTGACAAGGGATGTACAGTAGAAATGCAAATGTATCACAGAATGTGCAAGAGGATACTCTAAGAAAAAAATTAGAGCATGTGCTGCTGTGCCTGCTTCAAAAACTGGATTAGCTAGTTATCTACACCAAAGGTTGTTGGTATATTTATGAAGCAGGATTAATTCCTGATATACAGCAGCATTCCAGTATTTCCTGCAAGAGAATGAAGGATACTTTCCACTGAACCAATGCAAACACAGACCAGCAAAGCATACAAATCAGAGGGGTTTCCACAGTGTTGTATTTTCCAAGTATAAGCATGCAACCTACTCAAGGTCAGAAAGAAAATAGCACCCAGTATTTCCATATCTTGGTGCATTTTGGCAGCCATAATAGCCTATTATTTCTGTCATGATAACACGTAGGAAAAGACATAGCATGTATGTATTCTAACACACCCATAATCCTCTTGGTGTAATGGTACAGTAATAATCTAGTGTAGGGACCAGTTATACCCATGAGGATGTCTCACAGTCACCTTGAAAGCGTGTTCAGGGATTGTTGACATTGGTGGCCTAACACTGGGCATGATGAGGCATTTTTTTTAAAATGGTTACATAAAATGATTAGCATCTTTTCATGCCTGTGGTGTTGCAAAGCAGAGGCGAGCCCCCACGCTCACCTCTCACATAAATTTGAATCACCACAGCAGAGCGGATGCAGCGAGGGACAGGACGAAATACAGGGCAGATTTAAATGGATTTCGAGTGCATGGATGTTACTGTGAGGAATATGACATAATCCCTGTTTAATCCTAACCTTATCAGGGTTCTGCTGTCTGATCTTTTTCACCTTCCTCCTAACAAAATGCTACTGTAAACCTTTACACATGGAGCTAGTTGTCTATTTTTATTTAATACAATGCTTCTTTTTTTATCATTCTTACTATCAGTCTTATCATGATGTTCTGATTCACCAGCTCCATCATCTGCACATTTTACAAAAGTTAAGTTGACCCATTTCCATTTCACACTTTTTCCTCTTTGCACTAATTTCTAAAATGTGTCTCATCTTTTTTCTTCTCCTTACTGCACTCCATAGTAAGAACGTGACCTGACTAGCAGGGCCCAGCGAGCGCTCCAGAGGCCGAGCTTAAATCCCACAGCGTGTGCAACAGCGATAAAGCTGCTAAACCACACTAGAGAACTGTCCTGGATTCTTCCTCTCCCTCTCTCCGACTCTCACTGTCAGCTGTCAATTTGGGAGAGGGAATTGGATAAAGACACACAAAGGATGTGAGAGGAGGGAGGCGAAGGTGAAGAAGAAGGTGAAGGTGGGGATGGTGGTGAAGAAGATGAACAAAAAAAAAGATGGAATTAGGTAAAGACACACAAAGGATGTGAGAGGAGAGAGGTGAAAGTGAAGAAGAAGAAGAAGAAGAAGAAGAAAGAAAAGAAGGAGAAGAAGCCTTCCTGTTAATAGGGTAAAGTATTGTCACATGTGTGATCTAAACTGTTTGTAGCTGCACAGTTTACACTAGTCAGAGGCGAGAGAGCATTTATTATGTAACCGAGAGGCCACCTGATGAGTTTTCAAATCCTCTCCTCTGTGAAAAACTTCTGAAAGCATTCTCTCACAGTCAGCAGCATCTGACTGTGTCATGGGCACTTTCAGAAATCCTTAAAGAACAAGGAAAAAAAGTGTATCTGCAGAGACTGCTGATAAAAGCTCTTTGATAACCCTGCCAAGTGCAAAACATCAGATACCAACACAAAGCAGAAATCCATGATGTCAGCATGAAAAGTTTCCGTCATAAAAGTTTTCAGCACCACTGTTGAATGTTAAAATACAATCTGTGTCCCCTATTTAAATACTGGAAAGCAGCAACGTCCAGCAGTCACAGCAGGAGGCCTATTACTGATGACTGTGGGTAAAATGTAATTTAACGACAACTCTTAACTGACCTTTTCAATGTCACAAGACAAACCAACACGTAGCCATCTGCAGTCGCTGATTGGTTCATGTTGTCATGGTAACAAGAAGTTCAAACCCATGCTTATCTTCAGATACTCTTACCCATTTGCCAGGTTGTCGTCGTCATCATCCGGCAGGCTCTTTCCCAGAAGGTCGCTGTCACTCAGGTAACCAGACTTGAGGTCGGCATCATCCACGTCCAAGCCTTCGATGAGCTCAATGCGAGACGTGCTGCTGAGGCGGCTGGAGCAGCGAGCTGGCATCGTGTGGGCCGTATACTGGGAACCAGCTTTACTCCCCTGGTATCCTCCACCAGTGGAGGAGGGGGCATCGCCCGCTTGAAGACGAGGGCTGGACTGGCCATGGCGCCAGGAGAGAGGTGATGAGCGGTTGGACAGACTGGATATGCTGCGAGCGTTGGTCTCATCACTGTCATAGCCCACATTACTGCTGTCCATGCAGCTAGAGAGACACATGGGGGTAGGGTCAGTGTGTGTTACATTTATATACTTGAAGCATTTAGCTGACAGTCTTGTCCAGAACAACACACAAAATCAGTATATCAACAACAATGCAATGGATGAGACCTTTTTTTTTTTCTCTGTCAGAAGTCCTTCAAAGAAACCAGCAGTGGCATTGAGTGGCTGCTGACCCAGATACAGCAGTTGTGTCATAATGTCTTCGGGGACTAAAGCTAGAAATGTGGCCTCTCAGAACCCAAAGACAAAGAGAAGGATGACCTGATACCTGTATCTCTGTGTTAATATAGCATGCAGTATCTCTTTCTCTCTCTGTCTGTCTGTCTGTCTCTCAATATATTCACATACATCAAGGACTTTGCTTTGCATGCCCACACCCACAAAATGCTGTTGCAAATACAGTACACCTCTTTCTATTATTCTGTATAGAGTATATCTAAGTTTTCCCATCTGTCCTGTAAGTGGGTCAGGGTTAGAAATGTCCTCCAAATGGCTGTGAGCGTCTTCTGTGTCTGCCGATTACATAACTAGATGTACCAACTCACCCAAATAAATATTGCAATGGCTACAACCATGGGGGTATTTTTATCCATTGTTGATGGATAATTCATCAATATGGAGGCTAACTATATGGAGGCCACTTCAATACTAAAACTGACAGAGTGAGAATCCTTACTTTTGTCAATAAGTTATACAGTAGCTTGTTTAAAAGCTAAAAAATTGATCAAATAATATCTATCAAGATAAGTACTATAGTGCTGAGAATTACAAGATGTCTTCTCAAGCATCCGTTGACAAGGTCTGGCCAAAGTCAAGTGTACAATTGCAAGACGTCACAGATAAGATAACTGATGGAGTTGAATGAGGAATGTTACTGATAACATACACGTTAATTTGAGGAGTATTTGTTTGGTATCTAACACATTTAATGGATCACTTGTGTTGAAAGGGCTTTTGATTGCAGCCTGAGAAAACTGTATAATAAATGGATTTATATGATAAGACATGATTATGTAATTGTCCATGAAACAATCAAAACATGCATCTTGTTTCACAGAGGTTTTGTAAGTACTACAGCTGGATTTTTGAGGCTGATAACAATATCAATATTTGTGACTTAAAAAAATCTGATAATGATACTTCAGATGATATTCCTTTCCTTTACTTAAGGACCACTTAAATTCAGTTATATTTAGCGACCAAGATATGCACTTAGCAAGATATTTTACAGTTTGAAAAAAAATGGTAAGTGCTCTCTGACGGACCATATAATTGTGACCTCAAACATTTCTTTGGCATTTCTGTTTTCTGTGATGAGAAAATCTGCTAGTAGGCACAGCATTTACCTTAAAACAGAATACTGTAAAGCTGCTTTAATTCATTTCTGGCCACTAAGTGGCAGAAAAACATTAAAGCAGACAGACAGATACACAACCACCATCATTTCACTAGCTTATAAAGTTGTTATAGTTCATATGTGAGTAGCCAACTGTGTGATTACACATTCAGCAGACAGAGAGCAACATTTGTATTTATTTGAAGTCATGTTTCTGGTCACCTAATAAAATTTAGCCCAAGTTTAGTATTTTACTGGCCTTGTAGCTATGATTTTGGTTTGTGAAAAATATCTAGCTTGCTAATCTTTCTTCAAAAACAAATCATTAACTCTGTCAGGAATTTGATGCTGGGCAGGTAGCTTATACAGTAAATGGTTTATCAGCGCTTTTTGGAAGGAAACAGATGCTTACAGGGGTTAATGAGAGCAGCTTAGATGTAACATCAAAATAGTGAGCTAGAAGAGCCCTAAAAAAGACACACTATGAGGGACCCTTCCAAATTACACAGAAAATGTATTCTGTGTTAATATAAAAATATTCATGAATGCAGGTTTAAAGAGATATAAGCAGAATGGTGTCCCTGCTTGCACAGGATGTTACATCCCAACTTTAATGTCCAAATGAAATCAAGACCTGTCCTCCACCAGTGTCTTGTTATGTTGTGGTTGTTGCAACAAATTAATTCCTGGGCCTTTTGTCTGTGAAAGCCAAAAAGAGAGATTCCTAGAATGAAGTCATGACCATGAAACAGAGAAGGGCTATTTAAGAAGGATGGAAGCCAGATGTGTACCAGGTGGCTACTCTCCAAGCGACCACAGCACAACTGTTTACACATGATTGTGTTATGCATCGATCCAACAAGCTATCCGTTGCTTGTTCACATGAGATTGTGTTTCTTTTCAGTTTAAACCAAAGACAGAATTTGACTCAGGGTTTTATGATTTCATGAACAAAATATACACCATCTTTGGTATATATGTGATATTAGCCAGTGGCGTAGGAGACACCATTACGAAACAATACAGAATTCTAAAATGCAGATCTAGTGCACTTACCTATGGCTAAGCTGGGAGCCCCGCAGACTCGACATTGTATCCTCCAAATTCTGGCGGAGGTCAAGGACATTCTGCACGGTCCGCTTCCTCTGGGACTCAGGGTCTGCGGGTCAGTCATGCAGAACAGAAGGTTATAAAACATTTAGGGTGTCAAAATAAAACTCAGATACAAGCTGCTGTTTTATTGTGGTCTGTGCTTGTGTTTTAAGAGAATTCATGCATGCACCCACACAAGTACGTTTTTGCCTCCACATGCATGTGTTCTCGCGTGCATTAGTTGTGTCTGGACTGATGTGACAGGTGTCTTCCTTGTAAGCACACAGCCAACGTATGTTCACATCATTAGGCAGACAAATTTCCCTCCATGGGCTCCCTCACCATGGTAACCTCCGCTCTACCGCCCTTCAGCACTAATATGGTACATTCTGAAAATGAAATACTGAAAGGTTGCCTGTAACTTGGGTTGCCCACCAGGGGGATGTATTCTGACATTCATGCCACACCAGGATCTTTCAAGGCATTGAGTTTTTTCTCTCCGGAGCTTCTGTTTTTTTGTTTTATTGAGCTTTATCTCAGAGTCATTCAGTTGAAGTTGTAAGGCTATAACAATAAGCTGAACTGCAGCCAGAATGATTTCACTGCAGGTCAGCTTGTTTGGACAAAGCTGCGTGCAATGTAAAGTGTGCAGTCAGTGGGTCGTGACCATGTCAAATCAATATTACTGTACAATTAGTGAGTGTTGTTGTGTTAGCGGTAACAAATGAGAGAAACCTCCCTGTCTCAAAAAACATAAGGTGATGGGGTTTCTCCTGCAGTGTGGAGGCAAAAACCCTTGGGGAGAAAGAAATTAACATTCAATGCATTCACTGGAATAGCCAGAGGAGAGATGAGGATGTCAGGGGAACACGCGTCAAATAATGTGCTGCTCTCATAAGGGGATGTGTGCAGAGGGTGTGAATTGAAGGCATCAATATCACACACAAACATTTACATACAGTTCACACATTCAAAACACATTTGCTAACATCCTTTTTGCAAGACAACACTGCAGGTTTGGACCCTATATTGCTAATGAAACTGAGGGCTTGTTTGTTACAGAACTTTTGAAACATTAGCTGGTTTCAATACCTCACCCCAAATACATTACATTTATGGGCACAGTGAAAAACCAATAAATAGTCTTCTGGAAACTTGTGTACCTCAGTGTATAACCCAATAAAAGGTGTATACTGTATATGTGCAGTATTGACAAGCACTGTAATATATGATGTATGAGTCTGTCTGAGTCGAACTAAATGGGATATTGAGTTCATCTTAAATATTATGTTAAACTCGTCTGGGTTTAAGTATAATTAGCTTTTTGAGCAACTTGATAAACCCTGAGAAAAGTCTGCTAAGGCCTATTACAAAGAACACAAACCTAATCACCAGTGGAAGTCTACAGCTGTGTCCAAAATCACTCCCTCCAAATAAATGGCAGACAGTGAATATAGTGCACTGTTTAGTACATAGGGAGTGATTTTGGACTTAGCCAAAAGCATCTGGCTGAGATTCCACTATGAGGATCTTTGTCAGCAATTTTTAAAGCACCATCTTTCACAGGGTTCCAGTGGTCAGAAAGGTGCTCCATGTTCCACTCAAAGCAATGAAAACATCTCGCAAACTTCTCTTTCAAAGTGTGGTTTGAGCTTAACAAAATAAATGAGTGATGAACAATAAACACGCAATAAGTAGTCATCAAAGTTGGTGAATCCTGTTCTAGCGTTTATTGATTCTTATTAATACCTTTCCTTTTTTTGAATTTCTTGTCTGTACAGTTAGTTTATAGACCAGTGACCTCCCCTTGCAACCCTGTCTCCTAGAAATTATGTTTATACAGTACTGATTTGTTTTCCAACTATGGTGGCAAACGTAATCACGGCCTGCTTTATGTTAACAGACAAGTAAAATATTGTGATTTCAATTACATGTGTATAAAGTACACACATTCTGTCTCATGCTTCAAGTCACTGCTGACTTTTTCTGTATCAAACCAAAACTATGATTTTTTCCTAACAAGCGCTGTGAGTGCCTAAACATGACCGTAAAAAAGTTTAATTATGCTCTAGTTGCTACGATCATAATTTTGTTTTTCTAGGAGACAGGGTAGCCCCAGGGAGTCTTTACCCCTCTCACCCAGCATATACTCGGATAGACACAAGCTCCCTGTGATCCCAAACAGGTAATTAGTTTAGTTTAGCTTATTTGACATTATGAGAAGGGAGACATAGAATACTAATTTCAAGGCTAACACAATAAAGTCCAACATTTATTTCCATTGGGGTCCTTGAATAAAGATGAGTGAGTCTAGGAATAAAACTTTTAGTCACATCACATCCACAAACTCCACTAATCACATTCTAATTCTGAGACACAGCTAATTTACTTTGTGATAAATTCCTGGGAATATACTCAAACAGCACTCCTGGACACAGAGCACACATGTGAATCACATCTGGTTTGAGTGTGTATTATGTGCAATATGCACTGTGCTCCTGTACAGTGACTGACAGTCCTCTGGCACCCTGCACTGCAGTGATGCCTATAATACAGAGAAGGAAAACTTGGACAGAATACTGAAGTGGATGCGAATCGGGAAAGACCTATGAATGATGCAACACAGGAAGTGCTCTACATTGAAACAGTGCAAAGGCACACTGAAGTATGGCAAAATTCATTCTAAAATATTATCAAAGGCCCTTAGTTATTAACCTTACAAACACTGCTAAATCATCATTAAAAAGGTACATGTTGCACCAATTAATTGAGACATTAGTATAATTTCCATAAAAATTTCCACAAACAAACGATAATCAGTGAGGACTGGCAGTCTATTTCAGCCTCTACAGTTCATTTTAAGGCTTGTTCATTGGATCAGATTTCACAGGAATTATGAGGCACTTGACATAAAAAAAAAGAGGTTGCTTCATGGAACAAAACCAGAAGAGGTTGCTTTTCTTCTACCTCAAATGGACCTATATCTTTTAAGAGTATCTCACAATGGCAGGTGATACAGTGAGTGAATACAGATGAGAAAATAACTTGAGCGCTTCAATAAAAAGAAACACACTCACAGTGATGTCACAGAGAGTTAGACGTGGGCAATCACTTTTTTGAGCACCACGCAGATCACTCATCATCTGTTTTCAAATCAAGTCTTTCGTGCGATTCTTGGGCCACAAATCCATTGCTTCAGTGTTCACTCTAAGCTGAAACGTTCAATCATGTTGCTGATTTTGCTAATAGTTTTGTTAAAACTGAAAGCATCAAATACCTTGTGTTCAGAAAACTGTTATCACCCCAAATAAAGATGGGTGACTTTTTTGACAAATCAACTCCATTTAATGTTGCCCCTAACTCATCCTTTTTTTTTACAAACTTGTGTAAGAGGTAGAAAGAGAAACAATTCAAGTTTTCATGTTTAAACATGTTACCTTTACCTGTAATGTACATTTAAGAGTCAACATCTTGTGACCCTTGCATGCATGCCTGCATAGCTTGAAATAATGCCATCCGTGACCATTGCTTCACCCATATACCCATACCACTGCTCCACTATGATTCTACATAGCTGTAGGCCATTGCTACGTTTGAGATCTTGCATGACAGATCACATATAATTACAATGAAATGAGGTTTGCTCATCCCCTTGTTGCCTAGAAGAGAGGTTTTTCCAGGAGTACTGCTGTCTGAACTACTCTTCTGTTTTTTTCATGAATATACATCTTTCGTCCTAATGACCTGGAATCTATTTGTCATAGTACATTCATCATTTTGAAAATAATTTTCATTTATTACACAGCAGACAGATGTGTAATAACTGCTCTGCGTGAAGAGGAAGAAGAGCTGAGTTAAACAGAAGTTGCAAGTATTTCGTAAGATTAATAAACCACAAACTGAAGAATGAAAAGCATTCTATTTCATCTAGATCTGGATGGAAGTTTTTTATTTTGTTGTGCATCTGTAGCTGTTGTCTCGTGATGAGGCAGTGGTATGCGACGTTCCCGTGTTGGATGACAGCCACGGTGCACAAACTCACATGGCGAGTTTAATAAATGAGCCTATTAACTAAGTTCACCATTCTTGATGTCATATTGGTAAACAATGAGACCCTCTATGGCCAGAAATAAAAGCATCCTTTCAGCGAGCTTATAATGAGATATGCTGCAGAAGCAGAGCACAGCATTAAGCATTGAATATACTGCACACTATGAATAAAAAGATCTATTTACAGTAACAAGCATGTCCACTGTACATGTACAGTAAGAAAAGCAGAAAAGAGTGTTCAGAAAATGCTGCCATGAATGCAAAACATTAATATTACTGTAATTAAAGATTTTGCTCTCCATCTTGCGGACCAATTTAAGTTTCACGCCTTTCCATCAGCATGTTCTGTTTCCATTTTGGTGGCTGTTTTTTCCTTTCATGGGCACAAAGCACTTGACTTGTGTCAAAGGCTCGCATGGGATTATCATCTTAAATGATGATAAATAATTCATCAAGATAATAAACTCCCCTTCTGACAAATAACGACTTTCAGTTGCTTTGGAAACATCACGGAGGTCAGTGCGTTGCATTGAGGAGAAGAGATGCATCAGCCTGAGGCATTCAGCTGCAAATTTTATGCAATTAGGTTAATAAAGCAGACGTGGGTGTGGTGGCAGATTCTGCAGCGCTTTTAGAAATTTGGGTTGTGGTTTCACACTCAAACACAGACAAACCCCCCCCCCAAGGATGTCATGCTGCTATCCATGCTATACTTGTTATTGTTTACAGTTCTTGGTTGACGTTAAGTGTGACTAACATGAGTGATAGACGTCCATACAGGCTAATGAGGCATGGATAACAGATCAAATTACCACATTAAGACGCAACAGAGAACATGTTCTCCTGATGATATTGGAGCAATGGAATAACAAATAATTGAATAGTATGTAAAATGCTTGTTGGCATATGACACGCTTGAACCAGATCTGCCAATGATAGGATTTTAGGAATATGAATTAATGCAAAGTGTCAATGAGTGAGAGACATGCACTCTAATATTCCAGCTCTTTAAATTAGAAAACTGGAAATGGAAATAAAAGTGTCATCAGAAACCAAAACACTGATGTTAAAAATGTAACCCCTTTGCAGTTTTATGCATTGAAAGACAGTAATGTAGTCTCTGCAAAACAATTTCCCTACCCAATAGTTACTTAAATGGCCGAGAGATTTAAAGTCTGAAAGGTAAATTAGCTAAAATCTAAGATGTCAAATAACCCCGCAGGAAAGACAGAGAAAAACTGAATTTGAATTGTAATGCATCTAAATTTTGGGTAAAACTGTGATACCTTCTCCCGTCATGTGACTAAAATACATGTTAGAAGTACTACTTCACCTGCAATTAAACGAGGAGGCATGCTTTGATATACAAAGCAAAAAACAAAACAAAAAAGTAATCAGAATCATAATCACCATCATATGATCAATACCCTTATTATCCATCAAGCCCTTCCAATTGATAAACCTGACCTACACCTCCAGAGAGAGAGCCATTTTCTCTGCCATTTGCACCGTTGTAGTACACAGGGTGTAAACCATCTGTCAATGCTCTACAGATGAATGGAGCTGGGGGGAGGCTAAATATGTGCCTGTGTGCCTAAAATGAATTCAATATGGCATGCCTTCTTTCCCATCTCTCTTTTAGGAAGCGTACGTGGAGCAGTGGATGGACCCTCGAGTGCATCAGCACATGTTGCAGCAAACGAGAGATTTACAAAGGAGATCAGTCTGCTGGTAATAATCCCCAAACCCTCAGGCTTTTTTCATGCAATCAGCCGGCAATGCTATGATAGGAAGCAAGCATATTTCACATAATCAGTGGCACCAAGCCTTAGACACCTGAGTGACATGCTGGAGGAATAAGAACAATAGAGCATCATAACAGCTTTGGTATTCTACAACCATTCAGCGTTATGTGAAAATGCCAAACTGAGACAGCATTCCATGAAATAATAAGAGGAGAAGCATGCTTTGCAAGCACAAGGATGTCTTCATTTTTTTTTCACCATTGATGAGCTGCATAAAATCCGTTCAGGGGGAATGTGGGTCCGCAGCAGCAAGCAGGTGCCGTGCGGTGGCTGTATCAAAGGGGGCGTGCTGCCGACTTTGAGAAGCACTGAGAAATCGTACAAGCGGGGCGTTTGGTTTGTAGCACATGGCGGCCACACGTATTGTAGGGGCCCTGGGGTGGTAAGGGTATCAAGACTACTCTACCGTACTCACCTAACATCTGACTGAAGAGCAGCTGCTCCAGGTCGCCCAGCACTGTCACCACTAGTTCTGGATCCACCTTCAGGAAGGGCTTGTCTCCCCCTTCCTCCCCCTGGCCTTTGGAACCGGACTCCCCTCCAGCTCCGGCTCCCTGCTTCTTAGCGTTGGCCTTCGCCTTGCTGGAGAGGATCTCATCATCTGACTTCCCATCCTCAGGTGCCTTGCTCAGGGGCTTCACCTCAGCGTAAGGACCGCGAGGAATGCGACTCTGCTTGCTCAGAGCAGTGGGAGCAGCCAAAGGGCTGAAGGGCTTGGGTTTGCCCTGGAATAGCGAGTGTTCAGATTTGGATAGGTTTCGAGAGAGAGGGGCCCCTCCGGCACTGCTGCCACCCCCTGCTGTCTTTGGCTTGCCCGTCTTGGTCTGCCCGGCTCCAGGCTTGGCCATGTCATCACACCACTTGGGCTCATAGAGGTGCAACTTCTTCTCAGCATCAGTCAGTACAGCCAGGTTTGTCATAGACCTCTGCTTGCGGAGATTGGAGGGCACTGGTAGCCTGCCATCAGAGCTACCTGCCCGGTAAACCTTCAGTTCACCCCGCTGTGTGCTCTGGGGCACTCCAGACTTGGCCCTCTTAGCTGCCATACCAACTCCTTTGCCATCTGCTTGGCCGTATGCCTTTGTGCTATCCGTCCTTTCCATCTTCAAATCTCCTCTGCCTTTCACACTATTTCCAAGCATGCCTCCTGCATGAGACCATATAGAAAAGCATCAGCAAGGGAGAAAACAGGCTTCCGTCTCAAACCCTTTTCCTTCTGCAAAAACATACATAAAAATGCTTCCTCTAAGGCAATCCTGCAGCCTTCCCTTTCTTCCCTCCGTCTCCTTCTCTCCCTCTTTCGTCCTGCTGCAGCTGCAGCTGTTGCAGTGCTGCCCAGGCACTCCCTTTCTCTCCTTCCCTCCCGTCCTCCTTTCCTCTGTTTTTTCCACACTCCTCCCTTCAGCACACCCTCCTGCCGCTGAACCGCGCAGCAGCGGAATGACAGCGGCGGCAGACGCAACAACGCTCCCTCCTCCCCCTGCTTTCTGCTGCCTCTCCCTCGTCTCCGACTTCCCTCCCATCCTCCCTCCTCCATCCCTCGTTTTTCCTTCATTTAAAGATGCTTCGCTGTGTCTCAGCAGAATATGTGAAATGCAAGAGAGAGATGGGAAACCATCATCTGTGGCATTTAAAACCAGGCACCATTCTCCACTAACACAGCATGTTTTCCTACCATCTCCTCTGATTCCTTTGTTCTTCCCCTCCCCCTTCCTCACCTCCAGTATACCCTGTTCAATAGACTCAACATGATGCATGATTTGTGATGTTAGTGGAAGTGTTATTAATGTGAATGAATACACATTTAGATGTGTAATTACAGACCATGACATAAATTATTATCACTGTCAAAATCCCACACAATGCAACAACTGGAGCATCCAGATTATCTCTTGATCCTGTCTGAGCTTTCTTACGATATCAATTCCAGATTTACAGCTGGATAAATCATATGCTAAAAATAAGCAGAGGGTTGCTCTGCTATAAAAGGACAGCTGTATCCTTGTCATATAATATCAACAATGACATAAACGTTAAAGGCTAATACATAACGTGATGTTCATGAAAACTGTTTTTGTCCACTGCATGAAAAAAAAAAAAAAGCTTGGCTTAAAATTCAAAAAGTGTATTGGCCAAATGGGTGACTTCACTTCAGCAGACTGAGCGAGCGACAAGATGTGCCAGTGTAAGCAAGTAACACACCCAAAACCACACTTTGGAAATATCTTCAAGTCAGTGAGATGCATGTACACACACACACACACACACACAAGACACACACAGGATTATGTTAAAGTGAAAATCCAGTCATATTGTTTTCAGGCAGGGTTTTTTGCTAACATATGAGTGTAATCATCTTTTTAAGATATTCCACACCACCGTTTCTCAGGAGGATTGAGGAGGTTCTGCAGCGCTCGCATGCAGCGCTGCTCCATGGAAACCACCCTCTCTCATCGCCTGCATGTCATCTGCACCAGACCTCGCTGCTCCGCACAAACACAGCTGCCAAAGAAACGTTTACCTTTTCCATAAACTACTGTGATACAACCCACATGTTATTACGTGTTCATCAAATAAAATTAAATTTCCCAAATTTCCCAATACAATCCTGGTGAATAGATTTTTTTTCTATGCTCATGAAGTGAATGACTGAGTGGACAGTTGCTCTTTTCCACAACACAACATGACTGAATACAAGCATGCTAGATGGTGCAAATCCACTGGATATGACTGACCTGTTAGCTACAATGCCCAGAGGGTACTACTCTAACTCTCACAATGGGTTTGCAACACACTCCACTGCTTTTTTTATTTGGGTTTCAGGGCACCTGTGGCGGCTCACGGACCACTGAGGTTGTTTGATCTGGCAATTAGTTTCTGGAAACAATGTCATGTCTTGTTCCTCCTCATCACGAGCTCCAGGGCTCCCCTGCTGACTCCAGATCACTGACAGAGTCCTCCCATGATGCAGTGAATAGCTTATTTGTCTTGAGGAGTGAGAATTTCTTAATGAACCGTAGGAAAACAAATTCCGATGTGCAAAATTTACTGCAAGCCTTAGATGTTTTCATAGTTTTCATCTATGCATAAAGTTTGCGTCAGACAGAAACAAAACCAACACCTCATATCTGGAGTGAAATTCATATTTTAAAATCTGGATTTTACCGTCTGTGTCAGTTGGTCAGTCTATCACCTTTCATGCAAGGTCCCCAGTGGATGAATCCTACTGACTTTGGTGACATCTTTGTTTTTTAGTGAAATGTCTCAACAACTATTGAATGTATTGAAAAAAGTGTAGTATCCATTCTGTGAATATAAATGCAGAAACTTTCAATCACCACTACTTCTCAGGGGAGAGGAGGGTGGAGCCGCATCTTTCATTTGGTTTCTTTCACATCTGGGTCTGATTCTGACTCTCCAGCTGGCCATCTGAGTAATTGTGAGTGTGTTTATGTATGTGCATGGTATGACAGGACAGTTACACAGCTGTCTGTTTTATATTTCCCTGGACAGCACATATAATCATTTTGGGGCTGCTCAGCTGCTATAATGCAATGCATTCAAGAATGTCTGGGAGACTTCCACGTGTGCTCAAAGGGGAATACCGCAGACAGCATCAATGTAAATGTGCACATAGTCACATGTCAAGTCAAAGCATGGTGTTAAGGGAACATGTAAAGATTGTGTTTGTGCATGGTGTTGAAGTCATGTGGTAATTACTGCTAAGCAAAAGCCCCTAAATAGAGATCTAATAGAATCATTGTGCTTGCTGCAATGCGAAAAGCCTGAGGGATGAAGATTGACCTGAACAGTTATGAGGGTTTTCTCACCAAAATCCCCTTCATGTGCTGAGGAATAGTCTATTCATGATGAACTCAAGCTAATAGAAACAAATTTCAAAAGGGAAAACCATCTTGTCCCGAGTTTAAACATTTACCAGAGTGATGAATTTGCTGTTTTGTATTAATTGTGGAGCAGTGAGTCTCCTTATTCTGAAACTTTAGTAATTTTAAAGTAAGATTTCTCACCAGAGATTCTAACGGAGCTTTAGTTTCTGCAGATGTTTCTACTGAATGGAAGTCATTAAAACAACCCTATTTTTCATCTTCCAGCTAACTTGTAGTTGAAGCCAGATGACAGCTTACAAAGACACATCTCTCTGTTCGATGGTCAAAAACAGAATTTAAGCGTCCCTCAGGTCCGTCCAGTGGGGACAAGAGGAACTCCCAGACAGGAGGTGAAAGCTGATCCTCCCATCAAACCACTCAATCTCTCAGTCCTGCATCTGTCCACCCTCAGTTGAGGACCACTCAGTCTCTGGTCTCGTTGCTCCCCGGGGAGGCTGGCTGGATGCTCTCACCCCTCAAAGTCATTAACATAATTAAGAAGACAGTTGGAGGGTTTTATAATAGCCCAGTGCAATTATATGAGGTCACTTTCAAAATTCTGCATGTTGGGTGATCAGGAGCGACAAATATATCAGACATATTGACTTGACTTGTAAAGTTGTTGTAAAGTAATTACCAATTAGCAGTTAAAAAGAGAAATGAATTAAGTACTTAAATGATAGATTATTTATTATTTAAACAGACAAATGCTACAAATGGATGAATCCTAATGCATGTAGTGATCTCCTGACTTTTCCTGTATAGCACCACCATGTGTTTGACATTTGAGGTTTTGGTTGGAATGTCTCAACAACTATTGAAAGAATTGCCACAAAATCTGGTACGCACCAATATCATGTCCCCCTCAGGATAAATTGTTATAACTTTGGTGATCCATTAACTTTTCATCTAGCGCCATCATCAGTCAAAATTTAAGTAAGTCAAAAACTGATTTATGATCAAATACCGGCAACATTAATGACATTCCCATCAGTCTCAAGCAAACTGTCAAATGTTAGCATGCTAACACGCTAAACTAAGATGTTGAACATGGTGAACATTAAAGCTGCTAAACATCAGCATGTTAGCATTGTCATTTAGCTCAAAGCACGGCTGAAAAGATGAACAATAGTGTGTTTGACAGGTGCATTTGAAGTTGTTCTTTCTCTAACTGTGATTAACAGCAAGTTTTCACACTAAATCATGCTGAAATGATGACGTTTCTGGAAAAATACCTACCAATCTCTCAATGTGAACTCACACAACAAACATGTTTAAGTATTAATTCTGTTTGGTGGCCACAGCTGTTACCCCTTAGGCTTACTTACTTAAATCAATATCACTTATTTACAGTAGATCTTTAAATTATGTAATGTATCTCTAATTGGAATTAATTGATTGAATTGTTGTGGTTGTATCTGCTAATGGTGAATTGCCTTCACTAAGCAAGATGTTCAGAGTTCCTTTAAAAAATGAAATATTGACCAAGCAAATACAGTGTGTGTGTTTGTGTACACACGTCATGTTTGTATGTCAGTCTCCAAGCAACGAGATGTGTGAGTTGTTGCAGGCATCGGAACAAACACAACATTCAGATTTTAATGTCTAACACAGCACTGACATAAATGATGATGACACGCCAGAGAAACAAAAACATTTAAGAAACAGGGCTGCATTAACAGTGCTGTGTGATTTGAGAGAAGTGCTCTCTGCCAATAATCTGCGTTTCCCACATGCACATAAAGAAAAAAGTGAAGTACTTCAGGAAATCCTGATGCACATAACAGGTGGTAGATACAGTACGAAGCTTTCGTTGGGAGTTGGCAGCAGCTCTGGTGAGAACAACTGTCACACTGAACAGAGTCCAGCGTCAACATTCAGCCATATTAAAGCTTGGGTGTTACAGGATGCAATATAATACAATTGGAAAAACAGGGTTTTGCATAACTAACTGGTTGAACCCTGTGAACTGAGTGAAAAGGTTGTTTTCTTTCCCAAGATTTAAGTAACTTGTTCTGACATAATGACAGTACAGAGAGAGGACAAGCACTTCTAAAGGACAGAGGGTGAATTCAATTGTAAGTCGACAAAATGATTAAACTTTATGGACCGCCTGCTCTTTAATTTTAGGAACCTGGATGATAACCTTCAGATATCATGCCATTTTATCATTGAGCATCAGAGTTACTGTTTATTAGTCGGTTGACAGCAGTGGTGCCCAACTTCTTTGGCTTGTGACTTAAAATGTTTGTGCAACCCCTCGTGACAGGCTGCATACTGTATGTCTGAGCTGTTGGCACTTTTACTTTTTACTAAGTATTTTGGGGGGATTTATGCCTTAATTGGATAGCCGACAGTAGAGAAATTACAGGAAACAAGGGGAGAGAAGGATGGGGAATCAGATGCAACAAGCATCCCCAGCTGGACACAAACTACGGATATTGTTGGCTTATGGTCTCTTATATTGGTTTATTTGAACACATCAAATATGATGGCCGCCCACCTAGAGCCAGGTTCTGTTCAAGGTCTCTGCCTATTAAAAGCAAGTTTTTCCTTGCCGCTGTCGCCAAGTGCTTGCTCATGGTGGGAATTGTTGGGTCTCTGTAAATAATATTATAAAGAGTACGGCCTAGACCTGCTCTGTTTGTGAAGTGTCATGAGATAACTTTTGTGGTGATTTGGCGCTATATGAATAAAATTGATTTGACTTGAATATTTTCTAGGGGCCAGAAGAAGAAGAATTTTCAGTATTTCACAAGAAAAAAACAAAACAAAGATCACAGAAAAGTCTAACGTCTGATTGTCTAGGAACATGTTTTTTCCTTTCCTATCCAGTCAATCATCTTGTGACCCCTTCGATTAGTCCGGTTAGGAACCACTGCTTTAGAGCATCAGGTGTGTCTGTACTCCCAGGGTTGAAAGATCAGTAGGAGGAGATTCAAAGAGACTCACCTAGATCGTCACAGCACACCTCCATGGAGTCAGAGGAACAGTCGCTAAGATCATCAAGGGAGGCATCTGTGTCCTCATGGACCTGAAACCTACGGGAAAAAAACATTTTAATAGACAAAGAAACAAACAAAAGACAGACTGAATTTTGATTGAGTGCAACTAAAAGTGGAAGATACTCTTTTAAAAACAGAGATGATTTATGAGAGATGCCCTAAGGCTGCATCATATTCGATTTGTTCTAAAAATAGACTGCAGTCTGTGCAATGGCGCTTATCTTCCCATCTTAAAAAGGTGAAACACTGCCCTCACCTGAACCTGAAGGGAGCAACAGCGGCCATGTTGACTTTTCCTGGCTCACTCCCTCTGCGTGGCATGTTGAATGTGTGATAAGACAACTTTGATTTGTTACTGGACACCTCTCGTTCGGAAGCTCGCAGGTCCTGGTTGGAGATGTTCCTCACCTCTTTTTGGATGTTGCCTATTCCAGCTGAAGACACCCCAGATATCTCATTCCCATTTGCACCTTTAGTGTAAAGCAGACGGCCTCTTCCGTGGCCTGTCTGGACATTAGCAGAGAGCCGGCACAAGGCGTCAGACTCGGCTGCATTGTCCACACTCCTCAGGCGATATTTTCCAAAGGTCCAGTTTTTGTTGGTGTTTCGTCTTAACTGGAGGTCTCGCAAAGCCTTCTGGGTCAGTGTACTGGTGCGGAGGTCCAGTGTGTCTTTAGAGCGCGGAGCTTCTCTCTTTGGTATCTGAGGGCTGCTGTACGCCGAGCACGTTCCATCAGTTCGCTCTGTAGCTGCTGGGCTTCTATGAGAATACGTGCCAGCTTTTTGTTGCAGCAGGTGGTTCTTTAAAGCTGCACCTCTCAGCAGCTCTGCAGGGCCTGAGGAAACAGAGGATGAAGAATAGGAAGGCCGTCTTTTGGCGGTGTGCTGATACTGCACAGTGGGGTTATTGGGGAGGCCACTGTACTGTTGTTTGGGATCCATTTTGGAGAGAGGCATCATGCTTCGAGGTAAAGGCAGACTCGAGCTGACACCTGCGTCGCTCTGACTCTGAGATATGACTTTGATATTCACTCCACTGCTCATGGTTGGTGAGAGTCACTGGGCTGAGATCTGGAAAAGAAAACAAGAAAATCTAATTTAGCACAAAATCTTCGAATACATATTCCATCACAGATGTGATATATCACTATATTAGCAGGCAGCTTCAGAGAATTTGTAGTATTTTGCAGTTTTACAAAACTACATCTACAATATGTAGATAATAAGTAAATCAGGACATTCTCACATTTGCACATAGAATACTACTATGAATCTTTATAGAATTACACCAAAGAATAACAGAGGCGTGTTTGTTTCAAGGTTTCAGTTTTACTCAAAGAATATCATCAGAAACAGATTCAAATGTTAGGAACAGAAGAAGCAGCGAGTACCCGCACACCAAATACAACTCCTGAACCTTATTACACTGAACAGGCAACAGTTCAACCCTCTTCACAGGCAAATGGCTGAGGACAGGGTACAGCATATAGAGAGGGCATGAAAGTGATGACTTAATGCCGATGTCACGATCAACCAATCAAGAAACCCAAACTTAGGCTGACGCTCTCAACAGAACACTCAAGATGCATTTTCAAAAAACAAATGGTTGCAACAGTTATCATATAAGTCACAAAAAACATACATAGGCAAAAGTTAAATCTTTTCGTTTTTTCAAAGGGGGTTCATCTTAATACAACAATATGGTAATAGAGGTGCCAGGAGGAGCTGCTAATGTACTGTATACCTATCTGATTGTTCAGTAACATGAATTAAGGTAATGGTGTCACACAGTTAGCCTGGGTCTGTTCAAAGGTAACAAAATCCACCTACCAGCACCTCTAAAGCTCAATAATTATCACGTTATATCTGGAGCACACTGACTGATGAGGACACAGTAGTGTCGCAAACAGTATATAGTCAACCTAGAACAGGTGTAAAATTGTCATTGGCTAATTGGTTGAACAGGATTTCAAATCTATTGGATAATGGACCCAAGAGCAGGAGATGACATAGTCAAATGTCCAAGTGCCACAACCCATGCACTATAGTCCCATCAAAAAGAGAAGAACACAGATAAATCTTAACGTTGCAAAGATAGAAGACATCTCTTTTGTTTAATCCGCACAAAAACCTACATGTCCGGTTATGCGCCAAACTATTTCTTGGTTGGGACCAGCAACTTCCTGTTGTGTCTACTGGTTCGCTCTTTGTGCAAAGCTTTGCTACAGTAAACAGCTGCTGGCGGTAGCTTCATTTTTAGCGTACAGACATGAGAGTGGTATCAACTTTCTCATTTAACTTTTGGCAAGACAGCAAATAACTTTATTTTCCAATATGCCAAACTTTTCCTTTAAATCCAAACACTGAAATAGCCAACATGACTCAATCTTTGTTTGGAGTTGCCTCTTCTTAACTATAAGTGGACTTCCTAGCTACTGTAAATTCCAAAGTTATTAGAAAATAACAAAGTTTTGAAACTTCACATGTGAGTCAAAAAGGCAGTAAAATGAAGATTGGGGTATGCGGGACTATATATAAAGCATTTGCTATTGGGAGGCTGTGGACATCCATCCCTGCTGTATACTGTATGATGGATAACAAGCTTTCCTTTAAGATTCATGCTGTAGAAAATACTGTAAAACAGCTGTGCATTCCAGGGCGTCTGCCTCACAGAGAGAAGGTTTCTAACCACAGACGTCCTGACTCAATGTGAATGTAAGTAAGTGGGAAAGAAGAAAGAAGAGTAGATGGTTTGAGGTGAAAGACCATTATACCATTATGTATCACTTACAACATCAAAGTAGCCTAAAGCCTAAAGGCCTGAGATCCGGATTAGTCACCAGTTCGAATTCCTCAACTGGCAGAAACATTGAGAACAAGAAAGTGAATGAAACTCTACATCGAATAATGTTTAGGTGACTTTTAGTTGCACTCTCACGTGAGGAAGTGAAACAGCTGATCTAAGGCAAAAAGAAAAAAAATCAAAAGGTTAAATACAAATGAAAAGAAATCAAAATGTTTCTCAGGAAGAATTCATCTAAATTATGTTGTATTTAAAATTAGATTAAAAATAATCAAACAGCATAACACAAAATCAATCAAAGCATCAGCTGCATCTGAAAAGACACCATATGTTTCAACAGCTTTGCCTAATGTATTCCTGGTCCTCTAGCCACAACCTCCAGTGTGAAACGTGCTGTGAAAGCCAGTAGCAGACTGACACCACTTGGCACATGCAGCAGGAGAACGGCTCCTTTCAGGCCGTGCCAACACCGGCTGTCCCCACCACGGTCCTGCAGACGGCACCTCTCCTCCCAAGATATAATGGTGGGGGCTCCGTCAGTCCCTCAACTCCATCACCTCCATCCCTTCATCAGTACAAGATAATCAGAAGTTTTTACTAATATTTACAGGACAACAGTGTTTGATTGGTTACTGGTTACCACCAAGTGAAACCACACCACAGCATGAAACTGAACAATGTCTAACACTTTATCAGAACTTAGTGACTCAGTCAAAAAATACCATTTTCCCCCTGAATGCTTTTTAAGCATTTTGCAATTTCTCTGAAAAATCATCTTAACTAACCCTAGCAGTGACTGATTATGATTTACTCCTCCTAAATCTTCAGCTTAATATCCTAATTCTGTTCCTATTAAGTTTTGCTACTTTAAGGTTCTTGGTAGCACAGTATGTTGTAATTCTGTGTCTCCGTGGTCCCTTTCAGACATCTACCTTGTTACGTAAATGCGATGGAAATGTTATATGTTGGTCTCATGTCTGAATGAGCGTCTGAGTCACTTTTAAGTAAAAGTCACGAGAGAAATCTTACTATAGTAGGTCTGAGCAAGTAAGATTTCCCGCAACACTTCCAACATGGCCCAAGTCTGAACTGGATGTAAGGTAGAGTTGTTTTTGTCTATTGACTAATCAGTTAATCTGCAACGATTTTGATCATTTATTAATAATTTTTCAAGCAGAAATGCCAAAAAAACTTCTGGTACCACCTTCTTAAATGTGGGTGTTTGCTGCTTTTGTCTGTTTTATATAATTGTAAATTGAATATCGTTGGGTTTTGGACAGGGCACTATGTAGACATAACGATTAATCGAAAGAATGAATGTCAGATTAATCGATAATGAAAATAATCGTTAGTTGCAGCCCTACCATTAGAACACAGAATAAGGTTAAATACTGTAACGCCGTGAATGAGCTAATTTTAAGTTGTTGGGGATTCTTCTCATTTAGATCAGTCTATGAATTTTCCTTTACAGTATGTCTGAAAAAAAAAAACATTACTTAAACCAGAAATGTTATGTATTTTTTGTTCGCAAAAAATAATATTACAATGTAAGCCCTTAATATGACAATAATATTAGTGTTACTTCTGTCTACTTAGTTCATTTGACACCTTTTGCATGTCTGTTACTCCTGAAAGAGGATTCCTCCTCTGTTGCATTTCCTGTGGTTTCTCCCCTTTGTTTTTCCTGATAAACTTTTTTCAAACCCAAAAACAAGTGAGAGTATAGAGAGTGCCGTATGCTGTACACATCGTAAAGCCTTCTAGGACAGAATTGTGATTTTGGGCTACATAAATAAACTTGACTGTCTTCATTTTAAATCATCTTTAATGACTTATGTTGATAGCTAAACAAAATCTACAACAATCATATTTATGTCCCTGTGTGCCCTCATCAATTAAATATCTCTCCTCCTCGTGCTTATTTATAGTGAAGCCTTGCAACAACCTGATGTGCATGACAAAAACAATACTACACACACACACACACACACGTACATACATGTAAATAACTCGAGCATGTGCATTTGACAGAGCAGGAAATTACATCTTACATTCGAGGTAATATGGTTGAAATCAATGTCACAACATCAATACAAATATTTTTTTCCAATATCGATACACAGTACGGTAATGAAGTCAAATTCACATAAATACCTCAAGAACTCATTAAGTTATTTTTTAGATATAATTTGCTTGGAATTATTAGTTTGAACAACATGATTTTGTAAAAATAATAACAGTATTTAATCATATTATGATGCTATTTCAGTGAAAGTTGATAAATGAGAATACTGAATTACACTGATGACAACCTCCAATAAAAATGCATGGTCTCTCAATCTAAACTGACCAGGCTAAATGAGAATAGGATGTTCCGTCTTACCTGAGTGTAGTCCAACATCAGTCAATCTTCAGCACAGAGACAATAAGACGACAACAGTGTGGTGCAGTGTAGACTAACTTGCTCTCGACAGAGACGAGCTACACTTAACAGTATGATGCAGCTTACAGTAATACAATTTAGACCCACGTGCTGCTTTAAAATGAGTGGGGGCAAATCGATGCTGGATGACAACAAGCCAGTGAGAACGCTGAAGGGAAAGTACATATCTTCACATCTCCTACAGTTCCACACATACACACACAAGTATCACTCTCACATACACACACATTTCACCCATTATGAACAGATATATTAGTGACTCATACTTCGATCTTTCTCTGGTAACATCATGCTTTGTTTTTCGCCCGGGGCTCATGTTTCTGTGACAGTCTGAATGAGACTTTGAGCTCCTTTTTAACATGCCAGCCTTTCAGCATGCCATCATCAAAGCATCCAGCCAGCAGTGCGAGGAGCCAAAACTGCCCCCAAACCTATAATCAGCCCAAGGGCCAGACTAAAGATACTCATACAGACCAACAACATGTCGGCGTGGGATCACTTTACCCTGGTGGAGTCTCCAAACTGCAGTGCCAAAGGGTCTGATACTGCACTCGTAAGACATCAGAAGAGCCTATTTATCCATTTTGGGGGAAAACAAGATGACGGTCTTAAAATTTTGTTGACCAAATCTGGAAATCATCATTATTTAGTGAACCATTTCAGGGCTTATGATGTCTTCTGTAATTATTCTTTTGTTTTGTGCCAAATGTGATCTTGTGAGGTGTCACCTTATAAAATGGTGAATGTTTCCCTATTTTACAGAGCTGAATTTGGCCCTGCTGTTTCAGTCTCTTTGTGCTCCAGTTTCTCCTCATTCCAGCTGAGCACCAATAGATAATAGAGTTGAACGAGTGCATCATTATCTACATAATTCAATTTTCTCAAGACTGTCGTATTATCTAGTTTTACAAGAGGCCTGATCTCATTTTTATATATAGCACCAAGTCCCAGATTCCTGATTTTCACTTCTTCCTCCTGTGTCCTAGCTTTGTCAGAGAGGAATTCTGTTGGGGCAAACATGGACTGAGGTCAGCTCACACTCCAACAAAAAAAAAGGTACACACACTTGCACACAAAAAGCACACAAAGACACATTCACATGTACAGATGAACATGCAAGTGGACAGAAGTAAAGCAAGGCTCTTCTTACATTTGGCTGAAGGCACACTGTTAGGTGACACCAGTCCAGACTTTGTGTTGCCATTGTTTGTGACAGCTAAAAAGCTACTCTTTGTGTTTAAGTTTGCCCTCCAGCAACACTGTTTTTCAGCCATTTGGACAACAAAACAGTTGGAAACTCAAAGCTACAGTTTTTTTGGTATATCATGACTGTTTCTTTCTGTTCTGCCAGAATGGCATTCAATTAATCTGGTCAATCAATTTAATTTAACATTAAAACATGAGTGTTGTACAAAGACATTTTTAGCAGTGTGGCTCAAGGGATGGCAATGTCAGTGGATCGGACAACCATTTGGTCCAGAGTGAAATATCTATAACTATTGGATATGCCATGGAATTATATACAGACATTCATGTTCCCCAGAGGATGAATTGTACTGACTACTGATCCCCTGACTTTTCATATGGTGCCACCTGCAGGTCAATATTTTGAATTCAGAGTAAAATATCTTGACAACCATTGGATGGATTACCATTAAATTTAGTAAACACATTCATGTTCCCAACTTGAAGAATTCAAATAACTTTTTCAGCTTTTTTTCAATTTTCAGTTTGTCCTATCCTTTGGTTTATGACCAAATACCTGCAAAACAAATGACATTCCCATCAGACTCAGTTGTAGTTTGTGAGGATTAGAAAATGTTAGCATGCTATTAGGCTAAACTAAGATAGTGAACATGCACACATTAAACATCGGCATGTTAGCATTATCATTCTAGACTGTAGACTCTTAGTCTTGTTAATTGTTTCAGGGTTACTGTGAGTAGCAAAATCAATTTGAGCAGTTAGATTAAAGGGGCTGTATGTAACATTCAGAAAATGCTTGTCAACAGTGACACTTGTGGCCGTTAAGTCAACTGCAGTCGGCATCCTGTTGCCTTTGCTCGCACTCCATAGGCGCGAGCCAGCATCGGCCAAAACAGTGATGTGACACACACAAGACTGAACGTGATTGACAGGCATCATGTTGACAGCTTGCTTTTCAATAAAGTTCTTTAAAAAAATATTGATAGCTTGCTAGCCAGCTTATCGCTGTTTGTCTAGCTTTCACCGAGAGGCTCAGCAACGTCAGCAGAGCTACATTTGCTGGATGAAAACGCTAACGGTGAGTGAACTAGACGACATATTATAAACAAGATGTGTTGCCTGTGTCGAGTTATGAGTCTGCGTTGTGGTGTGTGCTGGTCGTTTGTTGGCGTTAGCTTAGCAGACTCCACTTACTACAGCGGTATGACCCCAAAAAAAACAGAAAAAAAAGATTTTGCTGATTTTTAATTGCAATAAACGGATCAAAAGGATGCCGAATTATATACATCATGATGCCGATTTGTAAAAAGTCTGAATTTATGCTTTGTCAGGTCTGTCCACAAGACGACAAGCAAACAACTTTTAAAATGTTTGTTTTCTGAATGGAGTTCAGATCGATCTGGGCTATGCAAACATTGTAGGTGCTCCATCAACACTCAAAATAACATCATAACATCATTTCTTAGTAGGTAACAATAAATCACCTTTTCTGTTGTTTAATAGAAAATGTAATGTGTGTACACAGTTGCTTTTTGTGATTAAATTACTGTCATGTTCTTATTCACCTGCCAGTGTGGCAGCAAGCAGCAAAAGGTCAAACTACATTATGGCCTAAAGTGGATCACTGTGCCACACAGTCACAGCTGTTTCCTTGTCTTGTCCCTCCACAACAAGGTGTTTTTTAGAAAGAGAGATATTCTAGAGTTGTAACACCATCTCAGATGATAAAGTTTGAACAGCATCATGTTTAAAGGGCATGTTTCCTGCTTTAGAAATACATTTTCCCTAATCGCATTGTCTCTCCAACATCGATCATCAAACTCTCCCTCCTCGTCCATCACACATTGTAATAAAATTACAGCACACTGCAGCAGCACTCCCCTGCAGTGTGAGTGTGTGGTTATTTATAAAGGCATGTGCATTATGTAAACCATGTTTTTCATGTTTCTGTCATCACCTACAAATATGTAAAATTTTCTCATGTTTGCTGAACATCAATTAGTCAGAGATTACCATAAAACCATTAAATACTGACATATTGTTTTTTCCATTAAAGCCTACTGTACTTTTTGTGGCACGCGAGATTAGAGTGGGCATTGAGGCGGGTGAGTTAATCTGTTGGCCCATTACAAGGATTTATCCCTTATAAGTCACTTTAAGTGATTAACCATGGTCAGTAATGCCATGACATCACTGACACCCTGAATAATGCGTCAACTTCAGGCAGCTGTGTCCTGTTACTGTTGGAAAACACTAAAGGTTAGAAATAATTAAATTGAACTGAAATTATCATAAAGCGTAAAGTCCATATTGGATCATTGCTGAAGCACTCTCTCTTTGAGTCTGTACTTCTGGCCACACCCCAATTAGTGATGTCACAGCAGGTAATTTGCCTCTGACGTGAAACACCTGTGGTCTGTTCTTCATATGTGTTTACCTAAGTTAGTTTGATTTGGTGCAGCTGACATTTTGACTCGTCATAGTAGGAAAAGCACAGGTGTTACGAATGACGAATGATATACAAGTGTCCCAATAAACCATGACAGGGAGCCAGCATGTACAATACCAGGACCCTGAAACTGAGGCAGCTAAATGGAATTCAGCCATCATTAGTCTTATTATTTACACCTGTGCTTTTCCTGCTGTGAGATATCAAAATGTCTTCTGTGAAAAAGGCCTATTGTTGCCTCTTTGATAAGACTCTTCAAAACTCCCTTTAAATGTATCTGCAGCTGATGTCCCTTAAGTGCAGGTAATCATGATGGAACCTGACAACAGATGCAGCTGTAATTACACATGAAATTCTATTAGTTTCTCTTTAATTTCAGTGTTTCCCTCCATTAACACCATAAAAACTGAATACACTTTTGTGAAATAAAACATCAACATTCAGAAGAGAAAAAGTAAAGGCACTATTTCACATTGCAAATTGCACATATTCAATAAGTGCGCAAATTGCTGTCATTTCCTCTCTAAATTGACTACAAGCTAAGATGTGTCAGGATCCGGGTGGCACCTCTGATAAACAGTCTCCTTGGGGAAACCCTGACTTACGATTTTATTGGGAGGTTTTGGCAGGTTTTCATTCAATAATTACGGTATGTTTATCAAAAAAGACGCTTTACACTAAGTCTCATGTAGCCACAATAAAAAAGGCTCAATATCGGCTAGCTCTCCACTCGCTCCATTTCCCTTTTTTCAAAATAAGAGCACAGTTATCCAAGATATTTTGATCGACTAGCAAATCAGTCATCCAGTCATGATTGAGTTAGCTGGACGAGAAACAGCAAATGGTTAACATTTTATTGGTCTTATACTAGATTATGATAATACTAAATTAATTATGTGATGTACAAACACGAGGCCTTGATGGGGTGCATCATGCTTTAAAAGTTTGAACCAATAAAGAACAGTGACAAACAAGGTACAATTGCTGTGGTGCTCCATGTGGATTTACCATTAAAAAGAATCAGTCCTCTGGACTTGCAGGCTTTCATTCCAACATGTTTTTAGGGACCATTTTACACCTGATCACCAGAGTTAAAATAAAGTGCAATGAACCACCTGTGGCCTGGGGGACCAGGCCTGACAGCCACTGCAATCCAAACATACACAGAGTGAACTACAGGCCTCAGGCACGTACAATAAGCTTTCTACATGTTCACTATATCTTTTTTAGTGCCAACATTAAATTAATAAACAAGTACTATTTGCAGTCATTCACTATGGTTGTTTTGAGGACTTTTGTTGGTTTGCTTCAAGCTAATACACAGACAGAGTGTTTCAATCATACAGCGACCTGATTTTCTTTTTAAAGAAACACAAGCTTAGAAAACCTGAAAAAAGAAAAAAAGACTCATATCAGAGGCAAAAAAAAAAAAGAATGCACATTAACGTCTGTTTGTATTGCAGTCCAATTAAAATTAACCATTTAAGCTAGCAGTGTCTGCAGCCTTAAAGCTAAACAGGGTCAATGAGGCCTTTTCACTTGTAATTTTCCAGGTTACGTTGCTGCTCTGACATAAATTATTTCTTATAACCTGAAACAAAAGAAGACATTGCCTCAGAGGGATCAGAAAAAGGATCGTAAGCAGCACAGGATGTTGTATTGTAAAATCCCTTATGCACACTGAAACAACCTGCCTCTGCAGTTATGCTGCTGTTATGCAACTGACACAGTTCTCTGAAGTGAACTGTGGCTCATGTAGGAATAGGAAGGTAATCTACACAGCATACTGCAGCGCTGTGATGAGTCAAAGTGTGGGCAGTTGTCTGTGGTGGACCATTAGTCTTGCGAACTGGGTCATTAGAACATGTAGGAGAGAAGAAATATATTGGAAATACACTTGAAAACTCTCCAAATTATGCAGCAACAACACCTAAAATAGTACAAGTGATTCAGTTCATGCATAAGCAAATAAAACACGCCTTTTCACTTTTACCCTTGAGGCACACAGGAAAAGACTGCAGGAAGTAAAGATGTGTGCAGCTTTCTGTTTCTCTGTGTCTAGATTCTACTGAAAACATATGAATGGTGACCTATGGGGTAAATTGAAATAACTCAAACAAATTCTAAAAGTTAAGTTACAAATTCTCAGGTGAATTATAATCAGTTTATTGCAGATTTACAGGTTTTGTCAGCAAAGGCCTGACAATAACTGCTGATACTTGAGTTTTCAACATCTGACAGATAACTATAAAAGTTGGTGCCTAAAATGCAGAGTGATTTTAAACCAGCCAAAAATTCACTTAATTATTGATTTTTAGACCATACATTTTGCTGGTATGTTAAAGATGAGAGCATACACTGCTGTTGTGTTTTAGTTTTAGCATTAACACAATGTTTGATCTTTTGTTTTTTAGTCTTATTATTTTATGAAATGTCTCATAAAACAGGGTTTGTGGAATTTATTTAAAAATAAAAAGTATTAAAATTGATGTTTGACAGGTTTCTATCCAAACGGCAAAGATGCAGTGTGTTGTTGAAGGAACATACTTGATAACCCAAATGACTCCATACGCTACAGCCGTCAAGCAAGTGTGTACCAGGCATCAAGGAAAAGGACCCAAGTGCAGACAACCGGGCAGACGGGAAAAGGTTAATTGGTGAAATGATGATACAAAAGCTTACAGGCAAAGGCAGCAAGTCCAAAGAGAAATAGCCAAGAATCAACAGGTTAACGGGAACAGGTGGGCAGGGCAGGTAAAAGGTACAGGTACAAATTTGAATTGAGATTCCGGTTCAAGAGGCTGGAAAACAAAGGAAGGAAGCAACGTTGACGGTCTGACCAGGAGAGGGTGGCGATGGGCTGGTATGAATACTGTGGAGGGCAATATGGGGAACGAAGAACAGGTGAGCAGGTGGATGTAGGAGTCAGGTAACTGGGATCAGTGGGAAAGTCTGAGGGCATCTGGTGGATGGATGGAGAATGGCAAGTTCGGAGAGATCCTAAGAAATGCATGGGCCTGGGGGGAGTAAGAAGTGGCTGGAGAAGGGGACAGAGTTGTTTTTATTTTAATCAGTCTGCCCCTGAGGCAGCCGTCGTGACAACACCTATATGTACAAACACATGCACGCATATTTTCTACAGTGTCAGACCCAGAATGGCACATGTCCTTCCGTCAATTTCCACAGCCACAGTCACAGTTAATATGACCTATTGAGCATCTGCTCTTCTCATTCATGAAAGCTGTCACCACCGTCAGCTTGTCTCAAGATCCAGCAGAGTGAACAACACAGGGCTTTCTTATTTTATCAATCAAGGGGTAAAAAATATAGTATTATATCTACAGCATAACAATATATTGAACAGACAAATATGGAGGTTTCCATTCATGTCAAACACACCTTTAGCCAGAAGGGGAGGAACTAATCAGTGAAAACAGTTTAAATGGTTGGAGTGAAAACCTGTGTACATATGGCTCTCAGTGGCACCACTGAGCTCGGTCTTTAACACTGCAGAACCAAAAATGACCAATTGAAATGTTGACCCTCTCCATCTGTCAGTATTACCTACACCAAATGCAGACTTCCTTTCAGGGAGCACAGGAATCCTAGTTGAGTCCTTTCAGCATTTATTTAAAGGTGAAATGCAAAAAAAAGTGTCTCTGCACATCTTGAAGCAAACTACACTATGTGCACAATTATTAGGCAAGTGAGTATTTTGACCATATCATCATTTTTATGCATATTTTCCAACTCCAAGCTGTATAAACTTGAATGCTTATTGGATTTAAGCATATCAGGTGATGTGTATTTGTGTAATGAGGGAGGGTGTGGCCTAAGGAGATCAACACCCTATATCAAGGTGTGCATAATTATTAGGCAGCTTCTATTCCTCAGGCAAAATGGGCCAAAAAAGAGATTTAACAGACTCTGAAAAGTCAAAAATGGTAAAAAAGTCTTTCAGAGGGATGCAGCACTCTTGAAATTGCTAAGATATTGGGGCGTGATCACAGAACCATCAAACGTTTTGTTGCAAATAGTCAACAGAGTCGCAAGAAATGTGTTGAGAAAAAAAGACGCAAATTAACTGCCAAAGATTTGAGAAGAATCAAATGTGAAGCTACCAGGAACCCATTATCCTCCAGTGCTGTCATATTCCAGAACTGCAACGTACCTGGAGTGCCCAGAAGTACAAGATGTTCAGTGCTCAGAGACATGGCCAAGGTAAGGAAGGCTGAAACCCGACCACCACTGAACAAGACACATAAGTTGAAACGTCAAGACTGGGCCAAGAAATATCTGAAGACAGATTTTTAAAGGTTTTATGGACTGCTGAGATGAGAGTGACTCTTGACGGACCAGACGGATGGGCCCATGGCTGGATCAGTAACGGGNCACATAGATATTCTCCTAAGAAAGCCAAAACCTCACTTTTACTTTCTTAAATATTCAGGTTTGAGGTTTATTAACATTTTGGATTGACAGAGAGCACTGTAGTTGTTCAATAATAAAATGAATCCTCAAAAATACAACTTGCCTAATAATTGTGCACCCAGTGTAGATCAGTGGGGATCCAACTTGGTGTATACAACCTCCCTGATGATCTTACCCACTGTCCAAATCTGACAATATTTAAATCTAAACTTGAAAACATACCTCTTCAATGTTCACTATAACTGAACTTTGTGCCCACTTGGGTTTTAATATTTTAATTGTGTGTATGTGTGTTTTGTTTTTCTTATCCTACCTTTCTTATTTTATGCAATTAGTAAAGCATTTTGAACTGCCACTGTAGATGAAATGTTCTAAATGAATTGCCTTGCCTTACTTCTACTGTTTTCCTCCTTTCACCCAATTTCAAAGGGATTTATAAAATATAGCACATTTTAAAACAAATATATTACTTGTTTATTACTTAGAGATAAGATAAGCAGTTGAACCAGGAAATACAAAATCGGAATCTGGGCAAAATCTGATTTGAAAATCTGATTATTATAATGGCTATTTTTGGTCATAGCCATTTTGTTGGTCTTAATTTTTACTTTACTATGGTTGAACCGACTCCAACAAGCAGTGTTGCCACACTCTTGTTTACCAATAACTAATTTTTAAAGTGTGGCAGCCACTTAAGCACATTTGTAGTTCATACATCAGTTTATGTATGTTTTGAATATATTGTAGGTGGACTATGCTATGGTTGTGTTTATATTTGCCATCATTCTGTCCTTAAGTTCTAGAATACAGGTACATACACTACCGGTCAAAAGTTTTTTTATTGAAATTCAAGCAGTTCAAGTCCAGTGAATAGCTTGAAATGGTACAAAGGTAAGTGCTGAACTGCCAGAGGATAAAACAGAAAAGTAAGGTTACCCAAAACTGAAAAATAATGTACATTTCAGAATTATAAAAAAAGGCCTTTTTCAGGGAACAAGAAACGGGTTAACAACTTAAAGCTGTTCTGCAGCAATGGAGGTTGATCAAGCCTTGAAAGTTGGTGCTACCAATTCCTACAGGTGTCCCAACTTTTCTTGATTACTTACAACCCCCTCTGTCTGCATAAAAGTAGTGTTGGAACACACTGTGGTACCATACCCTTGTGAGCATTATTTGAACAGTATAGCAGAAAGTATTGTGTTGCTATAAAAATGGCGAGAAAAAGGCAATTAACAATGGAAGAGAGACAGACCATCATAACACTTAAAAATGTAGGTCTTTCCTACAGAGAAATTGCGAAGAAAGTCAAGGTGTCAGTGAGTACAGTTTCCTTCACCATCAAAAGGCACTCAGAAACTGGGGGAAACTCTGACAGGAAGAGGTCTGGCAGACCCAAAGCCACAACAGAATCAGANGATCTGCTCATGATCCCAAACATACAAGCTCATCTGTGAAACACAGTGGAGGTAATGTCATGGCTTGGGCTTGCATGGCTTCTTCTGGGACGGGCTCATTAATCTTCATTGATGATGTAACACATGATGGCAGCAGCAAAATGAACATTTTGTCTGCCAATTTAAAGAAAGATGCAACCAAACTGATTGGGAGATCCTTCATCGCGCAGCAAGATAATGACCCAAAACACACTGCCAAAACAACAAAGGAGTTCATCAGGGGCAAGAAGTGGAAGGTTTTAGACTGGCCAAGTCAATCTCCAGACTTAAACCCTATAGAGCATGCATTTTACCTGCTAAAGAGGAGACTGAAGGGAGTAACCCCCCAAAACAAACAACAACTGAAAGAGGCTGCGGTGAAAGCCTGGAAAAGCATCACAAAAGAAGAATGCAAAAGTTTGGTGATGTCAGTGGGTCACAGGCTTGATGCAGTTATTGCAAGGAAAGGATTTGCAACTAAATATTAAGTCTTATTCACTTTAATCTATTTTAAATCTATTTGTTCCAATACTTTTGCTCACCTAAAAATTTGGTGTTCCGTTACAAATAATGCTATCTTCTAAGTTGTGTATCAGATCCAGATGTAAATACCTGGAAATAAAAGCTGAAATGTTGATCTCTTGTCTCATGTTCATCTTTTGATGTCAAACCCAAATGTTTTCAGTCTACAGCAAAAATACAGGAATTGGCCTCACTGTTCCAGTACTTTTAAGGGGAGTGTACATTTCAGACTAACTGGCCTAGGAACTTGGAACATGGTAAAACAACCACTACAGTAAGTAAAATGTTGTAACTGGTGGGTATCGTGGCGTACTGTAAATGTTTTTTCAATGGCAGCTAAACGTTTCACATGAAACAAGAAAATAAAATAGTTGTCTTATTGTCACATAATTCTGTCACAGTGGAGCTTTCATCTACAATATCATCTAAGTGGTAATGTCCACATCTGGGTTTCAGAGTTTGTCCTCATTTCCAATAAATTGGTGAAACTGTTTAACTAAAGTTCACACAATCAGCGAGGCGAAATCTGTTAAATATTTGACATATTGTCAGCCAGAAGGCCAAATAGCATCCATATTTTCCGAAAGGATTCAAATACAGCCACTGTTTTGTCGTTCATGTAAACAGTGTTATCACACACTCACTCATGTGTTCTTCCATCAATGTCTAGTTCAACTCGGCTTCTGTTCACTGGGGGGTAAGCTGCACTGAAATGTCAGTTCTCCAGGGAGGTGCAGTGGCTGCAACATGTCACTCAACAGCTGACAAGACGTTCACAGTGACATAAATTGTATCCTGAAGACTTAAGAACTACACTTCATTAGGTTTCTGAAGTTCAAGTCAAACATATTTGTATTTAAGTACACTTCAAGCAAAAGCAAGTGCTAATCATTGTATTAAAGAAGCCACAGTGAATGACAACCTTTGTTTTCAAAATCAAAACAAGCAATCACATTATTTATGTAATGTTCCTCTTTTAAAAGGCAATGGGACAAACATCTCATACCGTGCTTCATTTGTATTAAATTTGGGGTATTTGTTTTGACAACTGCACCAGAAACAAACCATAGTGTAAAGCTCACCCCTGACATTTTCACCCAAACCCGTTCATGTTGGACACCCTTGCCTCTGGCAGCCATCACAGACTCTGTATCAAAACACAGATAAAGCCAGACCTGCACCTCTGCACAATATGGGAGGAGCCATCTTCACCTCATGTCGCATCTTGTTATCTGATCTGTGACAAAACTCTGTTTTGAACATTCAATGTTGTATAACAGCTTTATTCGGAACGCATCAAATATGTATCAGGTTTTCCGAGGCCAGCACACATGTCATTTTGGGTTAGCCAAGGTGGAACGTGTCTGCCACTGGAGCGTGTCTGTGGACTAGACTTTCCAAACCAGACAAACCACACACACACACACACACACAGTTGGATTCAGGACACACTGAGACGTGGCATTTACGAGGGAACAAAAATCGCCCTTTGAACATGATGCTCGCCGGTATTTGAAAACATCCCATCATAACATCAATGTGCATACATGTGCTATAATATTATAATCATCATAATTATTTTGATGATATGTTTAATTTGAAATCAGCTACGGATTTACTGTGCAGTAGCTCGATGTGACCACATTGCTTGCAGTGGTACTTCTTTGAAGGAATGATGAGAAGGAAGCTACAAAGCATCTGCTGTACGTACGCAGAGCTTCTGAAAGGGTCTTGGACGTGATGCAGGTTTTTGAGAAGAGAGAAAATTATGCCCTCAGGAGCATTTTTCACCACCATAATAGATGTTGTCTTACCACAGGACACTATTTCTGTGTTGTTGTACCATAATCCAGAGTGACATTGAAGTTAGTTAAGTTCAAAAGTGCAGCACACATGATAGATCTGTTTTATTGGCAATGACATCACCCACCATTAGTGGTAATCCCAGAGCCATGCATGGACTCCCTATGTAGAATTGAATTACTTTATGGTCTGTATTGTGTGCATTAGTGCATGCTAGGGCTGGATACTTCAGTAGTTTATGGTAGCAACCAGAATATGTCATAGCACATCAAAAACTGTCATGTACCTAAAGCTGAAATCGAATGCTTAAGACAGATTCCTTCTTTACTTATTAGCCTTTGGAATATCTGCTAGGTGGATTGGCACAACATTTTAACCGACATTCACGATTCCCAGAAAAGGAATGACTGTCCATCTAGTGCCATCATCAGGTCAAAATTTCCATTTGCCCAATACTTTGGTTTATGACTAAATACCTGTAAAACATTCCCTTCAGCCTCAGCTGTACTTTGTGTTTAGTGTTATTAGCAAGTGTTGAACTAAGATGGTGAACATGGTAAACATGATACCTGCCAAACATCAGCACGTTACCATTGTCATTGTGAGCATGTTAGCATGCAGACGTTAGCATTTAGCGCCTTTAATTACGCACCGCTGTGCTTAATTTAGCCAGACAGAGCCGCTAGCATGGCTGTAGACTTACTTTAGTTGTAGTTCAAACAGATAATTTCTGATTTAAAATCATAATTTTGCCCTTTTTGGTGAGATTCTTGTGCAGCTGCTTGTTTTTAGACAACATTTTCCATTGGAGTAGTCTGTCTTCTTTTGGTAAAGCTGCATTTCGGGGCAGCGGAACAACAAGCTGGAAACAAAATGTAAACATAGTATCTCCTTATAAAGTTGTGATGGTAAACATGCTGGCAAACAACTGCTAACTTACACAACATTACATTTATTTGGAGTTGTGTGTCTGGCCACCCAATGAAATTAAACACTCCTTTAGCTCTGCTTTGGTCTCCACCAACCTCCAAGTATTTTGACCTTAAGCTGGTAAATGTTCCACTATGTTCACCAGGTAGTCGCTAACTTTGTCTGTCTGTCGTTTGGTGCAGGGCAGGTGGTGTACAGTGGGTTTTTAGAGCTTTTTCATTGAAAAGAAAGTGAACTAAAACAGTTGTGGGCAGGAAAACCAAAATGATGAGCTGAAAGACGCTAAAACGCTCCATAGAGTTGACAGAAGCTGCAGATTCAGGTGATAATTCTCTGTGGGTTCGTCACTATGAGCACACACATTACATTTAGTCATTGGCGTATTGTATTGAAAATAGTATTTCAAAAAATCTAACAATACCCACCCCTAGTGCATGCATAAGTTTGTATATCATACAATATGTGTCTGTGTGTTTACCAATGTGTTTATTCTAAAATGCTTAAAGCGTTATATTTCAAAGAAATTGCTTCTGGCACTGAAAAAACTGCTCATGTTGATTCACTCTTTGATGAAGACATCAAACAGCAGCACATGAATGATCACAGCCTACTGTATCTCGGTGTAAACTAAGATGAGTAGTGTGAAGTGTGAGCCTGATGCAGTGGTAGCCTGTAGCACACACTGGTATGAGTCAGCAGTACATCCCAGACAATTACTGAGCACATGACTCCCCGTCCCAGGCAGGACAATAAAAATCCAGCATGGGACCACAAAGTCTTTGCAGGAATTAGTTCAGCAGCCTGACTGTGTCCTGTTTCCCTCAGGCCTCTCTCTCTCTCTGCCTGCCTACAGTCACACACGATAGAAATATCTCAGTCAACCACGGGATACTACATTGTTAAAGGACTGTGTTTGCCAACTGCTCACATGCTCAACAAAGACTACAGTGTAATAATGCACTTTGTAGTAGTGCTGTTGTTTATCTGAGCTGTTTTGGACAACAAGGTCATTAGAGGAAATGGAAAGTTCAGATCAATAAAAAATCAAACTGTGCAGCTGACATGCCTCTCGCTAGTCATAAATACAACATACACTTACAGACATTACTTGTCCTCAGTATTCAACAAGGAACTCAAACTTACCTAAAAGGAGGCTGACAAAACTTAGTGATGCGATAACAAGTGCAAGGGAAGCTGAGAGTGCCAAGCTGAGTGATGAGCATTATCTTCAGGTGTCCCTCAGTCCATCCCTCTTATGATCTAATTGTGCAGAGTGGCTGCTCTGAGCCCTGTGCTGGTACGGTACACTGTCCGATATGCAAATTCCCAGATGGGACAGCAAACAGCAGCCTCCAGCTCAAACGGCACAGAGGACCGAAGCATTCCAGCCTCTGTCCGATCTCTGGATCAAAGTGGGACTGCTCCCTTCCTGCTTGCATAACAATACTCTAGACAGATCCTCTGCTGCAGTTGGTGCCTCTGACTACTTAGCCGGCAGGCGCTCTCTCTCTGACTTGCAAATGGACCTGGCGCTGTTCCAGCCCAAGTCTCTCTGAACAAAAGTGCTGAGCTAAATCTGGGCCATATACCTGGTGAAATACTCATAAAACTGCACTGTCTTGTCTCTCTCCCTTTCCATCAGTCACAGTTCAGCTTGGCGGGATGCGTATGCATCTTTTTCGCCTGGCGCTCAGTGTCCTGAGTCACAGCCAGAGCCAGTGGACTGGACTGATTTGAATTGTCACTGTATGTTTGTAGTGAGCCGCCTACAGGGCACAGGCTCCCTCAGCACGACCCTCAGCAGGAATCTGGGCCAAAGGAAGCCGACTCAGAGGTGTCAGCTGAGGAAAAAAGAATGACAGGAGCGATGACATGGTGACATTACGGGCTCACACACACTTTTTCCTCACATAATTTTGAGGTGGAGATTACAAACTGTGACTAAGACAACCCCCACTGAGTGTTGTGAGGCCAAATATTGCAAAATGACTCACATAATCAACTTACAAGGCAGAATATGTGCAGGCCAAGGACACGTGGTGGATCATGACCAAATTTAGCATGTGCCGAGAGCAATGAAACAACAGGCGTACTGGTGTGAAGATACAAGGCAACGGGTGGTGTGATGGTGGGTTATGTTATAGTCCCTCTTGCACATTGGAGCAAATTGCCTCTCCTTGAAGTTAAATCGCTCTGCAGGATGACTAAAGTTCATGAGGAGAGATTATAGACTGAGGCAGTTTGGAAATTAGAGCCCTACATCCTCTGTGTCGAGTCACAGACAGGAGATAAGTGAGGATTACAGTCAAAGATGTGTACTGGCTGGACACAGAAATATCCAGAAATGTGTTATTAATCTGCACACACACACGCACACGCACACACACACACACACACACACAGAGTACTGTACACATATGCTGTCTGACCTTGAGAGTTACAAATTCCTATCTACACTATTAGATCCCTCGCACAGGGCTGAACATAATCGCAGCTTAATTAAAGGTGCCAAGATAAAGAATCAGTGGGTTCACAGGCAGGTACAAAACAGCCCAAGTGAATTGAATTGATAGCAAAGTCCTTCATCCCTCACCCTACTTTCACAGCTTATTAATTGTGCACTTCACACTCCAATGCGTGCACGTTCTGCTTAAGTTAATAAACCTTGTCACCTTTTGCATCAGCACAGCTTACAGCAAGCAGTACACTCCAAAAGACAGCCAGAGAGAGAGAAATCAGGGTGTGTCTCATCACCGCTCACACATAATCTCTGCCCGTATGTGACCTCTACTGACTAATTTATGAAACTGCATCTCTTCACCTCCCATTATGGCCACAGTGCGTGCCGCAGACCAGGAGTCAGCAGAGAGCACATTAAACTCAGTGGAACATCAAACTGCTGCTTGTTGAATCAGACAGAGAGGGTCGTCCAGCTCAGACATCCTGCCAAACTCCCTCTGCCCTAAACACAATTATCTCATTTCCCCCCTGAAATGCATCTAATAAGGTTTATTGGATGAACAGGGGTGATGTTTTCATATCCTAATCCATCTAAATGACATTAAAGGAAATAGTACAGACATTTTTTGGCTACTTGTGTTTGAACAGCTTGCTTTTGTTTTCTCATGCAGGCTTGGACAAGAGCTTTATTGTTAAAAAGTTAAATTTAGACAGATTAGTAACTTGATTACTGACATCCCTGAACACTGTGGAGAAAAAAGGCATTTAGTTTAATGAGTGGGATTTAGGTCACTGTTGACCAAATAACACATTATTCAAATAATAAAATCAGCAAAGTCGGGCTGCAACTAACGATTATGTTTCATTGTTGATTAATCGGTGGATTCTTCCACAAGAAGGTCAGAAAAAAATAAAACACAATTTCTCAAAGCCATATTTTACATCTTGTTTTGTGAGTCTAAAAATCCAACGATATGTGGTTTAATATCATAGATGACCAACTAAACCAGCAAATACTGATGACTGATACTATTGTGAAGCTAGAATCTGTGCCGTTTTGGCATTTTTTTCTAAAAAAAAAATTACTTAAATGATGAATAAATCAAAATCGGACTCCTGCTCTGCTGCTGATTAATCTTCTGTCAATCTATCAATCAACTAATCGTTTCAGCACTACAGTAAAGTTAAAACACACATACAAAAACATGCATTTAGAAATTGCAAAATGAGGCTACATGAGATTATTCCGCCAGAAATAACACCCAACAACATGGACATCAGCCACAGTGGATTTAACACTAAACACCGCCGTGCACAAAGCCAAACACAGCAACAGTGATGGCTAGTTGCTATGCAAACACATTCTCAGCGTGAAGTCAGCTCACCTCCTCCAGCTCTTCCTCCTCACCTGACAACTTGGCAAAGCTTCTGGGGGAGAAATGCTGCCAAAAGGGAGACCATTACCAGGGGAGGAGTCCTGGCTTCAAGTCAGGTCAAATGCCAAAAAGAGACTGTGCTGAATTCCTCCATGAAACTCCAATAAGCAATCACCACTCCTCCGTACACTGATGGATGGACCACAGCCCAGCCCCGTTTCTGCCTCTTATCTAGCTTTGCCTCTTATCCTCTCCTCTTCCTCTGGATTAAATCCAGTGAGTCTCTGTCACTCCACTCCTCTCTTCCTCTCTTCTCCCTCTCTGTCAGGAGCATTATCACATGTACAAATACTTCCTCTCTTTTTCCCCTCTCTGTCATGAGCATAATCACATGTACACATACTACACAACTAGCCAAGGCGGATGTCCACAGAGCAGAAACAGAGGGCTAGTGTTGGCCAATCGCCGGCTATAAATAGGCTTCTTGAGTCCATCATTGTCTCTTCCTATGATGGTGAAGAGCCTAGAGGGCTTGGAGAGAGGGAGGAAGGCAGACCAAGCAGCATCAGTCTCTGCTGGCTTTTACTCCCCTCCTTGTATCGACTACAGTCTCCCTATCAGTTTCACCTTTCCTGATTCTCAGAGAGATATCTGAGCCGTGCTGGAAGTGCTTTTTTTTTTTACTGAATTGTGAAACAAAATAAGCAATAAATGCTGCAGAATACATTAGATTGTACCCTGGAGTTTTATTTAGGGGGACACTGACCATCTATCATAATGTAAAGGTCACATATGTGATGTGCTCTAATGAAGTGTGAGAGACAGTGAAACCCTATGTACCCACACAATTGTTGAATGTCACAGTGGACAAGATCACCAGTGAAATGCCAACAAAGCTCTTAATGTACTAGTAGTACACCAAAATACTGTTGCTGTGGTGAAATGACTTTTATTCACTGTGTATCTCCAAAATTGGTGATTTTTAATTTTTCTGAAGGATTAATTATTTTTTTAATAGTCTGAGAAAAACCTCCCACCTCTTGTGATGTGATGTTTGTCTTAGCTCATGATAAGTTGACACTTTGGAGATACAAGGTTGTCACAGGAAAGCAGCGATTTGTCAGCAAAAAAAAAAAAATTTAACTTTCTACATGAAACATTACATTGCAGTCAAATCACAATCTACTCTCTCACGTGCTACAAATAAAATCTGCCACAAAAGAGTATCACTTCCTAAAATACAAGTCATGTTTTTTTATAACCATCCAACCACAAGACGTCATTAGAGATGGACATTTTACGAAAAGGTATATCCCTTAAATCATCATATAAAAGAGCAATAAAAACATAAAATGGACTTTGTTTTCAACCTCACCTAAATCACATACATATAGTAACAGACAAAACCCTTTCTCTGCAGGGAGACAGTTAAACCTTTTTCTATAGATGATGGTAATGTAGGTGAATATAACAGTGCACACAGAGATCTTTGTCTTTTGGTTAAATCCCTCTTCACATACATGTACAGTTCTACACTAGAGTTATTTTCTAAGAGAAAATATGTTCTCAGTTTTCTTAAACATCAACACACCATCTTTCCTTATAAATGTGATTAACATTACACCGAGCGTCACAGATATCACACCGTCATCTGTTTTGAAAAATGAAAATAAATAAAATCATACAAAAGATTTCACCTCACTCGTCCAGGGATGTCCATGCAAAATATCCCGTCAAAGAGATATTGTTACTTCAAGTTTTAATATTAGTAATATAATATGGTGCGTATATATATATATATATATATACACACATACATACATACATACATACATACATACATACATACACACACACACACACCATATGTATATGTATGTATATATACACACCATATGGGTGACAAATTAAAGGAAAAACCAACATAAGGTGTCTTGGTAAGATGTTGGGCCACCACGTGCCGCCAGAACAGCTTCAATGCTCCTTGGCATTGATTCTACAAGTCTCTGAACTCTACTGGAGGGATGAACACCATTCTTCCAAAAGATATTCCCTCATTTGGCATTTGATGATGGTGGTGGAGAGCGCTGTCTAACATGTCGAAAATCTTCCATAGGTTTTCAACTGGGTCGAGATCTGGTGACTGCGAAGGCCATAGCATAAGATTCACATCATTTTCATACTCATCAAACCATTCAGTGACCCCTTGTGCTCTGTGGATGCAGGCATGCCTCCCCTGGAAGAGACCTTTCCTATCAGGATTGAAATGTTATTTAAGTATAAAGGTGATCACTCAGAAAAACATTCTATTGATTTGCATCGACCCTTCCCCCCGAGGGGACAAGTGGACCCAAACCATGCCAGGAAAATGCTCGTCACCTATATGGAAGCATCTGCATTTGTTATATTTCCTCCCTTATCTATTCAGGTTTTTCCTCTAATTTGTCACCCGTCTGTGTATGAACGAACACACACACACACACACACACACACACACACACACACACAGACACACACAGTATATGAGCAAAGAAAACATTAATTTTCAAGTATACAAATGATGATTCGCTTTAGCAGAGATTTCCTGGTGTTGTCGATATTTGTTAGCTGATTGCAGCAAGGTCAGACACAAAATATGTGCCAAGTTAACATTACTAGAGAGAACTGTCTGAGTGACCTATTGCCCCCTGAGTCACACGGCTCACTTAAACCATCCAGAAGGTCTCTGAGACAGTGAGTAATCCACTGAGTAATCCACTGAGCAAAAAGGGACATCCCACGCTTTCAGCAGAAACACCTTGTAAGGCAGCGGCTGCAGCATTTCTTCTGATAGTACATCTGACAGACTTATAGGACGTCCGCTCTAGATATCACTGCTTTCTGCTTTATTAATGCTCGTCAGAGACACAATCAGCAGGCAGTACACACACCCATCACTGTGTATTTCATAAGAACATATGTACCACCCCACAGACAAATCCACAGCACGACAAAATGTCAGATGTGGTTAAGAGCAAGAATCTCAAACAAATACAGCTGTTATTATGAAATAAAAGGTCAATTGCCCGCTAGCTCAATAAAACATGGTACTTCATGTGTCTACATTCACTCACTTAATTTGAATCCAGTGCAGCCATATTACTAGTATATCGTAATATGACTATGTTTTTCACCATTTTGGCTCTTTTCTAGCCTCAGCGACTATGAGGTTAAACTGGACTTTCAGCTTTAAGCGTGTCTGAGGTTGTTCACATCCATATTTGGTGAACAGTGTAAGACCTGTAGCCATTGTTTCTTCATCGTCGCCCAATTTTAAAGACAATTCAGCAGGATAATGATACCAAACTGATGCATAAAGCCACCAAGGAGCTTTTCAGTGCCAAACTGTGGAATTCTCTGTACTTGCCAAATCAGTTATCTGACCTCCTTCCAACCAACGATCATGTGTTTCACTTGCTAAAGACCAGACAGATGGAAAAAAAAGAAATGAAAATTCCCTGAAATGAGAGAGAAGGGAAGATGGCTGCAGTACAGGCCTGGCAGAGCATCACCAGCCTGCTGATATTTGTGGGTTGTAGACTGCAAAGGATTTGCTAATTAAAAACTACATTAAATGCATTTTTTGGCCACTTGGGGGCAATACAGACAAGCTATAAACACAACATTGACATTTTTTCGCCTTTTTAGTTGGTATGGTGAACTTGATAGCAGTTGCTTATTTCTACACTGAGCAAACATGAGGCAACATTAGCATTCATGTGGAGTCTTGTGTCTGGCCACCAGATAAATATGAGTCAAATATTCACTCTCCTTTTAGCTCTGTTTTGGTCTCCACCAGCTCCTGAGGAAAATATCTGGCGCTTTAGTTGTTAAATGTTTCACTATGTTCACCGGCTGGTTGCTAACTTTGTCCGTCTGCCATTTGGTGCTGGGCAGATAGTGTAGAGTGGTTTTGTAGAGCTTTTGCACAGAAAACATCTGCCTGCTGCATCTGGAAACAATCCTGATGAGAGCAGTGAGAGTGAACCAAAGCGATAAAGTTGTGGTCCGGACACGTTTTAGCATCTGAAAGACTGTAGAGCCAATTGAGAATTCACCATTATAGGCCTTTCACATATGCAGCCATTTGTTTAATGGTTAATCTAAACATGCTGATTATTAAATAGGGCTCAAACTAACACTAATTACCTTGAACCTCAACAGTGTGGGCTCCTTTATAGTTAGCATCCACCTGTTGCTTTTAACATCTTATTCTGACAGTTTTCTGGCAGGGGGTTCTGTGATTTCACCAAGTCGGACAGTTTCTATCTATCTCTTGTAGTCTTCCACTCTCCCCATCCATCAATAACTACTCTCACTATCTTTCTCCTCCTTTTCCACCCTACTTCACTCTCCCTCTCTCTGTCTCTGTGTCCTGTGACTCCTCCCTCAGTTCAGCCTGGTGTCCTCTCTGCCTCCTTCTGCTTCCCTTCATCAGACCAGTGTCTCTTCTCAACTCAGTCATCTCTTAATACCACTGAACAACCACAGAGAGGATCAGTCTTTCACCTCAGGTAGGTTTGTTTAAGTTGTTTCAAGAGTGACAAGTTGTTAGTAAGTTCATGTCTTGATGTTTCACAGAGTTGTGCACTAAAGGAGCTCATTAGAGAAAAAGATATAAACTTTTTTGTTTTACTGAGATTAAACTGGTCAAATCAAGAATAAAACGCAATGAAAGCAACATTTTTTGCTAAAATTTAGAGACAAAGTTACTTTGAATCAAATAACTATAAAAAGGTGCTGCTGGTTTGCATACACTTAAGAGGTCTAACTTTTAAGTTAGAAATTTCCTCTAAGTGTCTTATCTTTATGCTTCAAACGTGTTTACTGAGCATCAGCAGGAAAGGCATCAGATAAGAAACAACCTTGAAAAAGGTGACAAGGGCACTTTAAAAACACCATAAGCAAGCAGTTTTGTGATTATACCTGAAGACTATGCTGAAACTATCCCCAAACAGTGTTTTTATTTATTGTCTTTTAAAATATTATTTATATGTATTTAGTAACTCAGATAATCTGTATCATAGATTGTTGGGGTGTCTGAGGTCACAACTGTTAACATGTGATTACAAAATGAAATGCAGGGAATTTCCTGTTTATCCAGAGCGATCTAGTAGATTGCTGACTTTCTGTGTGGATGACAACCCTTGGCTGATGTATCTCAAACATTACGTGAGGTCTTCGCCATAAAAAGACATTTAATGTTTGAAACTCAATACTGACACTGGTGTGGTGTCCGTGCAGAATGTATTCTGATGTCATTTTAAATATATATGATGTGGTTTGGTGCTATCTGAGCGACGCCAGCAGGTACTTTGCATTTTACAATCAGGAATGAACAGTCCTTCAGATATCCACTCATGCCAGGACGCTGAAACAAGAAGAGGGAAAGAAAGAGCAGCGCATCATAGCAAACTGGTACCTCTCCTTTTATAGGTATTGTTGCATCCAGCCTTGAGTGTTGCAGATGGCCTCCGTCTGCTGAGTAACACTGATCTGTACTCCAGAGGAGAGACGTCACATACACAGTGAATGAAAAATGTACACAACAGGCTGTCCTGTATGCTTACAGGATGCCTTTTGGAGGAGGAAACAAGTGTGGCTGCTGCCAGAAAACCGTCTACTTCGCTGAGGAAGTGCAGTGTGAGGGGAAGAGCTGGCATAAATCCTGTTTTCTGTGCAGTAAGTATTAAAGTTCTCAGGTAATCTGCTTTATTCGTCTTCTGACTCGCAGTGCGTAAACAACTCTGAAATCACAAGAAGTGCCAGGATGGAATGCAGAGTATTTGGCATCAGGGCAGGAAAGTGAGCATCTGCAGGTTTTCGCTCAGACATCTCAGTCCTTATTTGGATCCAGTGGAAACATGTGACAAAGGCTTGGTCTTCCTTATATGGCAGAGGAAGGTAAACACACTCCCCCCCCCCTCCAGCACAGACAAGTATTTATCTGAGCCAGCTAAGCACATAGTGGGTATGCCATTTTCTTCTTTAAAATGTCACGCATAGTTTGTGGTAATGTCACAACTAAACATCTGTGAAAAAGCTTGCTAGCTTGTTTGGTGTGCTGTAGATGCTTGTGAGGTAAAGAAAGAGACATAATTGTATGTACATTTGTATTTCTAATTAGTTTTTCTTTCCTTTTTCTTTGTTGTAAGTGGTCTGTAAGAAGAACTTGGACAGCACAACAGTGGCCGTTCATGTGGATGAGATCTACTGCAAATCATGCTATGGCAAGAAATATGGGCCAAAAGGCTATGGCTTTGGAGGTGGAGCCGGCACTCTGAGTATGGACACAGGAGAAGGACTTGGAATCAAGCCTGAAGTGTGAGCAAAACAACACTTCCTCCTGTTAGTTCAGTATAAAACTATATACTGTGTATCCAGATTATAATGACATAGTACATTTCATATAATGTTTGATTTTATCTTTTTGAACAGAAAAGTGTGGACAAACAGAACTACTTTTACAAGCCTACAAGTCTCAACTGAGGGAAGAAACATAAAAATGAAGCCATATATCTGTATTAGTAGCTCTTAATAAATTTAATGACGCAGTTTTCCAGTCTCAGAGATTTCGTCCAGATGTTCCGTTTTCTCCCTCAGTTGGCTTTACCTTACTGCCTTCTTTAAAGCTCTGTTTTTTCTTGACAGACAAGCTCCTCACCGCCCTACAAATAACCCCAACCCCTCAAAGTTTGCCCAGCAAGCAGGAGGCTCAGATGTGTGTCCTCGATGTGGGAAAACCGTGTACGCAGCGGAGAAGGTTATTGGAGGAGGCAATGTAAGAGAGATCTATGTACACGGTTATCTCGGTTTACAAACTGTGCTTTAAATTAAGAATAAAAGTGGATGATTTGACTTGAACCAACTCTCTGCTCTCTCATCAGTCCTGGCATAAAGCCTGCTTTCGCTGTGCCAAGTGTGGCAAAGGACTCGAGTCCACGACCGTCGCGGATAGAGACGGGGAGATCTTCTGTAAAGGTCTGTGTCTATCAACAAGAGCTTAAACGATTGGTGGATAACTCGGGCACAAAATTAAATTGGCAACTACTCTGATAATCAGTTATTAATTTTTCCAGCAAAAACACCAAACATTCCCTTGGTCCAATTTCTAAAATGTGAGGATTTGCAGATTTTCTTTTGTCTTACGTGACACTGAATAGCTTTGGGGTTTTAGACTATTCAGACAAAAAAAAAAAAAGCTATTTTAAGACATCACCTTTGGCCTGAGGAAATTGCATTTGTCACCATTTTCTGATATATTATAGACCAAATGATATATTGATTAACTGAGGAAATAATCTGCAGATTAATCAATGATACAAATAATCATTAGATGCAGTCCTCACATCAAAACTACACAAACACTTGTGATTTCTAGTATTTTTTATAAATAAAATTCTCACATGAATTAATCAGTACTGCACTACTGTATTGCAGTACTTGCAGTTTTTTTGTGATTGGCAGTATAATCGTACGACATATAGTACTTCAGATGTTACTGGTTGAGTTAAACCTCAACCAGTAACATCTGAACCTCATCCTGCAGAGAGGAAGCAGTTGCTCTAAATTACATAAGACAGAGGCCTAATAGGTCAGCAGCCCCTCTGACCTTTTACCATTTAGTATATTTTTAATCATATTTGAACAAGACTTCATGTTTGTCAGTTACCTGGTTTAAATAAGCCAGCAGACAACTAAAAGACTCTGTGGTTCTGATACTGTGCCTCTGCAAATTAAGGTCAATAAATTAAGGTTAATAAACCATTAGTTTGTGTAATTCAAACTCCAGTCTGTCTGTGTGTTATGCACAGTGTTTCTCAGTCTCTAATGTCATTCACAGGTTGCTATGCAAAGAACTTTGGTCCCAAGGGGTTTGGCTTTGGTCAGGGCGCAGGAGCTCTGGCTCATTCCCAGTAAAGCCTGAAGCCTCTGCCCACCTGGGACTGACATCTGCACTCCGATATCATCGCTTCCAGGATCCTTCAATATCCAGCCTATTTTACTCTGTCCTTTCACTCCAGCTACAGGAATGACAGAAGCACACAACACACAGCTTTTTGTACGAGTTCACTAAGTAGATTTTGTTCTATGTGTTGCATTTGAATCGGGATTATGATGTCCTAGTTTTTGACTGGCTAAAAAAAATCAATATATCCTGCTAAACATTTATAACACACTGAATTCTAACTCATTCTGCACATTGTGTGTGTTTAAACTGAGTGGTTAACAGCAAGCTCACTCTCAGAAGAAAAAGAAAAAGACAAACAAATTAAACTCTGTTGTGGCAATACTAAGAGACACTTGCAGTGTAATAACAGAACTGAGCTTGGCAAATGCTGAGTTTGATTAATATCTTAATCAGTCGGTGTCTGAGCGAGAACAAAATAAGATCAACATGTTTCAAGACTGATAGCTGTGAAAACAGCTGCACGTCAAGCCTCAGTTACACTCAAGATAAAGCCTTCCTTTTTGCCTTACATGTCACATGGTGTACATACTGTCTTAAGATATGCACTATTGGTGAGACACAAAAATAAATATCAGGCAAACAACAGCCAAAAAAACGATGGAATTTTTTTTCTTAGTCCCTATGATGCAAAATGTGGCATGCCTTACACAACTGTCATTGTTCTTTGTGTTGTTCTGGTCTGATGAAATCAGTGTGTATGTTTATGTGGTCTTGGGTGTGCTTGTTATTCCTTCTAATTATCGTCAAAACAGAGCAAAATGCCAGCTGTTGTGGCGAACAACGGAGTCGCAGTGCTCAGCCCCATCTCGGCCTGCGCCGAAGAGTTGGCACACTGACCACAGTGCCGGGCAGCTGTGGTGGTGGTGGGGGGGGGCAGCTGTTTGTTTTGGCACCATCTACAACATGTGTGAGTCACATCAACAGCAAAACTAGGTCTGAAATTCATTCAAAGATCAAAGTATCACCAGAGCTTTCATGTGTTTAGATTCATGATAAATAAGTGGACAAAAATGTGTTTCACCTCCGACCTCGTAAAATAGATGTTTCCTCTAAATGTTCTGCTGTAAGTATGAAAATACCATTAACATACTGTATAGTTTAATTCCCTTTACCCTTCCCTGTACTTCAGTCCTTTGCCCACCAGAAAGCAATAGAGAGACCTGATTTTACAGTCAGTCACTGGATCAGGTGAAATGATTAATTTATTTCCAAAATCTTGATCACTTGAAAAATAAAGCTAATACTTATAATTCTAAGTATATAATTTACTGTGTATGATCGACTATAATACTATAAAGTACTATACAAAGTGAACAGTTTGTATCAGTGGCAATATTTGTAAATTTGTAAATCAATATTTGTTTTGTGAAGTCTTTTTCAGAGTATCTCTCTATTGAAAATGAATTGACTGTTTGCTAAACCCCTCCCCCAAACATAGATTGTCCAATCATAGCTTAGCAATCGTAGCTAGGCACAGCAGGTCTGTCCAGCTTTGAATTTCTCCATGTTGAAGTGGTGTGTGTGGGGCTGCAGTAAGAGCGATACTCTTACCCTTTCCAAAACCAAAACACAAGAGCAAAAGTGTAAAGGATAAAGAATAACTGAGCATTGCTTCCATATTACAGTAAGAACAAATTTTGTGGGCTGCAATATAAAATGTTGACTGTGCAACCATTTTTATTTTTTTTTCCAAACTTCAGTTTTGTTTTCCAGTATTGTACCCTGTAGGTACCCAGTATTTACAAAAAAATACTGTGAGTATAATTTATGTCTCCTATACTCTTAAGTGCCTACAGTACTTTATTCTGTGGGGTTACAGGATATGTAAAAAAAAAAAAAAAAAAAAGCCCCATTCACGACTCGCACATCTACTGTGTAGTTTTTCCACTCAGTGTGGAAGCTGGTCCTGGATGCTAACAGAATTTAGGTTAGCAACTCTGCCCTGCCGTATATTGGATTTGGGGAAGTTTACAAATGAACAAATTAAACCAAATATTGCGGCTGTTACACATTTACATAAAATGATTCACATATGAATAACACCTGCACGACACAGCAGCAGTGACTATTTTAAATTCTTCCGCTGAACGGAGACTTAATATACTTCACAGCAGCAAAGTGTTGCATGTGACAACTACTGTACAGTAAACTGCTATATAATCCATCGGCACCTGTGAGTCAGTGTTCGGTTTCCTAGAGACAGTCCAGCAAACACACACAGCACTTTCTTAATCCTGCTGCCATATATACTGTGGAATTATAATCAGCTGCCATGAGCCAACAGCCTGGATCTCAGTGTCATAAATCAAATCAGCATCAGGGACTTTAAAGTCCTGACTCAGCGGGAACAAAAGAACAGTCCTGCAAATTTTAACAATCCGACTCTACCAGTAAAAAAAGAATAAGAGGATACGGTTAGACTGCAAATGCAATTATCTAGCTAATGTACATCCACAGATTAATTTCACTGTAGAGACTGATTCCACACTAGCAGTATTTCCCATGGTAGTGTTCCATCCTTGATGAGAGTTTGAACAATGCACAGTGACTATAAATATGAAACTGTAATAAATAGCAGGGTAGGTGGCCCAGCAGGTCACAGTCACTGAGGTCTCAAGAGGCTGACAGCTTGCCAGTTATCCCACTGAACTGCCTGCCGCTCCACTGTAAGCAGAAGACAATGCAGCAGCCACACATATGTTACCACAAATGTAAAGCACGTGTGCAGAAGCATTAAAATGCTGTTTTTAATAATACTGTCATGCAATATGCAGACAAATGAGTAGAGGAGCATAACAATGCAGATCCAAGTGGTTTGAGGAGCATGAAAATGATCCTATGGTGTGGCCTTCGCAGTCACCAGATGTTAACTCAGTTTAACATCAATGGGAGATTTTGGACTGAAATATTCGATAGGACGCTCCACCACCATCGAACACCAACTGAGGGATTAATTTCACTGATCTACCGATAAATAAAAAGTCCCTCAGGAATATGCTTCAGTTGTGAGTCCTGTAGGAATTATGTGTGTATTTTGCAGGACAAGCAGCAAATATTCACATTTTTGAAACTGTGAAACTTATGAATGTTTGGCATTTTTCCTTGAAAAATGTTTGAAATGATGAATCAATTATCAAAATAGTTGTGGATTCATTTTGGATTTCATTTTCAAATGTGTCACTTGATTTGGTAATTTTAAGAAGCCTTTAATGCCTTAATGACTTTGTATTAAGAAAAAGTAGCCTAGCAACACATCTAGTGACTCTTTGGTGCTTTTCCTTGAAGAGAGTTGTTTTTTACTGCGATCCTCCATCCTCCCTGCTGGCTGTGGCTCTGGTACGGGTAAATGACTGGAGAGTCTAGATGGCATACAGTATGTTTATTTGTTCTGGTCCCATGGTACCAACAGGCAGCACTTGTGGGCTTTAGATAATTTATATTCCCATAACTCAGATTAATAGTTAAAAGCAGCAAGAGTCCACAGCTTTCCAGTTTTTAGTCATGCTAGCGGCGTGGCTCTAAAGATGGCAATGTCGGTCTCTCCATCTGCCAGGCGGCCCTCTGCTTTGGTTACCTTGAGATCAAAGCTGCTGTGTCACTAACAAGTGTTACTATGCCCGTGACCGACTTTCAAACTGGACTTCAAAGTTTGTGCCACTGCCGTACAAGCTGAAGACAAATCTCCAACACAAACACAAAGCAGACACAAGTGATTTTGTGGATTAATTTAAGGACTTATTGTCCTTGCACGAGTGAACTGAGCGGTTTTGGATGCGTGTTCACACAGGCAGACACATTCATCTGTGTTTACAGTTTGCTCTGCGCACACACACAAACCCCCCAAATACAAAGCATGCACACATATGCGAGCTGGGTCCCAGTATCAAAGAGTGGCAGCATCACATGGTGCTGCAATTTGTCTAAGTTTAGTTTAGGCCTTAGCTAAATGTACACTGGAAACTGCATTCCTGCCTTAAAACCATGGCTTAGCATTGTCTGCAGCTATTATCCTAATCAGACCAAGGGGGCCCTGCAGTCTCAGGGGGGACAGGGCACGTCTCCAACATCGCTCTCGGTAGCCAAAGAAAATCTCAAAAAATCATCTACAGTAAGAAGACAAACGGTTTGGCTATGGCTGCTTGAAGTTTGCTACAAGATGGAAAAAACGTGTGTAAGTTAAATATCGTATACACAGTGGCTGTCTGTTAGGATGAACAAAGCTGGTGTACAAGAGTAGAGAAGATCCTCCCCGGAGCTTTAAATAGTTTACTCGTGTAAAAGAGAAAAACAGATTAACAACCGACTGTTGAAGTGGAAGTCAACGAGGATGTTGTTTATCCCGTCCTGGCATGCAGAAAAGTTCACACACATTATTATAAAGAAGCAGAGAGCGTGATCTGTCAACACAGCATGAGAATCACAATCGCTGTTATCCTGAGACCACCCCCTCTCATGGTGTGTGTATTTGTGTGAGTGTGTGTGTGTGTGTGTGTGTGTTTCTATTTAAGTCCGCTTGTGATAGAGAGGAGGGACAAAGGGGAGCAGGAGATAAATATTCTGCTGCCTTCTCCTCTCCATCACTTCGTCTGTCTGCATCCACAGCATCAACACAGAAAGGTAAGGCCATGAATCTCTGTTACACTAAATCAATGAAACTTGCTAGTTCTCACTGCTGTCAGTGTTAAAGCTTGTGGTTGTTTGATCTGAGAACTGAATTTTACTTTGGATTTGATCAATTAGATTATACATATATATATACATATATACATAGATAGATAGATAAAATCAGACCGGTTCTAAATGGTATGGTAAAATCTAAAGTTGAAATGATTAGTCAATTAATCCATTAATGAATGGACAGAAAAATAATCAGCAACTATTCTGAAAAAATCAATTAATAAATGAAGTAATTTTTCAAGCAAAAAAAGAGACAAACATTTCCTAATTCCAGCTTTTAAATTGTGAGGATTTGCTGCCAATTGGGCACTCTTGTGGTCAGGACTGTTCTGAGAATTGGGGGCCTGGTCTATATTTGTGTCTTTATCCAGTGCAAAAGCAGGGGTGAAAGCAGGAAATGTTATCTGGAATAGCTGCCATGTTGGGGCCTTGCATGCTTCTCCCTGTCTGCCATCACTTTGCTGTCTGGCAGATGAGTGTGCTATCGGCACTGCGAGGTGACTGGATGATTCTGTCCAGCAGGCCTTTCTACAAGTAAGACATAACAAGATAAACAAACAAAAAAAAAAGGTTCCCTACGCGTCACATAGTTTAATAATATAATATATAATTCACAAAAGAATTATAGAAGAATTATTGCTAAAGAACTATAAAAGTAATGGAGTAACAATTAACACTAGATCAATAGATCTCTATATATACACTGTATATTTCCATTCTTGTAACACTATACAGTTGACTGTGTAGTGGAATGTATCTATAGTGGAGCTAAAAGGGAAACCATAGTTAAGACCCATTGGGGCACTAGACCCAAGTGGTCCCCACGGTTGAGCACTTCAGAGGAAAAAAGTTTTATTTTTGTCTTCCAGGGGGAATTGAAATAGCCAAGATGCCTGAGAAAGCGTAAGTGTATTGTGTTTCTGTTATTGTTTCCATTTCCAAATCAGAGAATCAGTTTCATACAGCAAATGGGATTTATCTATAGACACTGAGAATGAAATACACTATGGCAACTATCAGAGACTCATTAAAAGTTTTGCCATCTGCAATTGAATTCTAATTCTACATTTCTGTGTCAATTGTGTCCTTTCTTTATTTTCTACCGACAGACCAGAGGTAAGCTCACTAAGAAATCCCATAATTTAACACGTATTAAGATTATCACTGGCCTACTAAAATGTCAAGCTAAATTCTTTTTAAAAATCATTCTTTTTGCAGAAGAAATCTAAAATCTCAGCCTCTCGAAAGCTCATGCTTAAGGTGAGTCCTCAGTCCAGTTTGTACAGACTGTCTTCAGTCGGAAAGACAGTCTAACGGTTACATATACTTTGTGTGTGGCATTTCAGAGCTTGATGGTCGCCAAAGCCATGGAGGAGCTGGAGCAGGAGATGGAAGAAAAAGAGGAACAGAAGGCAAAGTACCTGGAAGAAAAATCTCCTCCTATACAGACCAGTGGCATGTCCTTAGCAGAGCTACAGGTATAATTTTATATTTACAGCAGAGTTGTTCATGTTCGCAAACTAAAAGTCTGTCAATTGTCTGTCAATAATGTTGTTAAAGATCTCCATTATTTCACTCAGAAGGCGAGAAAATTAAATATCCAACTCCTCTTATTTTCTATATAGACGTTATGTGAAGAGCTGCATGCCAAAATAGATGTGGTGGACGAGGAGCGGTATGATATTGAAGCCAAAGTCTTGCACAACAACAGAGAGGTAACTGAACACGAGTTAAGAAAGATAACAGATTTGATGACTTCACCTCGAAGGTTTAGCTTTAAATGAACTGATGCTACAATGGGACAGTGTTAAAGTTAACTGCCTGTGACAGTCTGCGACAAAGATTAACCTCCTCTCTACTTTCTCCACAGATCAAAGACCTAAACATCAAAGTGCTGGACCTCCGAGGGAAGTTTAAGAGACCCAATCTGAGGAGGGTGAGGGTCTCTGCTGACGCCATCCTGCGCTCCCTGCTGGGCTCCAAACACAAGGTCTCTTTGGATCTGCGAGCTAATCTCAAATCAGTCAAGAAGGAGGACACAGAAAAGGTGAGTTTGGGGAGAATTAAAATAAAAACTAAATACAGGCAAAGCTACAGAGGTGCTTTTTTTGCCAAAAGACAATGACACAATCCTGATTTATTCCAACGGCACACACGGTGCAGCTGTGGCAGAGATGTTTTCCATGGTGATCATTTATGTTTGCACTTTCAGCCTTCAGCTGATGTCCATATCAAGGGTGACTGAGAAGTGAAAAAACAGATTAATCAGGGGTGCGAGGGTCGAAATATCAGATCATGTTTAACAAGGATCCCAAGAGTGTCTCTGTTTAATAGAGAGGTTCTAGCTGAAGAGCTTCACCAAACACCTGATGGAATAATTTCAGACTGATGCATATCAACTGCATACATCTAAACGTGCAGAACATCTTCAGTCCATCACCAGACTTCTGTGATTGTCTCTGTGCAGGAGAAGACGGTGGAGGTGAGCGACTGGAGGAAGAATGTGGAAGCCATGTCGGGCATGGAGGGCCGCAAGAAGATGTTTGATGCAGCAAAGGGCCCCAGCCAGTGAACCAGCGGGTGTCATTAAAGAAACAGCTGGCTTTCATCTTGTCAAATACCATCTGATGCAAACCAAAGAGTGCAGAATACAGCACAAAACAGAAATGCATAAACTCTCCAGTACTTCACAGGGTCTCACAGAATATTTTCGTATTTTATATTCAGTACATTTTCCCTATAACACCCATATGTTCTGTGTGTTATGTTTCATCGTCACTGAAATAAATACAGCATCTACAGTCTCTCTTTTTGTGTCTTTTTGGCTGAAGAATATTGAAAGAAGGAAAGCTTTGCATTCACACAATTGTGTGACTTTGTTTTCACACACACATTTTAAATGAACACAGATTTTTTTTTTTTAAATAATGCAATCAAAATGTAAGTCAGAAAACTCAAAAGTTGCAATCAGTGGAATAAACTGCACCCAATTTTCACCAAAATTCAAGACAGAACGGCAAGAACTGAGGCTAAAATTTTCCATTACTTAAATCAACAGCAGGGAAACTCAAAATGCATGTATCAGTCCGAAAGTACACAAAGACCAAGCTCAGCCAGTACAAGTGAGTCCACAATAACAACCAGTGCAAATAAGATTAGATGGACAGCGGCATAAGAGCAGAAATTAGCAGCTAACACATCAAGAAGCAGACCTGCAGGACAGTCACTCAGAGTATGAAAGCGAGCACAAGCAACACACACCTACTGTAGCTTGGTGAGGTGAAGCGGTGATACCTGACATCCCGGCGGGGAATAAATCCTTTGGAAAGAGTCTTTGAATGGCGGCAGCAGCAGCGGGGAGCCGCACAGATGTCGCTATTAGCTCCACAAATCCAAATGTGTCCTGAAACAACATGACTGGACTTCATGATCAGCGGGCAGGGAATCAACAGTTTAAACAACCCGCTGCACCGCGAGGGGTGCGTTTGATTTATGCTGCAACAGGTAGAGTATGGAATGCGTGTGAGTGTAGCAGGGCAGCTCGTCGTGTGCCTCAACTAAAATAATGCCACTCCATTAAATCAATGACTTATTTTTAGTCCTTAAAGAATGGGATGCTCTTATAATGTAAGACTGTAACTTACATTAATAATATAAATTACAAAACTAACAAACAAACCCCAAACCCACAATTAAACAGGTAAATGAATGAATGGAAATATCCATATTCACAGATATTTTTGATGGTGTTGCGTCATTAAACTGGGTTGGGATGAATATGAACCCATATTTAACATCCTGACAACCCTGTACACTATACCTGTATGTTCATGTTTATATTCATGAATGATGAAATGTTTACTACAACAAAACTTTAATACAATCTTTTCAATATGCACAAATAAATTATGTTTATATCTTAATAGGGCTGCTGATTATTTTCTCAATTAATCAATTAATCAGTTTGTCCTCCCAACAGTCCAAACCCCCAAATATTCAATATACATGATAAAAATCCTCGCATTTGAGAAGCTGGAAACAGCAAATGTTTGGCACTTTTGCTTGAAAAATGACTAAAACAATCACTCAATTATCAATATGGTTGATTATTAATTTCTGATTCAACTAATTGTTTCTACTGTAATCTAAAATGTTGGAGCTGAGTTTTTCTATTAGGCTACTGCATCAATGAATAATCCTTATTCCGGATATATTAATACTTCTGAATCTGTTACTCTGCAATCCTGGATAAAGAAAGATAAGAGAGGTAAGACAGCACAAACAGATGCTTTGGGTGCATCCTCTACAGTTTTCATTTCTGCCACATGGTGGCAGTATCAGCTCACAGTCAGTTCACTGAGAAAATTAAAGATTTTCCAACCAGCAGATTTCAGCCTGGCAACTTCAAGATCAAGTATTGTTTAACTGGCTAAACACACTGCTTGTTCAGAAGGGTATATTAATAATAGATCATAAACGTACTGAGACTCGTCTGAGCTGATCGTGGTCAGGACCAGCGCCATGTCAGGATTAAACAGTAAGTGCAAGTGCTCTATGTTGTTTGTTTTAGTTGACTCAGGTGCCAGATGGGTGTGGTTTGCTACAATACAATCAGGAGGAGAAAGTTTATTCAACTGAACAAAAGTACTTGGAATGAAATACTGTGATTGTATGACTTCCTATTGCTGCCGTACAGATTTTGCTGCCTCTCATCGGATATTAGTAAAGTAGCACAAAGTCTAAACATTCAAACACAAAATTCTTTTATTGAGGTGTTTTATTAAGAGATTGAAAATCTGTCATATGTAACACAGAATATCTGCATTACATATTTAATGTTGTTGGCCTTTGCTGCCTATGAATGACCTCTGTGGAGCATTTTTAAGTTCAAGCCATTGTTCTGTGAGTTCACTGATTTGAATCATCTGTTCTGCATACTATAATTATAGTGTGCGTAGCTTTCCCCGCCTTCCTTACATGCATTACAAACATGTTAAAACACAGAGAAAATTGGCCAGCCGACCATTTGTGCTCAAACACCTCAGGCCTTATGGAGCAAAGAAACATTTCAGTTTCACCAACAACCACAGGACAAAACACAGTTCAAATATTTGACGTTGAAGTGTTGGAAATCTGTCTCTTTTATTATGCAAAACAGGTGTATTACTTCCTTTGTATGCTCATATATCAATGTACAAAACTAAACTTTATCTCAGACAATATTTTTTTTGGTCCTAATTATAGAAATATAAAAGATATACAACTACATACCCAAAGCCTGCAGGTACACTCTGTGGCATCCTTAAGTCTATTAGGGAATTATATCAACAAGTCTCACATGGACTACAATGTACAGGGTCTGACAAAGGGCTTCCATAAGTGGGTTATACAACAGGTTATACAAACACACACACACAAAAATAATAATTACCACTATAAAGTCTGTATTCAGATCATTGCTTTTGATTCATTCTTTTGAATAGTTGAACTAAATGTTTCTTAAAATAAAGATTCAAATAAAAATGCCAAATTTGTGAGATGCATGGGGCTTCTCTTTGATGTTATAATAACATATAACTCTGTCAAGTGTCAAAAAATTTGAAACCTCCATCCACCACTGTGAAGGAGTTGGCAGCATAGTAGATCTCCAGTGCATAGCAAAGCGTTGCTACCAATAGTGCCAGATCAGTGTATATTTTATTGTGTGAACTCCAACTGTCTTGTCTAGTGGTACCTAATAAACAAAATTGAGGATTTAGGTTAGGTAGGATAAAATATCAATAATAGATTTCTGAAGATGTAACTTGAAAAACTTGACTTCCAGTCAAGTCTTGTGTGACGTGATTAAATCCTCCAATAGAGCGAATATTCATGAAAAAGTAAATATCTACACACCTAAACTATTTCATTTCTGTATTAGGCCTACTGAATAGACTTAATTACTCAAAAACTCAATTATGTAAAAACACTAATAACATAGCTTTGAATGGAAAATGTTCAAATAATTTTACGTGGCAGCCTTCTGAGACCTGAAACACTTGTTATTGATTTGCATTTTGCTTCTAAAGATTCCACTTATGTGACTTGACTTTGATTAGCCCCCAGTGACTTGGCGGACTTGCTTTAACAAGATTTGAGACTTGACTTGAACTTGTCTCGACTGATTTTAGACTTGAACTCACCGCAGGAGACTTCAAAACAGCATCAACCAATCTGTAAACAAAGCCAGGGTTGAGGTGGAGGGGGGAAACTCCATTCAATCAGCGCCACAAACAGAATTACATTTTGGCTTCAGCTCACAAGAGACATCAGTTGAGTCATAATCCCGACTGTGGGGTCAGATACAATATTGACAGCAAACACTGGGAGTATCAAAAGACTTGGCATGGTCATGAAGGGTGTTGTTGATAACACGTTATTGCATGTGAGGACTGAGGGCAGATATTCAAGATTAAAGGCGAAGTGCAGGAGATGGTGCCGGTGAAGGGAGTGAGTTTTATTTCACTCATTCCTTTGGCAACCTGCTATGAGAGTGATACTCAATGATTTGATTGCATAACACATCCAGTTTAGGGAATAAATTACTGCTGTTATATAATGCTGTGTTAAATGTGGTATTAATCTGCGGATTCACTGTAAGTAGTAACAGTAAATAATGTGAGCTTGAGCCGTCCCTTTGTGTATTTGTGTGCACACAGGTGTAGGTTTACAAGGATTATTTCTAACCTTCTTCATGTCGGCAAGACCTGAAATACTGAAACCTTTTGAGAGCAATAATCCTGTGTTGTTCAGGTCTACGTTTTGCTGTGTAAAAATAGACAATGCAAGTCCATGGAGAATGCATGTTTTCCCATTCTAGTTAATGCCCTCTGCCATCTGTTTGCAGGTATGTGCCCACCCATTGTAGACCTGGGCAGCTTGCCGCCATGTGATCCACTACTGGGTTTAAAAGCTTATGGCCCACAGAGAAGGGCACAGTATTCCCCATTGAACCCCATCTGAAGCGTACATCGCACTCTCTGGGTAAGTCTGTGTGCCCTTCGTTTTTAAACAGTAAATGGGGATTGTTTTATTATATCACTTCCATTAACTGTCTTTCAGACATGAGGGTTCAATTTCAGGCTGTTGTTGATGCAGTATCACTCACTATCTTCCTTTGAATTGGACTTGCTTGTGTTCAGGTGCTGCATCCACAACATGTCAGACACAGAAGATGCCACATTTGAGTGAGTAAATTCATCATTTCTGTAGAATGGAGAGTGATGATAACAAAGTGATGCCAGCACAGATGGAATCAATTGAAAACAAAATATTTTCTGTGTGTTTTTTCTTCCTCCAGGGGACAACGTAAGTCTGTTTGTCAGCTCACACATATGGGCAACATGAGTCTTCACAGTTTGCAATTGAAGTGTAGTTACTAGGCTGCAGATTCAGACAGCTGCTTGTCGTCAGTAAGAAAGTCTGACTGGCTGGATGCTACACAGCTGCTTCACGTGACAAAATGCATGAATATTGTGTTTATGCTGCATGTGTACGTATCAGAAATGCATTTATGTCCAGACCCATGTTTAATATACTTGAGAAGTACATTGCCATAGCTGACCTCTGCTCTTTACCCCTCTCTGTGTGTGCGCTGTGAAGAAGACGAGGATATTGTTGGTATGTACTTTAATACAAACAATATCTGCAAAAACAACGTGAAACTTTGCTGCTAAATGCATCAACCTTAAGAGGCTTTCTATTCTGCCACTTTGTTACCTGCTTTACACACTTGAGCCTTACGTTTTAACATTCTTAGTCACTTAACACACTGCATCTGCTAAGCTGCTGGCTTCACCACACAGCATACTGTATTTTTGGCATGCTGGTGCCACTGTAGAGGCAGCTGCTGTCCTTGAGCTCTTCTGCCAGACTGACCTTTGTCCTCTCAGTCAGTCGTCTCAGTCTGAGGCAACATCCCAGTGGATCTGTCCTTTCAATTCAAATGGCGCAACGGGTCGCCATCAAAGAGATAAAGGGTTGTACCTCTATTTCTGTCTCCTTCGTGAGGCTGTCCATGTGGGCCACTGTACAGCCCTGCTGTCCCTGAAACTAAGCGGCACCTGTCTCCCTCTATGTGGAGTAGAATTGCTGTTAGAGAGCAATGTAGGTCAGCTTATGTTCTCAAAAGAGGACCTTGGGGAAGATAGCGGCACAAGCACAATACCCACTTTCACTTTTATGCCTGTCAGAGGTCCTCTAAATGCAGGTTGGCTTACCTGCTTTGCAGTGGGAAGAGGTTGAGTTACCCTCTGTGGCCGAAGGGACTCTGACTAAAGGCTTGGTGTCACTTTTTCCCACAGAGGCCCACAATGAGGAAAGTAATGTTGGGAACAAAAAACACAGAATTTAAACTAGTTTGCAAATAGTACAAAAGCTAAATACAACTGTGGGAAAGCTGGTGGAATTAGTACGACATTTTTGATAAACCTGTTTTTTTTAAATATCTGCACAGCTTCATTAAAAAGGAATGTTTTAGTATAAGTGTCATTTAAAGGAAGCTACATATCCTCCATTGTCGATAACAGCATATTTAGGGATGCAGTGGATAAAACATTCCCTGATTAAAGGTTAAAATGAAATGGCAGGTTGTAGAATGTCAGAAAAAAATTAAATAGCACAAGTAAAAATATAAGACAATGCTGTGCACAAATGTTTTCTTGATTAAAACATTGTCTTGGTTTTGAAGGCACTGTCAAAAATACAGGTAGATGGCAGAAATAATGTTGATCTAAATGCTGTGTGAGATCGTCACATTGTTTGCTTGCTAACTCTACACGCTTGCTTTGCACAGAAGAGGAGGAGGAGGAGGTGGAAGAGGTAGTAGAGGAGGAGGAGGAGGAGGAGGAGGAGGAGGAGGAGGTAGCAGAGGAGGAGGAGGCGGATGCAGAGGTGGCAGAGGAGGAGGAGGTAGAAGGTAGTACCGCTTGTGCTAATATCTGTTTGCATGCCTGCAGTAAATATGACTTTATTCTTAACACACTGTTGACAACCGTGTAGTCTAATGACAGTCATTAGTGTCCATGTACAAAAGCAATATATTATCACTGTCCAAAGAAAACCACATTTCTCCAAAACTTCAACTTTTCATGAGCTCAGAAAAACTGCCCTGTTTTCGCCTACATGATGATGCATTTTTCAGATCATTCAATGGGTTTTTAAATAGTTTATTTAGCTTAATACTCACTGGAAAAAATCCAAATGGCCAGGATACATGGTTTTCACTGGACAATGATGATATATAAGTCTGGGAATATAATGTGATACTATCAATAATACCATCAATGTACCTGTTTACCTGCTGAAAATGCAGTTATTGTTGAAATGTCCATTTCAAGTTTTACAATGTGGTCTAAAAGGTAAATTTAACACCTAAATATGAACCCAAAATCATGTCGATACAGTATGTGTGAAAGGTAATGATTTATTCTTCATTTTGCTTTTTCTACCTGAGACTAAGTAAGAAAATAAGAATAGCATTTTTATGACAGTTGCCTTTCTCTGTCTTACATTAGTTATTACTCTGGCACCTTTTAATGGATGAATGATATATGAATAACTGAATAAATAATGGATGGCAAAAACTTAAAATACGATGAACAAAACATTTACTGTGACGGACTGATGTACAAGTTTACTTTCTGCCTCTTTGTTAGTGGGCAGGGACTCTCAGTTATCTGAGATGATAATCTAAAGCAGCCTCCTCTAAACACTCAGAGAGAAACACGCACGCATACCTTTCTGGTCCATCAGCACTGACAGGAGATGGTCAGCTATGTTGACCCAGTCAACTGCTATTTGTCTGAGGTCATTCCAAGTCCATCATTATTGACAGCTATACCCTTCCTTTAAATTAGAGAACAACCAGAGGGCAACGTGTGCCAGTAAACAATGACACTTGATTGATTTGTACCACGACTTGCTAGACCAGAAAAGAAATATTTAATTTAATACCTTGGACATTTAAAGTGTTAAGAGTGAAAGCTTTATTCTCATTTTTATATCAAAATAAAAATACAATTTTAATATAGATTTTTTTTACCCTAAACATATACAACTCTTACATTTATTAGAGCTTCAGACCTAAAAACCCTTGATATCTGTCAACACTAAGATTGTGGCCAACAATAATCACTTAAATCAAACTCATTTTTATAATCATACTTTTTAAAGACTGAATCGAACTGAGAGTCACCTGTAACCCTGTTCATCAGTATCATCATTCTCCACATGTCAGTGTGAGCGCTCTGCACCTTTTCCACATCACTAACTGTTGACTTTACACTGACTCTCTTATCTTTCAGCAGATGGTGAAGATGAAAATGAAGGAGGTATGGACAGGTTATTTAGCAAGTACAGAGGCTGTGTGTGTGACTGAGGAAAATGTTGCTCTGTGGGTTTATTCACACATGAAATGTTTCTTGCCTCATAAACTAAGGATTTTACTTTGCTTTTTTTTTTTTTATGGATACACCGAAGACGCAAAGCCCAAGTCAAAGTAAGAACAGAGTATAAAAATATTTATATTGAAACGAAATTCTCCTTGCGAGACATACTAAGATGAAAAGATTTTCCTTTTCCATCCTCCGCAGGCCTGGTTTTGTGCCCATCTTGGCAGCTCCCAAGATCCCAGAGGGAGAAAAAGTGGACTTTGATGTGAGTTCAACTCAGGACTGCTCAAAGTTACACCTGCAAACTGTCTTTAGGGCAGATTGTTGGATAACGTTTCAGCTCACAGTTTGACTTCTCGCTATAACTTCAGGACATTCATCGAAAACGAATGGAAAAGGACCTGACGGAGCTCCACACTCTGATTGAAGCTCACTTTGAGAAGCGTAAGAAGGAGGAAGAAGAGCTTCTTAGCCTCACGGATCGCATCGTATGTTCATATCTCACTTCAGTATATCCCATGTTTAGCCTCCAATATTACCCAATCCTATAATTGAGTGTCGTCTTTAAGTCACATTTTGAGTTTAAAGGATTTGTTTTGGTCTGTAAAACTTCTTTTCTTTCCTACTTCAGGAGAAACGCAGGTCAGAGAGAGCAGAGCAGATGAAGATCAGGGCAGAGAAAGAAAGAGAACGGCAGAACAAATTAGCTGTATGTATGCAAATAGCATTTATAGATCATAACTGTGAGACAGACAAGCTTCCTGAACCCTGCAAGGTGTCTAGGAAGCTGTCCTACCCCAGGCCAATCCCATCCATGATTTATAATTACATTAAACCAAGTTCAGACAATGTCACTCATCAAAATACTGCAGATGACTGATTAAAGGTACCATCATATTTTCTACCAGGAAGAGAAAGCGAGAAAAGAAGACGAAGAGGCAAAGAAGAAAGCAGACGACGATGCCAGGAAGAAGATGATTCTGTCCAACTTGAGTTTCACTGGATACAAGGTGACAATTTTCTTTATCTTTAAAATGTCACAGACTGATGGAGGCACGAACATGCTGTCTAAGCACATCACCACATGTGTCCTCTTTCTGACCAACAGACACAGACTGGGCCAAAAAGACAAACGGAAAGAGAAAAGAAGAAGAAGATCCTAAATGATAGACGCAAAGAGTTAAATACTGATGAAATGAAAGAGGACAAACTCAGGTAAAGTAAAAACACAGTGATCTTGTCCCAATAATCCAATAAATTGGCATTATTCATCATGTGAGCTCTATGAAATGCCCTCGCTTACTCGTTCGTACTCATACAGGGAAAAAGCTAAAGAGCTGTGGGACTGGATGCGTCAGCTGGAGGCAGAGAAATTTGAACTTCAGTACAAGCACGGAAAGCAGAAGTATGAGGTGAGGTGTCACACATAAATTCTAATAGTGTCATCATAATTATGTGTACATCACCAATGTGTCTGAACAGACAGATTCTAGGACACAGGCCAAAATATATACAAACCATTACAGAAAGACTTATGATATAACATTTAGGCCACTGAAATACACACATTACCAATATCTCAATTATCATAAGTGGAACTCAGATGAAGATCACTTGTACATCGCATATAGATGAAGTAGCAGAGGAAGTATAAATTATTGAGGCATTAGAGAATTATTATCAGTATATACTATTTAATGTCAATACACTACTGCCTACAAAAGCAGAAAGCCAAACTGAGTTACTAACATGTAAGATCATTAAAATGTTGGGGGTTATTTTTCAATTACAGGGAGCAGGTTGGAAAAAGTACATACATTTAACTTAAGCTAACGCTAGCTGTGGCTATCCTACAGCTAGCTTTAACTGAACAAAACTCAGAGATCACCAAGCCAGAGTGCAGTATAAACTTATTGCAGTTAGTATTTAAACAAACTGCGATGAGTATAGCGCAGTATAAACAAAATATGCAGTGCAGTATAAATAAACTACTGCGATATTACCAAACTGCAGTTTTAAGAGATATGAACATGCAAATTGTACATTTCAGAAATTGCACATTCCTGTAATCATTTTTTAAATGGTAAAACAAACTCGGATTCAGTTTTGACCAAACAATTTACTGCAGCATTTGTCAATAAACCTTTAAATGCATCTTTGCGCAGGTCACCGTGCTGAGAAACCGGGTCAGTGATCATCAGAAAATGTAAGTCTATGGTGTAGTGGATGCTCATATCACGGTGCTCTTATTATGATTTTATTCAGTGCCTTCTAACACACGTACTGCATGAAAGCAAGAAGTAGTGCTGTAGTAAATTAAAGCATTTTTTGTCTTTAGTGTGACAGAATATCACCTCTGAACATATGGCCTCTTATCATAACAGTAATCTGACATCTAATGTTTATCTGTGTTCTGTAAAAAATACATTTTGGACAACAGAGTCGACCTTCCATCAAGACAGGTAGAAATAAAAAATCATAAGAAAAAGCGGAAAGTAGCTAACATTCAAGTAAGCAATAATTAATAATTCCCTGCTTAGACTCCTACGTCTGCCCTGATGGAAACGCTCACCTAGTAACCTCCTCAAGTTTCCACCTCCTCCTGTTTCAACTTCCCCTCAGCTTCTCTCACTACACTGACCTCCATTTGTTTGAAGCGGCTGTTTGTGCCAGCTGCCCGACAGCAGGACTAAAGTTTCCTGAGTACACCCAGCCAAACAGGACCGGGAAAACAAAAAAGGGCGAGCACATGAGAGGTGTTTTAACAAAGGGCAGGCTGGGGTATCTGAACAACGTATATGCACTCAGTCTCGAGGAGAGATGGGCTGTAATGGAGGTACAACAGCTGAGAGATTTCATAACTGCCATGTGATATCATCTGTGTTAATGTAGCTCACAATAACCCAGCTGCAATCCAAATCATGTGAATCCTTCCACCTGGTCTCATGTAGGCTGTGCTGCAATGAGGGCTCAGGCTCCAAACAAACCTTTAACAAGCTTATGATCCTGGTTTTCCTGCAGAATATGGCATTGACTTTGCAGAATCATAAATATTGTAATACTGCCAAGTATCCCTTTGAAATAGAGCCTTGATTTATATTTTAATTTTTATTTTCAGGTAAAACAGCTATTATTCATTTTCAGAAAATGTAAGAGCTGAGAGTACTACATCACCAGAAAAACATAATTTGTTGTTTTAAACAGTTTCACATACAATTGATACATTTATGTATTCATGAAGAAAGCTGCAGCAACTCTGTAGCAACAGTAGATAAAGATAGCAGTAAACTATTTGGTAGCAAATCCCCTTCCAACTGCAGACAGCTATGAAAAGCTTTCAGTAGCTACAGTATCTGAGGCCAGCAGCAGCTTTCTGTAGAGCAGTGGTTCCCAACTTGGGGGTAGGGACCCTTGGAGGGAGTCACAAGATGATTATTTGGGTAGAAAATAAGAAGACACTATATTCTAAAACACAAAATCATGTTTATTTTTCTCTAATCTTCTTGTCCTTTTGGAATTCTGTACAGTTTGTTCCTCTTTGTGCCGTTAAAATTCTTAAAATGAAATACAATTATGAAAATTCTCATCTGAGAAAGGATAATCACTCTTTGATTAATCTTCTTACAACTCACTGACATGCACCCGGTCGCGAGGGGTCACAACAGGTAGATATTGCTTTGTGGTAAAGGGTCACAAGCAAAATAGATTTGGGTCCTCTGCCGAAGAGAGATGAGCTGCAATGGGACCAGACTTAAAATGACCTAATGAGACTGTAAAAAACATAGTTTCAGGATTCTGAACTATGAGCATGAACTGCTTCAAATAAAAGGTTAAGCATTAAATCCAAAGGTTAACACGGTTAGGAGAAGGTCTCGTACAATGCTGAGCTGATGTGTCTGAAATTTCCTTTCTGTGACAAGAATTTCCCTAGAATAATTTAAATTTCAAATGAATCTGCAGAGAGTGACTTATTTGTATCAGTAGAATAAATTAAATTTCTGAAGTTTGAACATTGGAAGCAAAAGATAGCTAAGAGCATGAGCCGCATTGCTCAAAATGCAGGGTTCAACACACAAATGAATTTCCCACGGAAGGGAATACACAAGATTCAGTATGCATTACAGGTTAGGTCGGTTGTGTTCTGGCTTATGTGACGGATCTCGGTTGACTTTCGCTTTATTCTCAGATCAAAAGGTGGCAGAAGCAAGCGTGGCCTGAGGAAGTAACATCAGACATCAACCTGAGGAGAACTGGCAACATCTGACTTCCATGAAATTATTGAGAGAAATGCAAACCGTATATTAACGATTTCTAAATACTTGAATGTGCAAAAAAAAAAGACGATTCTGAAAATATCATAAGATGTTCTTAAATATGTTATCTGTGAAATGAAGTGCATGCTGAGCTCATCTGCAGGAATGTGGCAGTATAGTAGACAGTCTGTGATTTCAGACTGATCAGGCGATGTGTTGCAGCTTGTGTTTATTTAACAGGGATTTAGGAAGTGTGTAACCCATTAAAATGACCTTAGTGTCTGAAAGGATACAAATACAAATACAATGACAAGATTATTAATGTAATCCTAAATCTTATGTCCTACCACTAAAGCTGTCATTTAGAGTACTAAAAGTGAAGTTGAGACTGATTCGTTGGTTCTTGTGTGTACGATTTTGTGGTTGCAATGAATTAAAAATCTTCATCTTCAACAAATCAGAAATAGTGTCCTCTTTCTCTTAAGTCCTTGGTTCTTTCACTTGTGGGAATTTCAACATGAGCACTAACTCCATTGTAATTATAAAAAGCCACACCTTTTTTTAATAAGGTCAAATCGTGTTTGCCAAAACTGCTCATGTGTTTACTTTGACAAACCAGTTTTTATGAAGGCAGATTCTGTTCAGATAATTTCTTCCTGGTTTTTTATATTAAACGTCCAAGCAGGCTTGATATGTGCCCACAGTATTGCCAGTTTTCTATACATGACCACATAGGAGCACATAAATCTATCAGCGTAAAATGAAATGATTATAAAAAAAAAAGATCAGCTGTGCCAGAAGCCTCATAAATCTAAATATCACCCATGACCCCAGAATTCCCTCATGGCTGTTGGGTGGATTATGTGGTTTGAACCGTGGAGGGCCAAAGTTCAAATCTGGTCGACGATTACATAATGCACCGAGTGCTACAACAGCTGCAGTGTCTGGCTCTAAGAGCTTGTTCTTAAGCCTCAGAAAATAAATTATAAGGGTGGAGTAAACAGAATTTGAAAGATGTGTTACTAATCTGCCCAGAAGCATTTCAAACTCTGCAGCCAAAAAGCTGGAGGGATGTGACAAGACATGAGTGAGGTTTGACAAAACTCTTTAAGCTGCACCAGTGACCGTGACAGATGATTAATTATGAGCTAAAATTCTCTGATTCAGTGATTATTCATGACTTATTTGCCACCTCTACAGCAAGAGTAGATCTCTGTCAGCTTTATTGACACCTTTTGGGGACAATACAAATATATAATTTCAAGATCACACACACATACATATGACAAAAGAGACTCACCACAAGCAAAGGTTGTCTTTACAAAATGTAAACACACATCACTGCTTAAGACAATGTCGCTGTTTTTATGGCAAACTTACACACTCTAACAACAGAAAATTTTACATAATCAAAATTGTTTTTTTACAACATTGTATCATGATATTAAAACAGCAATTTCAGTGCAAAATAAAATCTTAGCCCTTATGTTATTCTCTAATAAAGCAAGCTCATGGTACCAGATACATGCACATTGCAGGCACAGACAAAAACAGTTTACATTTACAAAGTATTTGACAGCAGTTAAAACTAGAAAAGCAAATAAAAACTTGCAGTCTGGTTGCTAACATGTTGCATCTTAACCTTCACCTTTTTGTCCTACAAAGAAAAAGTAACCTTACAGCATATACAGGGCTACTGTGTGTAACCTTTGGTTGGTGGAATGATTATATGGTTACATGTATGAAAAAAGTCTTTGTGAAATGAGACAGGATGCTGCTCAGTCTCAGAGCGTTTACGTACCGTGGGCGTGCAGATGACTTGCAGGTGAGTTACTTCGGTAAATGACTTTCAGAGATCCGTTTGGGCTGTCGTGTTAATCGACAATTTGAACCGACCTGTGTACCGCCGTGGTGATGTCATTCACAAACGAGGACTTACTCATCCCTTGCTGCAGGACAAATAGTAATATTATAATATAAATCAGTGTCCCACCTCAGTAATTACGCTGAACTTGCGGTAAGTGATGCATTGACAAACTAATGACCTGAGTTGCACTTTGCTCATGTCGATATCTTGATAACACACTGCCAGTTGGAGCTGAAATGTGTGCATATCCTCAGAAGTGTTGTAATGCATCTTGCTAATGTGCTGTCGTACATGTGCAAACACAGTCCTACGAGGGTATCCTCGAACCTGAGCTACTAGATTCCTCAGCTGTATCACTTTAGTCTCATTCACTGGGCATTCCCTGAGAACACTGCCTAATCCATCAACAGTTCTCCCTCTGTTTCTCACAGATACCTGAGAGAGGTGTGGACTTTTGAGTTGAAGGTAAGAAACAGACAGGACACACCCAAACCCTGACAGATCTTGGCACTCAGCGTTAAGCTTCAACTCACCTTTTTCAGGAAACCTTGCAAATCTTTTTCTGACCAGAGGTTGTAGAGAAGCAGGGCTGCAGCTTTTTTGGATTTGGGGAAATATCTTAATGGAGGGAAAACAATTGTTAAAGATCAGATTGGACTTGTGGAAATCGAACATGCACGCAAAATATAATCCCCGAGTCACAGGTATTCCCCATATCTTGAATAATCTCATCAAGCACATACAGTAATGGCAGGGCACATTCGCTGTTCACATGTATCCTTACTCGTTTTGGCTGAGATCATGCAGTGAGCTGATCAGGTTGTTGTTCAACAAGTGCTTGCCCATCTCAGGCTCCTTCATAAGCAGGCAGTTGGCGGTCTGGCAGGCCATGGCAAGTGTGTCATCAGACTCATTCCCTTCCTTGTTGCCTGCGCTGAGGATGCCCAGCAGCTCCGGGAGGGCTTTACGGGCTTCAGTGACAAGGCAAACAAAACCCACAGGCTGTTTAACACAAGCAAACGCTTGGAAAACTGCAAATGATTGTTTAAGATTGTGGATTTCAAGGTAATGACCCAAATCTGACATCTACACTGACGCAAAAGATTATTGTAGATTCTACTAACATTGTTAGATGGATTTTCTTATTTCACATATCTTTGTATTTTAGATGCTTAATCACATTTATGTTTAAAATAAGCAAGTGATGTGTGTTTTTTTCGAATGAAAAGAAAATACTTAAGAATGTAATGAATTACTTTTTGGCAAAACGACATACTGTACGACAAGTTTTGTCTTGCAGCTGCTTCTTACCGATGGCATTGTGCAGGTTTGGGTTCTTGGTCAGGTTTCCCACCAAAGCCACTGTGCTCCTCTGCAGGTTGACTTTGTTTGACTTTAAAAGGGGACTGATGACTTTCAGGCCATTCAGTTTCTGCACAATGAGCTGACTCATTACACCGGAGACCTGTGAATACAGACAACCTCCTTAAACTCCTTAACTCAGAAAACACCGGATTGAGTGCATGTATATATCAAAATAAGCTAAGTTGAAGTTGCTTGTTTTGAAGATGGAAGTTTTACTGGTAGAAAACATTTTTACAAAGATAATTTAAAGGTAATCCAAACTAGTCGCCATGAGCTACAACTGCACAGATGTAAATCAAATGTAAGGTTTTCTTTGTCCTGGTCAGTGTGTAACAGCTAAACACATTTGTTCTTACAATGCCTTCATGTGTGGTGAGGTTCTGCAGTGCTCCACAACAGGCTTCCTTTGTTTCTTCTTGCTGGCTAGAGCCAAGCAAAGACAGGTAATTCTGCAGGTTTTTGGAGTGGATCAGCCAACCTGCCCCACTGGGTTGTGGATCCTCAACGACTGGGAAGTCAAAGGGGCGCTGGACAAGAAAGGGGACACATCATCCTCAACATGTAGCTGTTACAGCCTTTATTTTTAGAGAAATGCTGAATTTCACTGCAGGATTTTGCAACACATTGAAGCTTGATGTGTTTTACCTTGTGTAAAGATTTAACACAAAGTAAAAGGCAACACCTTTAGGAGTCAGAGCACAAAAGCTCACACTGTTACTTCAGGCCTTTGAAAAGCTGGAATGTAATTATAACTGCCATCATGTTTGTACAATTAACAAACAAGTTACTCTGAGGAATAGGATTGATGATTAGACGCACTCTGACAAGTACAATACAACGACTTGTGGTATTTGTGGCTTCTCTCTACAAGTATATATGATGCACTGTCATAATTAAATGTATCCCTTAGGCCCTGGTCTACGTCGGTAAGTGTGTTTGTTTCTGTGCACCTTCCTCGTCTCACCTCGAGATCTAGTGATTTGCTTTGTGGACTGAAGCAGCCGATGGGGCCGGCGTCGCCCTGGCTGTGGCCCCTGTTGACAGTCTTGGCCAAAGCTGTGATCCTGCTGAACAGAGCCGGAGCCTCGGCCTCCAGCTGGAAGGTCAGGTTGTGCAGGATGCACACACAGTTCTCTACAGACTGTTTCAACAGGTAGAACAACACACAAACGTAAGGGCACATGTGAGAGTCAGGAGTTACTGTACGTGTGTGTGTATGTGTGTTTGTTGTGCCTTGACTTGACGAGTCCTGACAAATACATAAAATAATTACTTCTTCAGACGTGCACGGGGGTGGATACAGAAATAGCAACACCTGTGATAATGCTCAATAATGCTCATTTTTTGTTAAGCACTAATATATTTCATTGCATTACAGTATATTGTGCAGGTGTTGCCGTCACTTTGTCCCATCCCTGTAAATTAAATTGTTGACTGAAAATAAAAAGTTTCACTGCCTATTGTGCATTGAGATATTTAACGGCAAATGTTTTGTTTTGTTTTTTTGTTCATGTTCCACATGAAGGTGTGATATGTGAGTGAGGGAGAAAATGAGAGTGAAAGAAGACCATACAGGCAGAGAGACAAAGTGCAGGATTAACAGACAGTGTACATGAGCATTGTTTTTTTTTCCTGCTTACTTTATCATCTGGTCTCCCTGCTTCCACACAGTCTTTAACATAACTGACCAAAGAGTCGACCAAACCGCGATATTTTCTCATCGCCTGTCTGTTGCTTTGCTTCGTACTGCTTAGGTTTCTGTTGAATATAAAATATAAGATGTTAACAATGCTTTGATACATTCTAGAGTACACAGACACTTGCATCAATGTAAGATATATCTTGGAAAACCCATACAGTGTAACTTATGAAAATCATAGCCACTCCTATGAGTGTGGAAATACAATACAAGGACAGTATGTAAATTTTTACTTTTGGGTTTATTGTTCAGATTGGAACAGTTATGGAAAGGCCTTGCAGCAAAAGTTTCGAGAAGCGATTTAATAGAAAACCTTAAGCTTGTCTGATGTTAATTTACCTTGCCTTAAAAGTAAACAATAGTGACCTTCTACAGTCGGGGAAATGAATAAAACAAAAGCAGCAGTCAAGTCAAACAATTACAGCTTTCCCAGAATGATACAGGAAGTCAGTCACATGTTTTACATCACACCGTTGTGAGTGCTGATGGAGTATAAAAGATAACTATTACGCTAACATCACCTGTAACTGTCACCTGTGTTGAATGATGGTGATGTAATACATTCATATCCACAATTACAAGCTTATTTATTGGTGCAGACAGGCTTGTAAGGATTTGGAAAGATAGTGAAGACGTCTTTTCTCATGCACATCATCATGTTCAAACAAAATAAATCTCTATAAGAAAACATCCTACAAGCATGCCAAGTTATAAGATCCTATGAGCCTTATGAGCGCTAAAGCAAAGAAGCTGACATGATTTCAGGTGCTCAGTTGAACTTTTTGCTTACCTTAGACATCCAGTGGCGTGAAAGAAGACCTCAGGGTCGCTGTTGTTCCGGTCAGGACCTTTTGTGTAAGGCAGGATCACACGGTCCATTAAGACAGGCAGAGCACTCTTCAGCAGGTCTGGCTTCAGGCTGTCTTCGGAGGACAAATTCCACAGGAGACCTGGAAAGAAAATTAAATCCTCAGCTGTTTAAGCAGCGCGTCAATCAAATACTCATTAACTGCCCTTGGTAAGAATGTAAAAAAATCATGTTCGTGTTGATTTTACTATTCTATCAAATATTTTAATTACAGGAGCGTTGGCTGGGTAACAGAACTAAAACTTGATTTTCCAGATGTTTGTAATGTCCAGATGCAACTATAGTTTAAACATTTAACACGTTTCCATCTAAATCAACATTTAGCTTCGTCACAAGAACAGTGGCAAAGTGATTTTGGCAATATGCTTCAAATGCTAATAACACTTTGCAGAATGAGAGCACTCAAGACTAGTTTAGTAATTGACAGCAGAATCTAAATAGGATTATGTTTACCTACACACAAGTGGCACTCTGTGGCTCTAACCCTTGTTTGCATGGATACGTGTGTGTATGTACACATAATGTACGTATAGGGTTGCGTATTTCAGAGCTAACTTGTACCTGTCAGCTGTTTCTGTATCTCTGCAGAGTCCGTATCTCTGAGCAGAGCCACAGCCTCTGTGATGCCGCCGCAGCGATTTATCTCCTCCTTGTTATCGTTGCTTTTAAAGGACAGGTTACGGAGGGCGGCCGAGGCTGTCTGGTTGACTTGGAAGCTGGGGCTGCGCAGCAGATGCACTAAGGGAGGGATCCCATTGAGCTTCAACACCTGCGAGACAAGAGGGCTTCAGGAGTTAGCACAGCTGAGGAACACAATCATTTACCACCATCCAAATGACAGTGATTTATGCCATATGATGCCTATATTTTCTATGACGGATTACAATGAGTTAAATAATACTTCACTTAAAGAAATGGCAGGTAAAAAAACATGTCAGCAGCAAGGCTGCAATACAAACTGGGACAAGCGGACAACTGCTTTAAGTTAAAATCTTTAAGATTTTCAGAAAATCAAACTATGTCTTTGATAATATTTAGGGTCAGTATTTTTCAGCAATAGCCATTTAATGTATTTTCATCCTGTAACTATCTCTCTATATATCACTTTTCATTGTTAGTGGTGGAGTCCGCCATTCTTGCGCAGGATTCAAATGACCAATCCACACATCATGGACTCACAGGAGGTCTCACATTTTATCTCACTGATATCAGCCTCACTGTTTACTGTTCATCCTCCTAACCCCATATCACAAGTTACTGCTGATGCAAACAGACCATTTCCTAATGCCGCTGCTTCACATTATCTATCTATCTATCTATCTATCTATCTATCTATCTATCTATCTATCTATATATATACATACATATACACACACATACACTACTAATACTATATATTATAATTTTAGTTTATATTGTGCTCATATGGTGCATGCTCCGAAATAAAGTTGTTTTTAATCAAACTGCCTCCCAGAAGACCTGAAGCTAGGTCCTGGGAGGAGTACTGTTTGGTTTGTGGGTCTCTTGGAGGTGATAGGTACACAAACTACAAATGGTGAGAGGTGAGGGGGGTCAATAGCGGCTAAACAACAAATTTTTGCCCCAGGGCCTTCTAACAGGTTAATCCAGTCATGGTCAGTGAGACCTAATTTGAGGAATATTTCACTTCAAAATGAAAATTCAAATCCAGCACCCATGAACACACACACACACTAATGAAAAAAAAAATCTCCAATGGAGTTTTGAATGTCACGGAGTGGGTAGATAATGACTGAATTTTCATTTTGGCAGGAAAATATATCTAACATATTTCTTCCACCTTTGTCAACTGCCATTTTCTCAAACTTTCCACACTGAATCTCAGGCTACACTCATATGGAAATTATAAGCAGTCTGTCAACATGATGAGATAACAAGACAAAGCACCTCCTCTTTAGCCTTGTCGTCAATGAAAGTGTTGTGCTGTATGTAGGAAGCGCCGCAGTGCTGATATGTCTCCCCATCGTTGGAGAGATACTCCACAGCCTCCTTCATAGTGATATCAGCAGCTCCGCTGTTGCCATTTGACCTGTAAGAAAATAAACTGCAATCTAAATGCTATTTAAACACACTGAGAGCATGCAAGAATAATTTGCTCATTGACACATTTTGTTCATATCATTTGAAATTAAGAAAATGTTAGTAATGTTAGTTAGAGAAAACTGTATTTTCCCACTCACCCAGTATCTCCTTTGCCCTTCGGAGCACACTCGGTAACGGGCGGCTTTGAGGATGTTTTAGACACGTCAGCTTGGCTGCACAAGAACTGGCTGTTTGTTTTGGTCTGACCTGTGCCATTCACAGTGTACAGAGGCTGAGGCTGAGGCTGGGATGCGGTGCTCGTTATAAACTGACTGGTGGCCCTTTCTGTCCTGTAGATGCTCCTGTTGGAAGGGAGTGTCTGCGCAGGAAGGGAGCGTTTTGGCATGGAGCGCCAGGCCAGATCAGGCTCGCTGCGGCTGGTGTTGGTTTGACCGACCGCCATGGAGCCGACGGGGGCGTAACCTCTCTCATATTGATAGGCAGAGGCTGCTGTGTTCCTCTTCACAGTGGATCCCTTAATGTTGCTGACTACTTGCCGGTTGATGTTTCTCTCCAGGCTGAGCTGCAGAGCCAAAGAATACATGTGTTTCCAATGAAAGATAATCACGTCCTGTGAAGGCTTATTTCACCAGCAACCAAGCGAGGAGACAGAGTGACTGACATGGAGCTGGCAATGGCAAATTAAATTGTGAAAGAACTCTTTGGTGTGCAGCCCTGCGGGTTGGTTATACGAATGCCTGGCAGCTTCTATGGGAGAGGCTGGTAAATACATTTCTGTGTGACGAGACAGAAAGACTCTGGGAGGATCTGGAAACAGGTTTTTGAGGAAGAAATGGGAGAAAAGTCAACTGGGGACAACACATTTTTGAGCCCCTATTTCTTATTATTGGTATTCGGCTCCAACAGTATGGTATTTACAGTGCTGTACTAAATTCATGCTATCATGAGTGTATTTTTCTGCAACAATGACATATCAAATAGGGGCGAAAGGTACCAGTTTCACTTTGATTTACTGGGAATTACAAGTAGTTCCTCAGAACTTCCCTCAGACCAGGGCTGTATGCAGGATTTTAAAAGTAGGCACTGAGGTCTGGAGTAAAGTCCCCCCCCCATGCAAAAGAAATTTTTGATTGGCCACCAAAAATGTTTTTGAACTTTCAGATTATATTACTTCTTCAGATTTCATTTATTCATTTAAAGTCACGATAATTAGTAGATTGATTGATTAAAAATGCCAAATATTTGCTGGTTCCAGTTCCTGTGAGGATTTGCTACTTTTCTTTGCCATATATGATAGTAAATGTGATATGTTGGGTTTCGCACAGTCAGTCAGACATAACAAGCAATTTGAAGACGCCACCTTGGCCACTGGGACGCTATGGCATTTTTCACAATTTTCAGACACTTTATAGACAAAACAATTAATCGATTAATTGAGAAAAAAATTGGCAGAATAATCAATAATGAAAATAGTCGTTAGTTGCAGCCCTAATCTATATGGTGTTTTAAATACTTCTACACACTGTTAAAAAAATGCCAATTCAAAGACGGTATATTGTAAATAAGACCAACATCAGCCTAACAAAACAACTGTAAATTGTGCAGAGTTGTGGAATGAAAGCTCCTCTTCAGGTTGTTTAAAACCCCAAAATCTCTGATGCAATCCCCAATGGTAGCTACGGCCCTTCCTCAGACTCGCATCATTTATGACGACACTGTGATGATAATATTACCAGAAGAGTAACAGATAAGCTCCATAACTTACAGCTTTAGAAAAGCCATTCCCAAAGAAGACACTTCCATTAGATGCACTCGACTGTGACTTGAAGGCATCTGCGAACACAGTGTCGTACACAGGGCCTGAGGAGAAATGTGGAGGGTTATCAGCTGTTATCATATGCACAGTGCATACCTGAGATCAGTGTCATTGATTTATTGCGTTTGTTTAACGTAAAAGGAAAAACTGTTACCTATTCAGTTCCCTGGTGGCAAGTCTGATCCTTGGTTTATGGTTAAAGATTACGTATCCATGTGGTATTAAAAGAGGAATCAAAGTTGTAAAACAATAGAGCCTAAAGGCCAGCCAGCACTTAAAACTGGTGGATAGGCAGAGGCCCAAACATGAATTAGTGAAAAATCTGAATGGATTCTTGCTTAATATACCTGTAAAAGGTCACACTGTAAATCTTATGATAATCCGCATATTCTATTGACAATGTTCAATCAATAATCACTTGTATCCTGTGTTTAAATGGAACCCTATTTGATTTTATAAATTTGACTTCTGAAATAGTGGACATTATAATAAAATAATTTACTGTTGTTATTCTGATTTTAAAATGTTTCATCCTGATTTGTTTTTTATGCAGACAAGTCTCAGGTTTCTATTTTTATTCTTTTTTTTGATAAAAGCTTTTTTCTTTTCTTTCAGTAAGTCAGTCAACTGTTCAGTTACACTTCCTGTAAATTTTATTTGCCAACATGAAAGTCTGAAAGCTGTTTCAAAGCCTTCTCCACACTGCCAGTGGGTAAAAAAACGATTCTGATGGGAGAAATTTTGAAGCCTTTGTTTATTCATTATTTTGTTGGACCAAAAGTAGTCAAATTGAAACATACTGAGTCTAACATTCAAGGTCTTGCCACAGAACTTACTTGGGTTCTTATAAGTTAGCTGTTAAATTAGATTTTCTGAAAACCAACAACTGCTTATAAACTCAACACATCATTCTTTCAAGAAAACTTGTAAATTAAGGAGCAGTTATACAAAGCATTACAGCTTTAATTCCCAACATAAATGTCTAAATGATGTTTCAAAGCCCATTATATGCAGCCAGAAATTACTAGAATCACCTAAAAGAAAAGATGTCCGTTTTTAACTGTAAAACTCTCTATAAGTTGCTAAAACCCCAAATCCCCCCAAACCCTCAGGGTTGTATCTGCGGCCCTGGTGTACTGGCTGCTCTTACTTGTTGGAGACAAAGAAGTAGATCCACTCCTGCTGCTGGACTGCCTGGACTTGGTCCTTCTAATAGTTTGCACTTGCTCCAGGACGCGCTGTTGGCCTGATCGGTACTGGTTAACGGACGGCAGCGCCAGCGACGTGTCGTCCACATTCACGATGGAAATGACTGATTTCAGTGGATCCATACTCATCATTTTTGAACTGTCCGGGTGGTCCAACAGCAACGTCCGCAGAAGGCTCGTACGGGAAGCAAGACAGCTGCGTAGTATCGGTGTTGTCTGAGGTAATAAAAGCGCACCTTGCCCTGCCCTGCACCATTAGACCGCGCCCATACAGGCACAGTGCGCCTACAAAACTGAACTCTCACTCTTTGCACTTTCTCTTACTTGTCCTGACAAATACCACTCGATTGACAGTGGACATGTTAAAGTATTCTCCAAGGGAAGACTGTTTCAGGAAGTAGCGACTGGAAAGTAACAATTCACTCAAGCACAATTTAGGGTATATAGGGATATTTCTACTTCCCTATATTTGCAGAGGTAAATATTATACTTAACCCATTACAATTATTTGACTTCTACCAGGTACAAAAAAAATCATCCAAAACCTGTTATGAGCTAATAAAAAATGATGCATTATTTAAACTGCATACCAGCATATTAAATAATTAGCTCCACCTCCACAAGCTACAACATAAATAGCTGCTTACAAATTATGAAGTGTCAGTAAAGATAATTCAATGTTATATCAGTGATGGAAGAAATGATCAAACTCTTTACTTATGTAAAAGAACAAATACAACAATGTGAAAATACTCCATCACAGGTAAAGTCCTGCATTCAAGTAAAAGTACTTAAGTATTATCAGCAAAATGTACAAAAAGTATCAACAGTAAAAATACTAAAATGGCCTCTGTGACTGATTTATCATTATATATGACATTATTAGATTTTTAATACCGATGCATCGGTGCTACGTAGTATTTTACTGCTGTAGCTGGTTGGTGTGAGGCTACTTTTAACTACTTTATGTACAGTTGAGTATATTCAGTCCAGTGGTTCCTAACCAAGGGATGAATCTGAGGGGGTCTTGAGATGATTAAGGGAGCAGGAAAGAGAAAAACCAAACACATTTGTATTCATTTCTTGCACTTTAATTGTTTATTTTTTTTGAAATATCAGGTACTGTATAATATTGGAGAATTGTACCACTTTGGGACTTGATGGCCATTTAACAGTTATTTAAATAAATCCATGTGAGAAGTTTAGAGGGGAAAACTGTTAACAGCTCATAGACATCTGAAACAGGACAAGGGGCTCCAACTAAACACTTCTTTTTTGTAAGCGGTCACAGGCCAAGACGGTTGGGAACGCTTTAATTTTAACAATGTATTGTATTTCACACAGTTATCACATGTTGTTTAATGTAAAATATTCATCTGAAAAAGTAACTAGTAAATATAGATGTGAAATCAATGTAGTGCAGTAAAAACTACAATATGTCCCTCTGAAATATAGTGGAGTAAAAAGTTGTAAAAAATGGAAATGCTAATGTACAAGTACCTCTAAATTTGTACTAAACTGGACTAAGGTAAATGTACTTAGCTACTTTCCACCCCTACATGTTTTATAATAACACTCTGAGGAGGGCCAATTTGCACAATGAGTACTTTCTCTTTTATTATTTTAAGTTTTTTTGCTGATGATACTTCTGTACTTTTACTTTTATTAAAAAAAATAACTTATACTTATAACTGAGAAATCTCATATTGCAATGGTACTTGAACTTTAGCATAGGATCTAAGTACTACTGTTGTAAGGAAGCCGACCTAAGGTCTGTGACCCAACAGTTACATATGGGCTATACAGCCGTTCATTACAGCCATGTCACGATTAAGGACTTTAACCACAACTAATCAAATAAAACGTTACACAATCAACACACAAAATAGATTAAGACAGATAAGGAAAGACTAACACAGAAAGCCCTAAGAGGTGGAAATGTAGATTATAATCATGCTATGATCTATTTGAAGTGACAAGTAAAAATTAGTTAACCCGTCTACTTCAGCTGAGTTCAGACCTGTTCACAGTTCACGTTATTCCACCTCATCTGCCAATACTATAAGAGTTGGACACTTATGCCATCACTACAGTACACTGTAAAACAAAACATTTTTTTAGAGTAGGGAATTAGCTTTATTTATTTATTTATTTTGCATCAATGCTAAGACAGGACAATATGATAGGATAGGATACAGGTAAAAAAA
>NTHP01000066.1:794359-827936 GCA_003416845.1 Oplegnathus fasciatus | reverse complement strand
TTACCATTTTTAACTGAAAAAATGTATAAAAATCTGATTTATTCCTCTGGAATACTCTAATAGACTTTGAATACAATTCTGTATACTAAAATAATGAATTGGCATCTTTAAAGGTATAGCCAAGTCTGAAAATAAGCAGCCATGTTTTTTTTTTTTTAGTAACTGAGCTGACCCTGGCAGGCCTCTCACTATGTGATGCAGTGGGAAAATGTTGTTGATTTTTTAAAACAGGGACGACTGCATTCACTCCTTTCTCCTGGGAGTGCAACAATACACCAGTCCCAAAGAGAGTGCTGACATAGCTTTGCTCTGTCTGGACAGAGAAAAAGGGGAAGCAGCAATGCAGTGAAAAGAGTAAAGGGGCTTTAAGTAATGATTCTTTTGAACAGGCAGAACTGGTTATGCACTATGTGTCAACACAGAGAAAGCAAACAGCTTCCTTGACCTACATGAACCTGAAGTCATACAATGCCTCTGTGTGTGTGTCCAAAATGTTGAGGGATGCTGCAACATTCACAAAGGTGTGTACAGACAGTAGATGTCATAGCCAGGTAGCAGTTAGTGGCACCGACACTGGACTTTAACCTAAAATGAACATAAACTCATTGACATACAGAAACGGTGGTTACATTTAGTCACGTCAATAAACTACGTGTCTGGATCTTGCTCAGCCAAATCACTCCAGATTAAGTTACGTGTGACCCATAAATGCCAGTTGTCTGATGGTGCTCTGGCACGAAATGCAGAGGTAGAGTAACGTTAGTTCGCAGACAAAGTGGATAAAGTTTTAGCTTAAACTAAATGCTTCGACAGCTACACTTGTTAGCCTTCTGAATGTGGAGGTTTTAACAAAACCGGTGGAGCACAGTCAGCCTCATTATTAAGTAGCTATAGCGTTAATATTAGACCGTTAATCACCGCAGGTAAGCAGTTAGATCACGTTAACAGCTGCTAAACAACTCAAGCTAGCTATTAGGCTAGTCTGTGTAACTGTGAAACTAGCTCCGGTTTCTGTTGACTTTGTACCCAAATGGTTGATTTGTCAGTTAATTGAACTCACCTCACGAACCTGTTGATGTCAGCTGAAGTTAACTGGACCGTTTGATGAGCAGCTGCAGTGTTGTAATAACGTTGAGTTTTGGCTTTGGACCCAAAAACACTTCCTGTTGGCGTGCTAGCTAACTGTTATTATAAAGTTAGTTAATGATTATCAAGAGTATTCATGGTCAGACGGTTTGACAGCATCTCAGACAATGAACACTAACTTAACGGTGTTTGCCCACTTCCTTTGCTTCGTGCTTTTCCTGCCAGCGTCAAGTCAGCTGGGATAAAAATATTTCATATGACTTCCGGTTGTAGTTTTTCCTCAAAATAAAACAGGAACTTCATTGGTTCCAGTATTTCAGTGACAGAATCCATCTAAGAACATGTGTAGAATATGTTTTTAATGGGATGAGTAATAACAGTGAATGCGTGAAAGCAAAAACTCGACATCAAATAAACAATCTTCTTCTTTTTTGTGCAAAGTTTTAATTTGGAGGCTTTCACCGATCATCCGTTGTTATTTAGCTAACTTGACAACCGTTTCCGGTTTGTTGAAGCGGTCGCAGCCGCGAGTAATTCTGGGAGGTGAAGTTCTTTCAGTCAAACGCTTGGCACAGGCAGTGATGGGCAGTGGTGGAATGTAACTAAATGTAACTTTACTAAAGTACTGAGTAAATGTACTTAAATCCTAAAAAAAACTGAAGTATTAACAGCAAAATGTACTTGAAGTATTAAAAGTAAATGTACTCATTATGTAAAAAAATGGCCCCTGTTAAAGATATATTATTATAAATTACATTATTAGATTGTCAGTACTGATTTTAGCAGTTGTGCAATCGCAGAGTATGTCCATTCATTTTTGTTTTCTGTTCTGGTGTTGTGGAGGTTCGTTTAAACCTTTATTTATCCAGGAAATGTTTGCTGCAACACTGTGCCTCCACCCCTCAGAGTTATATACATTCACAGCTGGAGCCTCCCACAGCAAATCACAGATTTCTTTGCCTGGCCAGATAAACCCAGTAGGAGGCCCTGTGGAAAAAATGAGCTCTAGTCCCTTATTGCTCTTTGCCCTGTATATGTACCCCGCCACCTTCAAGTAGACATCAAGTACAGTGCACGCAGCAGATGACACATCACAGCTTCATTTTGTATTTCTATAACAGACCAATACTCCTGCGCTGGAATTGTACCTGGCCACATGTTTGCTGTGTGTCATTTAGTTTGTGGTAATTTGATTAAACAGATTTACTCAGGAATATGTGTCAGCTGACATAATAAAGGAATTAAAACAAGCCCTAAGCCCCTCGACAAGACAGGGCCTCATAATGCAGGTATCACCATAATGCCCTTAACATTTAAGTTAATATCGTTCTTTATGGTGCATATTTCCAAACAAATTTGCAATTAATCAAATTTACTCCAACTGACACACATTAAACCTGGAGCCTGCACGTCCCTGCAGGTCTGGGGCCCTGGGTCATTTGCCTGTTATCCAGCCTTATTTCTTTTTAAAAGGTCCATTTTTGTACTGGCAAAAGTACAAGACTGGTCTCTATAAGGTACAAACCACAAGGGTACAAATAAGTACCCAATGTCAAGGGTACAACAGCTGTACCTTAGAGGGTACTGCCCCAGTGACAAGCCGTTGTACCCCTAAAGGTACAAATTTAGCACATTATTTCTGACAGTGTAGGTAGTTCAGTCCAGTGGATGGGACACCTTCAAAGATGCACAAGATAATATATATATATATAACTTTTCTTTAACTTTAGAGAGGAAATCATTTGTCAGATAAACATAGTGGAGTAAAAAGTACACAATTTCCCTCTGAAATGTAGTGAAGAAGAACGTAACAGTAATCGGAAATACTCAAGTAAAGTACAAGTACCTCAAAATTGCACTTAAGTACAGTACATGAGTAAATGTACTTTGTTATTTTCCACCACAGGCTGCAGGTGTTCCCAGGGGGTTCCAGGTATTGCACCAAATTCTGTGACATGATTATGAATTTCAGCCATATTCCCACTGCAAACATTTTATCATACTTTATCACATATTCTGATTTCAATATACCAAAATCTTCGGATTATATGGTGCCAGAGGATTAACTACAAGAGACAGACTAAAGAGTCAACTACGTTATTCACAGATGAGGTGTTAAGGCCGCTATTATATTAAAGTATGTGATAAAGAATGATAAAAATATCTGCAGTGGCAACACAGCTGAAATTTCAACTTAGGTCACAGAACACCTGGGACATCATGGGAACCCTGAAATAAATGCTAAGCTGCACCTTTCATTCAGGAAAATGGGTAAAAAAGTTAAAGCAAGATAATATAGCTAACACGTGGAAGCCAACACTAACACAATATTTGGTTTCATGGGTCTCTGAAATATCGGCATAAAAAGAACCATCATGGACAAAACAAATTTACAAACATGTTTAATAAGTTTTTCTGGGGAAAAATGGCCCCAAAGGCACCATGCGTCTTTTATTGTTAGATACATTTGTTTGATTACATAGTCCAACCTCTACTTTGAAGTATAAAATTGCAATGCACAATGGTAACAAAGACAACAGTAAACCACCTTAAACCAAAAAAAAAAACAAGAAACAAAAAAACTGCCCACACCATTCAGAATATGATACATTAGATATCTCATTATTAATTATCAATATCAGCACAATCACACATTATTTTCAGTGAAGCATATGGCAAACACTGAAAGTCAAAAGACAACAGAATCAAAACAAAACATTAATCTTGATAATGGCAAAAAAAATGTCTGTATAAAAGATAAGTTGAGAAACCTGCTAGAGGAGGAGTGTTATTGTATCTAGCTTGTGAAATATGACTTCAAAGCCAGGTGCAATTAAATTTGAACTTTTATAGCACAACTGTCCAGTGAACCACACAGAGTAGACACTTGTCTAGCAGGATCCATGGGATGATAGCTCTCCTGTCCCTAATATGAGTCCTGCAATACTTTTAACATCTCCATCACAATGGAAAATTATCCTATACATCTCCAGTACCCCACCCTGCCCTCCCGCTATTTCTTTTCCAACCCTATAAATAACAATCAATGGTCATACTCCACAGCACAGAGACAATAGCTCTCATTCAAGACAATTATTTAGTTTGATTTCAAAATTATTTAATGTGTAATGTCAGTAAAAAATTGTCTTAAATATCAAAACTGAACTTTTCTCAACAGATGTAGCTTCTCCACATATTACACGGAGAAGAGTGAAGCAAATGAACCGACTTCACAGCATACAATCTCTTTTTTAAACAAAAGAAACAGTGATTAACTTCTCTCCACTCAAACCATGGTCTCTGTGCTGAGTTACGTGATCACAAATATGAACATAAAGTCCCCCCCCTCCAAAAAATACTCCTATGTAACACATATTCCTTTAGCATCCGCTGACTCACAGTACAGAAACAATTCATTTTTCCATTAGGCTACATAACTGAAGGCAGAAAATAAGCACTGCTGTTGCTTCACCCCCCTTCTCGATCTTTTAAGTGCAACCAAGCACACGTCTTCAAACAGAGAGAAATAACAGGGGATCTCGTAAGGATGGCAAAGCCCGGGCTTTATTTCAGGCTAGCAATAGTACAAAGCATCCCTAGTGTCAAAAGTCAGTTATAGAAAGATGCTTGTAAGACCTGATTTTTAAACTGTGTAATAAAACATAAAAAAGCAGAACCTAAATAGTACGGTAACACAATAAACCTTCTCCCTGTACACTTGGACTATAAAACTTGGGACGACTTTTTTTGTAAAAACAACAGGCTACATGAAAATTAGTTATCCCATCCCATTCCTCCGTGTGCCGGAATACAAAAACTGCCTCAAAAGATGTAGATCTGAGAGGTTTCTTTCCAATTTGTTTTGACAAAATACACCTGTCTGACTATTTTCTGTTTAAAAACAAGAGGTAGTAAAAAAAGGCAATCCAAAGTGGCAGGCAATGATATAATCTTTGGAGAAAAGGCACTTGCTTTCCTAACAGACCTACTGCAACAACACCACTTGGCTCTGGTTTTCCCCTTCCGTGGTCCTGTTCTCTCTACCTTTTCAATCTTATATACACGTCTCTTATTGCTCAGAGTGTGTTCCCTTGGACACTATAAGAGTCTTTTCAACCCTAAACACATTCTCGTTCCCTCAATAAAACGTTTCAAGCTCCATCAATTACCTTGGCAAAAGTGACCCACTTCATCTAAAGCATGTTTAAACACATGGAAAATAGCTGGTTGTTTCGAAAAATCCGTAATTCTTCAAAATTTCTTTGCACGTCGGCACGTTGAGATTCACTCTTTTTTTTCCTTGCGACTGTTTTTTAAAGAATAAAATGTGTCCGTGTTAGTTCGGTCTAAGATTGTTTTGAACGTTTTTTGTTTGTTTGTTTTTTTTTCGTTTTTCCTGGATGGTTGAGCTGGTCGAAGAGAGATTGTGTCACGCTTTCGTCTGGCTTTTCCAAAACCTCCCTGAAGAGCTGTTAGTCTTTAACAAGTCTGTAGACGTGATACTGAGCTCCATGTTCACTTGTGGAAACCTCAAAAACAAACGCTATACAGAGCAAGGTCTCCTGGGTGTCACGGTTCGTCACCACCTGAGGGGCAAAGGGAAAATGTCGGGTGAGAAATACGAAGCATGGTCAGTCTGTTTAGAAATACTGCAGTGGCCATTAGTTGATAATTTCTTTATTTGAAAAAGAAAAGATTGATACCATTCTCACATCTGTACGCTAAATGTGAAGCTACTGGTTAGCTTAACTTAGCATAAAGACTATAAATAGGGGAAACCGGAGTAAAAACGACACATTGTGGTTTTAACAGGGGTTATATGCCAGGCTAGCTGTTTCCCCCGTTTCCAGTCTTTATGCTAAGCTAAGCTAAGCAGCTGCTGGCTATAGTTCCATATTGACCATACAGATTTGAGAGTGGTATCGATCATCTTATCTAAGTCTCTGCAAAAAGGCAAATATTATATATATTTCCCAAAATGTCAAACTATTCCTGTAACAATCCACTAAAATTGAGTGCATGTTACCTGTAGGATAGTGAAGTTTTCAAGAACACTGTTCATCATGTATTTTTCAGGCAAGTGTTTGAGCTTGTGGATAAAGTTGATCATGTACTCGCACATAGGAGAGCGGTGGATCCTGTAAACACACTTTCCTCCTTCCAGGCGGGCGTACTCTGTCTGCAGCACACACACAGGGGCAAAAACACCCAAGTAGTGAGGTGAAAACGAGAGGCCGTGTATCAATTGTCTGAGAAGAGAATACAGAATCGGTGCACGTTCTCACCTCTACTTTCTCGACAACCTGCTTGCCAAACGAGCAGACTTTGGTTGAAACAGTGATCGTCATGTTCTCAAGGCTGCTGTACTGGCTGCTGACACCGTAGAAAGAACCAGGGCCATCCTGCATGCCGCTGCTGTTCAGGTCCGCCTGCGGAGCGCATACATTTAATCAGATTAGGGGTCATCACATACTTGGATGCAACTTAATTTCCTCATGGCACATGAATTGTGAGGTTGCAAGAAGAATCTAAGGTGTGTTTTCAATTTCAATGGTGTGTTGTTTCTGCAATGACAAACGTCTTGAGACGAGATTTTTGGGTGCAACATAAAGTGTGCAGAGACGGTTTACTGACATAAAGAGAAATGCAGTGCACATGATGAAGCAATCCACTGTGAAATGACTTCTGTGTAATCTTAAGACAATTTGTTTGACTTTGCTAATAAAACCACCGCTGTGTCACAAGAAAAGGAAGAGGTTTGCATAAGCCACTATCACTCGTGTCATTCCGAAAGTATGAAGTAATATAGGTTGAACATGTTGATGTACTCCAACACACAATGAACTACTAGTAAAAGCATTAGCAATGTAATGATATTTTGTCAGTAAAATGCAATTAAATGTCAATTTCATGACACTTCTTTTTACACAGTTGTACACTATATTGAGAACTAGCCAGTGAGGCAAAGTTTCACAGTCAGTTATGTGATGTTTTTAGATGGTTATTTGAACTGATTAAAATCTGTTGGCATTGTTATTGCCTCCCACTGAGCTAAAAAGTTGTACATAAATAAAATCTCACCCTTTTCCACATTGAGATAATGTTAAGCATAGACCAGACAAAGTGAAAGATAAATATGACAATAACAACCCACCCAGAATTTAACTAAGAAGAAAGCATTCTGAGGGCCTTTCTCATAAAGCTCTTTGAGCCCGCCCTTTTTCTCAGGGAACTTGTCGTAGATCTGCCGGATGTCCACAGCCTCGAGGAGTGGGTCGCTGTAGGAGGGGTTGGTCTGTCCAATGTGGACAAACAGGTGTTTGCTGTACTGCAGTGGACAGAAACAGAAGAGACAAGGGAGGACGTGGTTAACCTCCAGAAACAAACATCAGCTGCAAAAGTTAACATGACCTTCTGTTCACTTTTGAGAATAAGGAAAGAGGAGAGTATTATTGTAGGTCGTCTCCTGTTAACAGCTTTCGGACATCAGATTTGTACCAAACACCACTTCAATATTCTGTTGTTCTTAGCCTTTGTTGTACATTAGGTACCAGATAGTTTTACCACATCAGAACAATCCAGGTGGTCAGAGACGTCACCAAAATGGCATGTTTTGTTGCCGTATGCATGGACGGTTTATGAGACAATTGGCCCCTGAGCACAGACATGTTAAAGGCCTCCTACGCCTCCTACATAGGAGTAAGACACCCCGACTATCCAGATGACTCTTTCAGCTCTCAGGTGCTGCTGTTGGTTCACAAACTCCATCTGAACTTCATTATTTAGTTAGAAATAAAGAGAGGCTGTCTGACTTCTGCCAAAACCGTCCTGCCACAGCAGATCCACACTGACACTCCTCTGCACGTATAGTATAGTAAATACTACAGTATGCTGTGCAGCTGTAACATGAAGGAAAAAATAAACAAATATCGGATTGGCTCTGATTGGCAGATACTCAATACTAAAAAACTCTGATCAGGAGCAAAAAACCTGATTAGGACATCCCTGCTTTCAACTGAGTTCTGTGACTTTCCAACAGGAAATCTTAACTGTCATTTCAAACAGGGACTCTAGCCCAGCAGCCCCCCCTGACCCCTGTGGGCTCTGGGCTTCTGTCTGCTGGGCCTGTTCAGTAATCCATCCATGTCACTCACGTTGTCTGGGTCTCTCTGGACCTCCATGAAGGCTGAGTACTCCAGCATTCGCAGCTTAGAGGAGGCGATGGTCCGGTCCTGCCACACTGGCACTGCAGTAGCAGTTGGTGCAGGAGGAGGTGCCAAGGGCTCATAACCTGGATGGCACACACACAAACATTTATAAAACATTCACTGTTGAAAAATCTCTCACAAATCAAGACTGTTAGTTCATACTTACTTGGTATGGATTGTGGTACAGGACCTGATAGACTTGGGTATGGGGGCTGTGCAAAAGGTTTGATACTGAAAGACAATGAATGGTTGAGTGAGACAGTGACCTCTACTATACAGGGTCAGTATCAGGTATTTATGGCACATGGGTCCTACTATATTTGTATTTCTGATAAATGTTTTTTATTGTGAAAATCTGTTAGTGTCAAAGTGTTAAGCATGTGTTGTTGCACCAGCTAGGCGTAAGTCCACCTGCTTCATTGCTTCGTAATAATGCAAAATAGCATCAATTAATTATGTTTTTACTGACAAATCTAAGAAAATTGATTAAAATATTTATAAATTTTAGTTTTCAGTGAACGCAAGTCAGCGTTATTCCTTTTTTTTCTCAATCAAATTTGAAGCAGTTAATTTGCGCGGTGGTGGTTTACATCAGTGCAGGAAACATACAGTACAATAAAGTGTAGAAGAAGAGTTAGTGCTGCTTTGTGCTCACAGTTGGACCTCGGCTAGGGGGAACTTACGCATGGCTGGTGCGGCCAAACCCAGGAGTCCTTCCCGGGTTGAGATCTAGAACCAGCCTGGTGTGCAAAAACGTGATCCGTTAAACATGCCCTGCAATACCCACCTGACATTTGACCTGACTCAGTCACTCATTCATGTATTTACTCATCTCTAGCACCAAAGCTCTCTCTCTTCAGAAACTAAATACACCCTGATGCCACCCCACAAACATCTTGTGGGTTCAGTAGAGGGGTTTACTTACTCCTGAGAGGGTCCAGGCTGTCCTGGGATAGCAGGCCAGAACTGGAGAGTGAGAAGACATTGTTAATTGCTTTTGTAGTATTCATCAGTTTCCTACGGATCTAATCAGATGTGATTTTCATGACTGAAAACTGTAATTGTACAGAAAATGAATGGTGGGCTCACTCTGGTTGGTTGGTAGGGGGCAGGAGGCAGTGGTGGAAGATGATTCTTTATCATACTCGGGGAGACGATCTGTGCAGACGACAGTGCTGCCATGTTCTGCAAGGCTTTGTCTTTAGATGCCTGGTCCTGCAGATTGAAACAGAGGAATGACAGGAGTCAACCACAAGGTGGCACCATAACCTCAACATTATCTACTGCTGTGTTAGAGTGTAGTGTAGTATATAGACCTCCACACTACACTGCATTTATTTGTAGCTGCTTGATAAATAATTAAAACAACACCTGAATTCTAAAATCAATAGATTTACAATAAGCTTGACATGAGTTTAGTTTAAGAGTCAATGAAAACACTTACTACATGGTGACTAATTATTCTGAAAACTTAATAAAGAGAATCATTTTTGAAAGAGCAGCTTGACAGACTGAAGCAAAGAGAAGAACAGAGAAGATGAAGCAGCGTTGCCCCACTGGTATTTAAGCTCGGGTCACAAGACAAATTGAATGTCAGTGTGTTATCAGGATCACCACAGGAAAAAGAATAAAGAGAGTGCATTGGTTTGGAATTCAGATTTGCATTTGCGTTGCATCGAAAAGTATACATCACCAAATTCTAGTTTCACTATGCAGATGAAAGAGGTACTATGTAAGAGAAATAGGTAGCAAAATATATACAAAGCCAACCAATTCATGTCCATGGTGCATGACACATATTTTATGATTTACAAACACATCAAACTCTTATTTTAATACACCAAACTGAATTTAAAATGCAAAAGAATGCAATTAAGCTAATTAAGCTATGACTTTGCAATTGAAGGAAAGACGCCTCAGAGGCGGGACCCCGAATCAAAGAGCGACACCTTATGCAAAGCAAGCAAGACTTTGGCTTTTGGCAGAGGCTGAGGGGATTACGCTACATCAGGCAGGATGCGCAGCACTATTGTGTTCAAAGCGAGAGCTGTTTCATAAACATTGCTTCATTACAGGATAGCAATGGGACGGGACGCCATGCCAGCAGAGGGCCATAGCAAGGGGACAGTGCACTGGTGCTGCCAAACAAAGGGGGAGGAAGCATATTGCACAAGTCAGATTCACTTACCAAATTCATCGCCTGAATCAAAAAAGAGAGAAACCATTAGTACGGTGCAGTTCTAAATGATGTGTTAAGATTGATTAAGAGTTAATTAAGTGCATTTCAATCCAGGTTTGCCTGTTTTTATACTGTAGACACGGTGTGCAGTAACTCAAAATTCCATGTTTATCTAAACACACCATGACTGACAGTTTGCTCTGGTTTAGAGGTTACGAGATGCAGTGGGGAATGTGGTATTAGAAGAATGCTTCAATACAAAATAATAATATTTTCAAAAACTATTGGGTATAGCATTTTTGCCAAAACAATTACATTACATTGTAATGTAAATTCTTGTTTTGTTGTATTTTATTTCATTAGACAGCAGTAAAAGGTTAAAATAACAGTAATGGATTGAGTAAAATCATGTATGAGGACTATAAAGCAAAGAGTAAGGTTTTTAAGGATATTCTTACATTTCCCAATAAAAATCTGTACTGTATAACTGGGGAACACATCACTGTATAACACATATATTTCCTCCGCTAGAAGACAAACAGGAAAAACATGATGCAAATAGTAAGAAGTTAAATCCTTGGAGGTTTATTGCATCACAAGCCTTCAATGTATTATGTCAAATGTACAGCTGGTCCTACAGTGTGTAGCCACTTTAGCAGTCACACTTTTACGTCATGTTTGTTCAGCTGATTTCACTTTATTCCCTAGAGGAAGGAGATGCTCTTTGTCAGCCATCTGAACTTAAATGAGTGGCTTGGAAACTAGTTTGCTGAGAGTGTTTTTCTTTGAGAAATACACTTCTTTGGCTTAACTTAAAAAATAAAGGCTTGATAAACACTTGGACAAGACGTTGGTACGGCTACAACCGCATGTACGTTCATTAATTGATGTTTAACAATGAAAAGCTACAGGAAAAACAGTTCAAACGAAGAACAGCATTGAAAATTCCTGAAAAATGAAAATTGAAAAGTGCTGCCAACGCTACTATCCAACAACGGTGATCTCACGAAGCATACAAAACCCAGATGACTGGAGTGAATTGCATTTTTTCATATTGATTTTGCTGCAAAAATGTGCCATCTCAAATATGTCATGTTGTGTGAAAGAGACAAAATACAGATGGTTGTATGCGCAAAAAAGGAATCCCAGAAAGAATAGAAGAAAACATGATTAACCCCTTCAAGCGAGGAGAAAAGTCACCACACAGTATATTACAAGCCTTGAAAAACCTAAAACCTGATTTTCATTCATTATACTGCTACCTGTTGGGCCATTTTAGAGCATACTTTCCACAAAATATGTGAGACAAAGAATGCCAATTAAATGTAAGGTTTAGATATGCTGACCCCCAAAAAACATTTTGACGCCACAATGTGAATGAGAAAAGAGCGGGGAGGACAATGTGGCGGCCTTGCTTTGTAAGTCCTGTGACTTCACAGGTGACAGGGAAGGGTGAGAAGTCTCACTATTAACAGTGTTATACTTTGCATTCAAGAGAAGCTCACAAACTTGTATCACTGGACGAATGAGTTGATTCTTCCCACTGTACTTTATATAAATATGACTTCTCAAGGTCAATTTTATGTGATGTAAGGGAGAAAGGAGGTTGATTGCTTATAGGTTATCACATGTCACTTGTGGCTGCTGGTGTCCACTGGAGGATTAGTTTGCATAAAGGGGTTAATTTGAGTTGAAGTTAGCACTACAGAATGCCACAATGTCTTCATCATTTACACGTGTCTGCGTTACATATACGCAAATATGCAAAAACTATAAAAGCATGAAGAGAGACCAGAGGGATTGGAAGAACTACAAGATGAGTCAAATGGAGTCATATGATGAAAACAGTCAAAGATTAATGTTTTTTGACTGTTCAGTTTTATAAGACACATCACGAACAGACATATTAAAGGAACTAAAGGTATCAAAGTAGAGAGAGTTTTAGGGAAAGAGAAAGTCTTAGAGAAGTACAGTGTGCTGCAGAAGCACGGCTGGCACAGAGGACAGATACAGAGCTGGAGCAACATGCAGCTAAATGACCATTCACTGGGCTCATCATAACAGCTTGTGTGGCATTCCTTTAAAGAAGAAGCTTTAGAATCAGCAACTATACTTTCACAACTGAGCGATGAGATTAGCCTGACAGTTAATGCAGCTCTGACCTACAGAAGTTAAAAAGCTTTGTCTGTTTGTGCACTGCATGCATGGTACAGAAGCAGGACTGTGGTTCCCTTGTATATCAGAGAATTAACTCCTTAAGAATATTTTATATTATCTGATTTATCGTTAAACAATATATTTTACTTGCCAAGCTTGCATCCACGTATCTAGCAGGAACTTGCCTTGCATCAAAGCAAGGCCTGATACTAATGTGCACAAATTAGCAGGTTAGTGCAAAGCCAAGCCTTTACCAGCCCCGCCGAGCCCGCGGTGAAGCGCATACCTTTAGCTTTGACTGGATCTCGCGAGATTTTCTCCGGGCGAGAACCTGCAAGTGGCTAGAAACCTGCACAGAAGAATAGCCAAGAGGAGGGAAGAGGAAAAGGAGACAGGGAGAGAAAAGACAAGGGAAGAAAGAGAGAAGCCGTAACCAAAGAGGAAAGAGACGCCCAGTCAGTGTTGCCGGGAGGCAGCTTTGCGGCACCTACCTTGATACCCGCCTGGTATTCACGAACTTTCTTCCGTGCTAACACCTGTATGTGACTAGACACCTAAAAGGGTGTGAAACAGTTTTTCAGCATGAAAACAACATGCACTCAGATGCATGCGCACACACATGCATGCAAGTGCAGACATGTACACACACACGTACTTACAGAGATAAAATACACAGTGAGAGTTCTAAATAGTCCATGCAAACAATAAAAGTTGACTGAAAGGATAAGGCTGCTGATATTCTACATTTTCTTATTGCCAACAAATCCCACGAAAAGACCAAAACCACAAATTAACTGATGACATGTATTGACTGTGTAGCCAAAGCCTGGTATAGTTTATTCCTCAAAGACCTCCAATGTTGTTCAAAAATACATCAATGAGCCACACTGTTGCCCTGGGTGACATGTCCCTTCCTTATGATGAACATGAGCACTGTAGTTTATTTTGAGTCAACCTTCCTGCTGCTGTAAATACTCACTAGAGCACCAAATGTGTATTAGTCCGCATCTGAAAATAGTCCCCAACAAATGCACTATTTACTCCTGTTTGAGTAGCGTTTGCTAAAACTACAGAGCCCAGCTGTTTTAGGAAACAACTTTGCTTTTTAAAAAAAATGAAACTATATATTTGTGACCCACTTTTAAAGATTTACATATTCAGTGAGAAAAAATGGACTTGTGGCTGAGTGCCACAAACAGGATAGCTAAATCGAAAGCTATTCAAAGAGGGACTATCACACTGTTGGACTTACCAACAGACTTATCCTTTAAATAACATGTAATCCACTTTTTTGCAATTAAGTATAAGTATATAAAGTAAGTAAGACATCAGGAACTATGAATCCTTTTACAAAACAGTTGTTGCAGTAATGAATAGTTTTCACCCTTCTGGTGATGTACTTGTTAGGTCTTGTACTGTCAGTAGCTTAAAACAAACTCATGCATGATTATTCTAATCCAATCATCAAAGTTGTTACAACTTGTTTACCTGTTTTCTTGTGCGGGTTTTGCCTGTCCTCAGCTTGATGTACCTTGCTATCAATTCATTGCGACCTGCAGCAAAAAAACAGAAAGCAAGATCACAAACAAAAACAAGGATACACAACAGAAGATGTAACATTACTGATAATAACCTAAATTGGACAGAAGGTGGCACTCTTGTCATACCTTGAATACACGTCTTATGTCAAAAGAAAAGGAGTGTGACCTTTTCCAGAGCTCCTCAGACCCAGGGCAAACACACTTTTCACAGGTCACAGGCCACAATAACACCTCTGTTTCCTACAGGAAACCGTATGTTCATTTCTTATTTAAAATAAACCAGGTATCAAAAGGTTGATTTTCTTGTTTTACCCACAAGATTTCATTAGCTTGTTTCACACCTCCTTATTGTCTGCTCACATGGGCCTGCAGCCTAATTACAGATTGCTTAGAAAACAGAACCATGTTTTTCATGACATAACATCTACTCTTGACATTCTGCACAAACAGGTTGTGCAGAGAACAGGCCTCTATTCTGGGCTTTCGTGGTCCTCTTTACATTCAGTGCTGTGCATGAGATTTAACAAGCGCTGCCTTTTCAACAAAGTGCAGCTGGGATCAAGCAAAAATCATCTTTGGCGTATGAGAAGTGCAAAAAGCACTATTATGTTGTCTCGAGGGAAAATCAGTCCATCAGTCTTTTTCACTTCTTTTCTTTGCCAAGTCACGTTTACTGGGTTTCTGTGGCTGAAAATTGGACCGAAGGGGGAGGTTGAACCGCTGTATCATTATGAATAATGACCTAAACTCTTCTAAACTTGCTGACAGAAATTTACACCAACAACAACTGGTCAGGATGTGCCTTCTTAAACACGCACAGACACACACAATAGACTGTGTGTCTAAGAAGTCTACGGTTTAACAGTCTTTAGAGTATCCAGACACATAATGACAGGAGAAACAAGTCTTGCTTTTTTCACACACTCTTTAGCACTTGGCCTCCAGAAGGCACTGGTTAGTGCAATTACCATAAAAGTACTGCAGGCCATCTCCAGAAGGCTTGCAGCACTCACCGTATTCTCCAATCAGTCAGTCCGGCCGTCGGCCAGCAGAGCAGAGCTGAACTGTCTGCCGATACTGAGCTAGCCCGTCCCCCTCTGCCCCGGGCCAAGGATGGACACGCCCGCTCCAGCGCCTCCGCATTCCTAGCATTCCTCTAAGCCTGTCACATCTGTGCTAGCCAGTCTGATTGGCCTGGGCCTGCGAACACAGCCAGAGCTCGAGCGAACACACACATGCTCATATGCACTTCCAGCTCTGGGAGAAGCAGGGGTTAGAGTCGGGGTGAGGGCCATTAGGTTGGGGTAGGGGGTCGTCGGTTGGAGGGGCAAAAGGGGCAGCTGATGCTGTAACTCTTGGAGGAAACACAAAGCCATAACTGTCTCTGCCAACAACTGCCACCTGGCAGCAGAGCAGCCCCCTTTCCCAAAACAACACCACTGTGTGACCCTGCACTCAACGGACAGCAGCACCTGCTGCCGACCATCCCAGCAGAGGATGGCAGAGAAAGAACAATGCCAGTTCGACCCCTGTGCAACTGTCACTCTCAATCTCTTCAGCTGAGGAGCAGAGGGGAAAAAACATTACATCCCAACCACAGAGTTCTGCTATGAATTTCACAGATATCTCATTGCAAAGTACTGTATACTGAGATACAGTATGAACTGGGTGCTTAAGTTTGACTAAGAAAGATAAGAACTTCTCTGAGAATGGTGAGGCGGACTCAGTATTGTACAGAGCTGGTCAGCAGATTTTCAGGACTCTCTAAGTTGAGGTTCAGTAAAATGAAAAGCTGAATTTCTTATTTTCTCTCACAAACTCAAAATTATTTCAAAATAGCAAAGCATATAAATTTTTTTGTAACTTGCTATAAAACAGTGTTGATCACAGTAATTGTTGGTATTGTGTGGTAAATCAAAAATGTGTTTTGTTCATCTGTTGAACAGTACAGTTCTGTGGTTGTGAGCCGAGATGATATCTCCGTTTTTTCCACAGCATCTGGTCGGTTTTGTGATATTTTAAATTACTGCTTTTGTTCTATGTGATATACAGTTTGCTGCAGGGACACCACTTTGAAGCGGGTCAGGCAAATAACTCCAGTTTCAAATAAACTTTTATAAAGTTGAATGTTACCATGACTTGGAAAAGGAACCGTAAGACACATTCTCAGACCCTACTTCTGCTCTATGGAAAAAGACAAAGTGGATACACAGTGATACCACTGTGACATATTGAACACAGCCTTGATTTTTATTACATCCCTAAATGATACATAGCATTATTGCATGACAATAAAGAATAGCTGTTCACAGAGCGATAGCAAAGGATTTTAAAAACACTGAGATAATCAGACCCAAATCCTTCATCCTCCACCTCACACCCTTGCATGAAATTTTGAAAACCATAGCATGCAACACATTTTGAGGGGTAACATAATCACTCAGGAGACCTGTGTTCAAACCCAGTCCTCAGGCACAAAAACTGCTGAACAGAGCTTATTCAACAGGAGGGTGAGTTGATGCCTACAAAAATATAGATATAGAGTATTAAAAAAGTCCCAGGACTTCCTGGTACGCACATGCACATTTTATGAATAATTAGTACTTCTGTCTGTTTTTTTAGGACAGTGACCTGTAGGACTGGTTATATTAGTTGATCTTTTATACGCATTGCTCTCTCAAACCTCAACAGAGAAAATATAGAGGACGTGATCTCTGAGTCGTCAATGGTAGCTGCAGCCGTGGCAGCCGAGATCTGCTCAGACTTGACACGGTGGGGGTCAGAGAGACAGTGAAAAGGCCGGTCCACACAGCAGGGGAACATGACAGGTGCACACAAACAGACACAGACACACAGTCGTCCAATCACATGCACAGCCTCACTTGTCCTCTGCCTCTAATTTCCCCACACTCGCTGCCTTTCCATCTCGCTACCCTCTTTTTGAGCTGCTTATGATTCCCCTGTTGATTGCTCAACACCCACTCAGATGGCTGCAGGCTGCCATTCTTAACCTCTTCTCTGACAGGACACGCCTATCTTTTTCTTTTACTACATGACCGCTGGAATTTTCCACTTCCACGCTAAGATAGTGAGCAAAAAGGTAATCTCTCTTCCCTCCCCGTACCTCCCCCGCCTCCCTCTCTCCGTCTCTCCTGCTCTGTCTCTCTCCTGAACCCTTTCTCCACCCATATTTTCTCCCCTCCTCCCTTCTCATAACATTGAGGTAATCCTAAATTGCTAACATACTGCTCAGCCATGACTGAAAACATTCCTAACATCTCAGTGAGGGGGCTGACAGGGAAGGCCTGCTCAGTCATCATTACAGAGTGCTCAGCCCCCTCTCTTATACCTTTACACACATCTTTTCTCACAAATTTGCACATGCACTGACCCGGCTGCTAATTCTTAATGTGGCCTTCAAAGGTCAAAAAAGACATAAGCCCCCCTCTAGCACTGAAATCTTTCTTTTTTGGTACCCAGAGTGCTTTACAGTAGTGACAGCTGCAGGGCTGAGAGAGAGAGAGAGGTGTGTGCTTGGGGTTTTGACATACCTGTCGAGGCCAGAAAACGCAGGGGAACAACATGTCAGTACAGCCCCAAAGCAAAACAAGACAGGCAACATTTTTTTGACACACACGCATCTTCTGAAGATACTTCCTCTGAACTTAGGGTGTAAAATGTGCCAACTATTTAATTCCACCAAGAATGAATGTCTCTGCCACAACTATGCTTTGAATGTTTTTCTTTTAGTTTGTCAAACTTCAAAAGACAGCCCAGCATAATGCACAGATAATCACCTACCATAAATTTTAACTGGGACAGTGAGGGTTCATTACTTTCTTAATGAATAAGAGTGGAAAATCTATTTGTTTTCTTGCCAAGAGTTAGATGAGAAGATTGATACCACTCTCATATCTCTCTGTTAAAAATGAAGCTACAGCCAGCAGCCAGTTAGCTTAGCTTAGCATAAAGACTGTAAACAGGGAAAAAGAGAGAGCCGGCCTCTGTCCAAAGGTACCAAAATTCAGGAGAGAGCTTTATAGCTCAATAATTAACACTTTATATCTTGTTTGTTTAATCTGTACATAAACCTAAGTGTAACAAACCAACATTTTGTGGTTTTACGGGGGTTTTTGTGCTGGTCCAGCACATAACCTCCTTGTTTTTACACTTTTGTTTTTGAAAGGATTTAACAAATGAGATGTAACCTGTTAATTAGTGAGTTTAAGGGGTGCTGGTAAGTGGATTTTGTTATCTTTGGACAGAGCCAGGCTAGCTGTTTCCCTTTGTTTTAAGTCTTTATACTAAGCTAAGCTATTCGTCTGTTGGCTGTAGCCTTATGTTTACCATACAGACATGAGAGTGGTATCAAAAAATGTGGAAAAGGTGATCATGCTAGTATCAAGGATGAATCCCTGTGAGATTTGACACTTGTAAAGATACAAGTATTTTAATATAATGCACATTTTAGGAAAAAAGTTCAACAGTAACAGCCTTTAAGTGTTGTTCATGTTCTGAAACAACTGGAGTGATTATTAACATGTGCAACTTATTAAAATTGAGTGTTATGCTCCTTTGAACTCTTTGTCACCCTTGAGCTACGCAAATGACTGGCAATGCTACTGGGAAGTCTAGACGGGTTTGTAGGGCAAAGAATACACGTGTATAAAGCAGTCATCTTGCTAAGGCAATGGAAATTTGCAAAGGTTTCCCACCAAACGAAAAAAAAAATCCTGGCTGAAAAAGTGGAATTCCCAATGGGAGGGATGACTTTCCCGCTTTTGGAGGCCACTGGGCGTCTGAGACTGCAAGGTAGACAGTATTACATACAGTGCAATCGTTAACATTCCCCTAACCTCACGTCAGGGCAGCTTTTAGATGTCTGAGGTAATCACCTTGTGAGAGGGCTTCTTCTGGGGCATGCCTTGGCTCTGCCAGCAAAGCCTCAGATGACTTATTGTAAACGGAGAGGGTGTTTAGTGCTCTAGAAAAAAACAGGCCTCTAAAAGGGGTCCTGACAGTTTGTTGCTAAGGGGGCAGGTTTGTGCACAGCCTGCCTCTTTGTTGACGTTCTCATGACAAATGTATGGAGCCTGGGACACAACACTGCCCTGCTAAACAGGCCTGAAGAGTTATTTAGGTAAATTTAGAGATGCCTGCAGTGGTTTGAGCTTAAGGTCTGTACACAAATTAAAAGCATGTTGTAAAGCCCCTTGAGGCAAACTGTGATTTGTGATATTTGGCTATATAAATAAAATTGACTTGACTTAAACTAGTTGTGTCATTCTGGAGAATTATACAATAAGTTTACCATTAATGATATTTTTAAGCATACGTCCCTGAAGGCTAAAATACATTTTTGATTGACTTAATTAGATTAAATCTAATTAAAAATTAGTCAGAAAACAGTAAACAGACTGAACATGGTATCATTAGTCCAACAGTTTAGTCTGTATCCAGCCTTTCTGTTCTGTGGCTGCAACTAATTATTACTTTCATTATCACTCACTCTGTCAGTTCATTTTACAGTTAATGAATTAATTAATTGTTTACAACTGACATCGTAAATGTCAGAAAAAAATCATGTGATCCCAGAGCCAAGGTAATTAAAATGTCTTGTTTTGTCTAACCAACAATCCCAAACCCCAAAATATTCAAGTAACAATTATTTAAAACAGAGAAAAGCAACAAATCTTTTTTTGCTTGATAAATGACTTAAATGGTTAATGAATCAGAAAAAGAAACGTTGTTGAGTCATTTTCTGTTGACTAATCGATCACTAATATGCTCCTTAAGACAGGATCAGAGTCACAATAGAAGCTGCAACAGTGGCTGAGTTATCTCAGGTATGTGCTTCTCCTTGAATATCCAAATCTGCCTGACAAATGAGAGAATGAGATTCCATCTCTGGTGAATCACGCCAGAAGAATCCCATCTGACGTCAAGCACAGAAAAGCCACCCAAAAAACAGTTCTTTAAAAACAAACACTAATGCCTCTAAAATACACAGTCTGTCTGAGACTTTGGTGGCAATGACTGATGGTTTTTATGGTTGCTCTGAAGCCGGAATCAATTTCAAGTTTTCGAGACATGATGGACAATAATTAAAGGGCAGAAAAGTCTTACAAAGCACGGCTTGAGGGAGTTGAATTACGATGGTGAAAATAACATAATTTCACAAAACCAAAAAGGGGTTTGTTGAGGACAGCGGCAAGAAAAACACTAAAAAAAGGCAGCACAATTCCTGTCAATCAACATTTATTGCTGCTCAGCAAAATTTGAACTTCAAATGCTAAATGTAATTATGAGAGCGTGCACTGTCTCAACAACAGGAATGGGTAAGTGGGATCAAAATAATGAAAGACAAATGCCTTCAATTTCCTACACCTGGATGTCAATGATTCTACCAAAGAACTTGCCAAATTATCCATCTGGAGTTTTTCAGGACATTAAGGGCTCAACACCTGCAATTTAATGAACACTCTGCAGGAAACAGCATAACTATTCTGAAACCATATGGATGTTTAAAATCTTCGACATGCCTATGTGATGTTTTTGTTCCAGAGTCTTGACTCACGCTGTGCTAATTATTGCTAATTTAACCAAGCCATCCAGCATCAAACGCAACACTTCCCCAGAAACCAGCTCCAACCAGTCACCTACAGGCAAAACTCTCCCAGCGATACGGGTGTGGGGAGAAACTAAGCGCATGACGTTCAGCGATAAAAAACAAAGAGCAGGTTTTGCGACTGAAAGCGTAGCGAGGAAGAGAAGAGGCAATAAAACAGTGGGCATAAAAATAGGCTGTAAAGAAAAACACTCTGAAGAAACAGACAGGTGTAAATCAAGGGGAGAGGAGCTGAGATGCTTTCAGGACAGCAATAACCAGCTCTGAGAGTGCTGGTGCGACTGGAAGAACCTGCCCCTGGGTCACAGCTCAACAGGTACAGACTTGTTGAAGAGAGCTCTACGTGGAAAGAAAACATTCACCTCTGTGTCAAAGCTGTGACATGAGCGCAAGAGGAAGAAAAGTATTTTTCTCATTTCTTTTCAGGGCACTATGGTGGATGTTTGCTTTCTTTTAGCCACAAACCTCTGTGGAATGGATGGTTTTCTCATTTTTGCGCATTCATTATGGAACTGATTTCCATGTAATTGTTGTTCTTTTGTTGCTCTGGCTGTTATCCAGTGCACTCACCATACATCTTTCCCTCATCTGACAGGATGATTTTCCTCCTGCCACAGGGAGGGTAGATGGCGAGGGCCTCCTGGAAGCTCTGCTCGATATCCGGGCTCCACACGCCCTCGGCGTCCCCATCCAGGGTCTTGTCCTCGTTGTCCCCGTCCAGCCCATCTTCTGGGCTACCGTTGGCACTCCACTCGTTGGACGCAATGGTGGCGGCTCCCCCTGGGCCCGACCCCGAGCCCCAATATCAAAGGATCTGTAGGAGATCTGTGGAATAAAGATACAAGTTGCTTAGCTGTTTTTATTGAATATTGATTTGAACTGTACAACTTTGGCAAAAGTTATCATTTGTTATCATATCACATGAAACCCAAACAGTGTTAACAGTCAGGTACTGTAGGTCAGCCATCTTTACCCAGGCAGCAAGTTAAACGATAAGTGATATTCTGTATTTTTCTTATTATTTTTCCTAAATCCCATGACAAGACCAAATCAACAATGATTGGACAAGCCTGATATAGCTTATTCCTCTCTAGTCACAGAGCTCCATTGTTATCTAAAAGCATTTAAAACACAGCAGCGAGCAACACAGTTCCAATTGGTGATATGTTTCGCAATTGTGAGCATGGGCACTGTAGTTTTTTTTTTGAGTCAATCCAACACACACTATCCTGGAGGATAAAATACTCTCTGGCACATGAAAAATCTGCATTGATCTGCAGCTGCAAATAGTCCCCAACAAATGCACAATTTACTCCTGTTTGAGAAAAATTTGCTAAAAATTACAGTGCCCAGCTGTTCTAGGAAATTACTCTTATTTAAAAATAAAACTATATATTTATGACCCATTTTTAAGGATTTATGTCTTCGGTAGGAATGAATGGGTTTGGGTCTGAGTGCCACAGACAGGGTGGGAAAGTCAGACAGCATCGAGAGATGTACTAACTCATTGTTGGTTTTGGTCTATTCATCCTTTGATGTATACATTGGTTATCTAGTGGGAAAACAATCACCACCTGGTAAGTAGTGTGCTATAATCAGCCATAATTCAATATTTGTTTTAATAAAGACACTTCTGATCTAAACCACAATATGTACAGCTTTTGCTATTCCAGAAAAGTCAGTCAATGTAAGGTTATTTTTAGCAGCACAGACTGCTTTTATCAATTTTGGTCTAGTGGCCACAGTTGGAACTGCAGGTCATGTGATCCCATCTGGCAAACAAAATCCATTACAAATAAATGTAAAACTATGAAGAAATTGTCTGTGTCACAACATTGAAAACTTACTCTTTCATTACATTTATCATACTGTATAATTACAAGCCACGATATGTCTTATCAACATACTGTTTTTATGACATCCATGCGTGGAGGCAATTATGGCAGTTATGTCTACAACCTAATTAACAGCTTCCATACTGAACTCAGTCCTTGTTATGTTTGTCCACTGTTTTTTCTTTAGAAATATACATGTATTATTATATGTGTAGCTGCAAAGAAGGCCCAGAACTGTGAGAGTTCATGTAAGTCATAATGAGAGATACTTTAGCATGAGGAATGTCATTCATCTATAGGTCACTACTTTGGCTTTCTTTGACATTTTCTTTATTGCAGTCATTAAATTTGTATGAATAAACAATGTTAACCGTAATTATTACTATAATTTCCTATATTTCATTTCTCTGAAATGGCCAAATGAATTCAAGATATTCCATAAAACGAAGTTTAAAGACCTCACTAATCAGCACTGGCCTCAAAGAATTCTTGTGGTCTGGGAACTGTGTCCCAATGTGGTTGGCTTATGGCTGACTGCAGGCAAAGATCTTAAGTATTTTTCAAGCTGCCTTTTCAGCATTGTATTGTTTCTGAAATGGAAGTCTATGAGGTAACCATGATCCTCCCAGGATGCTTGTGTTTCTGCTTTAGCATTTCTGCAGATGCTAACAAAAATAAAGTATAATGGATAAATACAGAGAGTGCCAAAATGAATGTTCCTGTGGGAAACGTTCAATGATTCAATTATATTAACGTTTAGAGATTATATGATAAAATGTTAAAAGAGTGTGATACATTATCTGTTTTCAGTTGTTAAATTTCGTGTAAGTGTCAGTCTCGAAATGTGATTTGCACTTGAAGTCTGTATGATTCTTCACAGTATAGTACACCATAGTACACTAAAACTGTGCAGCCAAGAAGTTGTTTTATTTGATCTGGATATATTCATGATGAGAAACGATATAAAATATAAAATTAAACGAAAGATGGCAATTCATGATGGCCCTGGAGTCTCCCTTAGCCTCCCCTTCCCTGTTTATCTTTCAGTATTTAGAAAGATTGACACTTTTCACCAGTTGCCAGTTATACCAAATCACCCGGGAACCACAAACTGGTGAAAAAGCAGAGATTAGTGATGCTTCCTTTCCCTTCCCATCATCATTTATCAGGAATTACAAAAGATCAAAGGCGAGTAGACGAGTTACACGGTTCCAGCAGTGATATTCCACCACATACAACATGAAATTCATGGACGTCGCTGAACCCAAACGAGAGTTTGACAAATATCCACAAGTCAAGCAGCTAATTTTAGCTGGGAGGGTATTGGTTATGGCGGACCCTTTGCAACAGGGTCACGGTGTTAAAACTCAACACTGAAACGGGGCACTCATCAGCAGCTCAAGTGATCCATCGCAGTCCTCACAGATCACACGGCTGGATCGCTCCCAGTGGCTCGGGTTAGTCTAATCATACTCTGTCCTGCCAATTTGCGAATAAATGCATGATACTGATACAAATACAATAACAAAAAACACACAGAAATGTGGATATGTCAGTAAATAAAGTAATAAATAGAATTAGAGCTGCAGCAACTCAATCGACGGAGTCATTTCGTTGATTAGTCCTTTGACAAAATATGAATTGGCAACTCGGTTTATTGTCATTTGTCAAGAAAAAATGCCTTCTTCATACTTCTAGCTTCAGAAATGTGAGGATTATCTACCTTTCTCTGTCTTGTAACTGAATTCTTTTCGTGTTTTGGACCGTTGAACAAAAAAAGTAGCTTAAATTAGGGCTGCAATGATTATTTTCATTATCCATTATCTGCAGATTACTTTCTTGATTAATCAATTAATTGTTTTGTCTATAAAATGTTAGAAAATTAAGACAAAAGCCCCTAATGATGATGCTGATGCCCTCAAATATCTTTTATTCAACCAACAGTCCAAAACATAAGATAACAACAAAGATATCCAGTTTACTATCATGCATGACAAAGAAAAGCATCAAATCTTCACATTTGAGAAGCTGGAACCAGCAAATATTTTCTTGAAAAATGACTAAAACGATTATTATCAAATTAGTTATTAATTTTCTGTCGATCGAGTAATTGATTAATCGACAATCATCGCAGCGCGAGTTTAAATATGTCACCTTTGACTCTGGAAAATTGTAATGGGCATTTTTCACTATTGTCTGACATTTTGCTGTGATAACAATTAAATAATAATAAAATAATTCTGCAGGAATTAAAATAATCATTAGTTGCAGCCCTAAATGAAATTTAAGATAAAACAGAGGACACACATTATACATTGTTTAAAGAGCTATCTCAACATTTATGGCAGCCTGTCAGGACATTAGCCATAATGTTTTGACTTATTTCACTGTCTTGCTGTCAGCAGCCTGTGTGTTGGTACAAATTAAAAACGGAAACATCTGTAGGCACAAAGAGCCATTAACATCAACACTTGTGTAACCCTTAAATACACATTTTTGTCTCAGCCTCAAGTACAGCAGATGCTGTTTGTGTGGTCTGCTGTGAAAATGTCTTTCAGGCAGCCCAAAGTATGTCATTACTGAATGCACAGGTGCTGTGGGGCAACAGCTTCAGTACAGCCGGGGCAATAATCAAAGACTGGTGGCACAGTGAGGGAGGGAGGGGCAGCCACGCTATTGTTTATCTCCAATTATAGCAGAGAAAACACTGCAAACTGCCCCCGCACTGCGAGCTGTGAAGAGCAGCAAACGGCGTTCAGTGTAACACGCAGATCCGACGACCTCGATGGAGCTCCGAGTGCTCACGCGAGTGTGTTCAAGTGAGGTGCTCCGAAAAGAGAGGCTCTTCACTGAGAGAGGGGCCTGAATTCCAGACATGTCCTTATTAAGAAAGGGCTGCGAGTGCTCACTGTTTCTCCTCCTGCCTCCCTTGTGTCAACCCAACGCCCTCCCTCCCTCCTCTGCCTCCCCCCCTCCACCCAGCGCTCAGAACGTCTCTACCCAAATAAGGACAGGAGACCAGGGGATGCGTGCATGGGAGGAGTGGGTGGTGGGTGGGTTGGTTGGTTGGTTGGAGAGCAAAGGGGGAGAGGGGGTGTGTGTGTGGGGTGGGGGGGTGTTGTCCAATTTAGGCGTCCACTTTGGGGTCTGGAAAACAGTGGGATTGTTCCAGCTGGAATGCAACATCAGCAGTGAACACGCTCCCGCTTTGTGACGCTCAGAGCTCAGACTAGAGGCAGGGCATTGTCAGTGGAGCCATTTTTCAATACATCCTCTATTGGAGTCACAGGATTTAAAATCAGGACAATAGTCATGACTTTGTGATGAAAGTGAGTGGTAAATAAAGTTACGAGGACATTTTTATGGACTCAAATGCAGCAGCTAGTTCGACAATCGAAGAGAGTGTTCCAATGAAAGGACTCAAGATGAGAACCTTTGGGATTCGGGCAGATGATTTACTGCCAGCGCGTCATTTGAAAAGAAAAGCTGTTGTAATTAACATCTTTATTATATTAGAACAGCTGTTAAAAAACACACTGTAATGTTCCTTTGAGCCAAGTTTGGGTGAGAAACTTCACAACACAGTAATGACTCACAGAACAAAATAAACCGCGGATACACGGAGCTGCACACATGAACACATACGGTACAACACACAAAGAGAGTTAGCGATGACTTGAAATACAAACGGTCGATAATCTATTAATCATTCAAGCCAAATAATCCCCAGTTCCAGCTTCTCTACCGTGAGGATTTGCTGCTTCTCTCTGTTTTATGTGATAATAAATAGAATATCTTTAGCTTTTGGTCTGGTGGTCTGACTAAATTGTGACAGGAACCATTTTCTGATATCTTATAGATCCAAACGATCAATCGAGAAAATAACCTCCAGATTAATGGATAATGAAAATAACTGCTGTAGCCCTCGTCCCAAGCACAAACCTGTGTGTGAGACTCCTTCAGGCGGTTGGCAGGTGGGAGGGCTTACTGAAGGATCTTGATTGAATGACACGCCGCTCTCATATTTAACACAAAAATCAGGGACACCCCTCCCCTCCCACTCTCTGGCAGTCAGGCCACGGGACCAACACGCTACAGAATTCCAATGTCCAGCAGGAATAACGCAAAGTTATGCGGCTCTCACGTCCATTCAAACGGCACCATTCAGGCACCAGAATCCCTCTTCCCATTTTCCCAGCCCCGGACGGAGCGATCACATTGCAGTCTGTTTTCAGCAATCGGCTTATCTCTGCTCCGACTCCATCTATGAACCAACCAGAGTTTGCTGGCAGCGCACAGCGTTTCCTTTTTTCTTTCTAGACAGGATTGTGTGCGGTGAAATGTCCCAATGAATTCCAGTAATTCTACTGAGTCACTCTCAGGCTGCCGGGTCACATGGAGGAAAGCTGTCAGTATAGCCTAAATCAGGAAAGGGATTCCATCACAGACATTTGTTTAGGTGTGCCACAGAGTGTAGGAAATCCCTTACAAACACCTACAGGCAGGAAAACAAACAGAGCCTGTGTGTTTCAGTAATAACAAGTGGATGGCATGACATTCAGGAGTTGACACAATAACACTTATTCACTCAGAGAAAGCAGAGCTAACAATTTTCTTTACACTGCCAGTATTTATTCCTCAATTTTATCTTCCACTGAACATGAGATCATCTTGGTACTCTCAGATGGACCAACCAGATGGGTTTCTACTTACGCAGTGGAATTCAAAGACGACAGTTAGGCAAGACTTTGAGTCAAAATTACTCTGTCATGTCTCCGATTTTTATGGTCTGATGGTAACATCTCTTCTCCAGTCCACTGGTGAGAAAGGAACATTCGTTGAGCCTACCCACGTTTGAGACCAAACAGGATGGATCACAAAAATATATTCAGAGACTAAACATCCCACCATGAGAGCCATGCGAGCCCATTGAGCTAGGACAGAAGTATTAGTACGAAAAACAACAGAGTATGTGTACAGTATTTAATGTTAGTTAGTTATTATAAGAGTTTCCTAACTTCAACTGTGGAGCCTCAAAGCAACTGAGCAGAAACTGGCTCCTCCTCGTAAGCAAAACAACAGTCAGAGAAACTTTTATTTTAATGATGTCAAGACAGCCTGAACTAGCATAAAACATGACCTTTTTGATGTTGCTTGTTAAAATGCTGTAAATACCAAAAGGCAACACAACAAACAAATTTGTGCATTTTCTCAGGCCAGTTCAGGCAGAAAAGTCTGTGCAGGCTTTTTGCATTGCGGGACAGAGCGGGAGAATCAAATGACAACAGCTAAAGAGGCCGCCACTTTACACACCTGGTCCGTCAGACTGAATTTGGAGCTTGGTGTTAAACAGAAAACTGACAAACATTAAGATGTAAATTTTCTCATGTGCTTTTGAGAACAGTGCACCAGCGGACGTCGAGCATCTTGTCTTCGTTCTACTGTACATCTGTACTCAAAACAAAGCAGTATGTAACTTGATGAGCACTAATGGTGGTAGTAATTTTCTATCCTTTTTTTTTAAGAATCTAACGTTACTCACTAAGTACATACGTATAAGGAATTTGTTGTGATGCCAGTGTCAGTACAATGAAAGAAAACAGATAAGCTGCATACAGATAAAACTTGGTAATTTAAACCTACATTAACAGATTTTTTTGGCCACTTGGAGGCAGCGCAACAACAAGCTGTGAACAAAATACTGACATATTGTCACCTCATAAAGTTAATAAGCCGGCCTGTCGAGCAAACAGTTGCTTATTTACACATTCGGCAGATACGGAGCAACATTCATTTGAAGTCGTGTTTCTGTCCACTTGATTAATATAAGTCCAATATTCACTTTCTTTTAGCTCTGTTTTGGTCTCTAGCAACTCCTGAGGAAAATATAGGTAGCGTACAGTGTGTATATCAGAGGTTTTTGCAAAAAAACAATGATGAGAGTGTTCAGACTGAACCAAAACAGTAAAGTTGTGGGTCGTACAACCAAAACAGTGAGCTGGAAGACGCTAAAACGCTCTGTAAAGCTGAGGCAAACTGCAGACTCGGGTGATAATTCTCCCATGGTTCATCACTACAAGTGCGTCCTTTCACATTACACATTAAAATATTTTTTAAAAATGCTGATTATAGCAGCTTTAAGATAAAAAATAAAAGTATTAAAAAACAAAACATTTCTGTTGTTGGTTTTGATTCATAAAAATCTTTTATGTTATTTTTTGTTATCACAGTAAACGCTGATTTTTGCTCATATCACACAAACACTATGTGAAAATCAGCCTCCCTCTCCTCTCTGTAAGTCTGCACACCCCCATTAACATGACTCAATTCTACTGACTCATGTCCCAAAGCAGATTGTTAACAGATTTCCTTCAAATCTGTCTCTTCCACTGTAGATCCATCAAGTCTGCTGTGTTTGCATGTCTCTTCATTGTTGCCCACTGGCATGATGTACTGTATATACCTCCATCTGTTTGTCAACCAATACACTACAGGATTTGTCCGTGTCTTTAAAAATGCAGCCTTTGTTAAGTTGCTGCAAGAGTTGGGACACTTGTTGGCAATGAACAGACCCCTGCTGGCAGCCGAAAGCCCCCCTGCTTAGCCGAGAGTTAAACACACCTCCACCGAACTTAACATTTATACACAGTAACAAATCCACAGCCCAGAACTCCTCCACACGAAAATCACACATCTTGTTAAGGTTGAGGGGCGCTCACAGATGTAGAGTGAACTCTCTCTATCACAGTGAGACCCCCCTTCACACACACACACACACACACCAACAGACGCACAAACACACACTTGACAGGGGAAACAACAGGACTTGGTGGCAGAAGGAGCAGCTGCTCTCTGAGGTCAGATTACAGATAAAGAAAACATTTTAAGTTCCAGGCCAGGAAAGCTGGTCTCGGACAAGAACTGGAAACGCTGCCCTATTCCTTCTGACTCACAAAAAACGCACACAGATGCATTTACAGCGAACGCACATGTATAGACATATTACTGGTGCTGAACTCAGGGCATAAACTGTAGGTGATGAGCTGGCTTGAGCGTTGGCCTGTCTGCTCAAAGTCTGTCGCCGACACCAACACGTTCCTCGGACTCATGAAAGCACGAGCCCCATCTCCAAAAAATCAGAGTCACCACCCTCCCCTCTCCCTCCTGTGTCTGTGTTTGGCCCTAATAAATTCTCTCCAGCTCCTCCAATAACTTCCTCCTACTTCCTATCTGGCACGGCGCTCAGGAAACAATCAGAGCTGAGAGTGAGAGGAGGGCTGGACAGCCAACAGCTCACACGGCAAGAGGCAGAAAGAGAGGCAGAGGGAAAAGTTGAGACAAACACACACACATGAACACACATGAACACACACACACACACACACACACACACACACACACACACACACACTCCACATGCACCCCTTGTCAAGTCAAACATTTGCAGTCTGATACCAGCTGCATGCCCAAGAAAAAACAATAATGTTCAGAGTACCGTCTTGCACGCAAGAATGAAAATGTGTGAAAGCGATCAGAGTTGGAGAAGTCTGACATACATTTTTCAAACATTTACACCATAAAACTCACCACAACTGATTCGTATGTGTTGTTTACTTGTAAACAAATCGCACAGCGCGGAAATTCGACGAGGTAAGAAGAGGTTACTGGTTTCCTAAATGAGTCACAGAGAGACTCAGGCGGATAAATGAGTGTCACACGTCGAGCCAGAGCATGAACATAAGGCCTGATTCATTCATTGACTGTTCTATTTTATCGCTGGATGCTGCTGACTATGTGGTCTACCTTGAATTGTAACACTTTCAGGGAATTAAGCCTAAATCCAGCTGAAGAGGGAAAGACTGACACAAAACGGAGCGAGTATGCCAGAGTGCTTTTTTTTNTTTTTTTTTTTTTACAGCCTGAATCAGCATTTTAATCGGAAATTTTCCAGGGAACGTAGCGGAGAAGCCATTCTAGCCTGAATTGGTCATTTTGTGGTGAGGGGAGCGGTTTGAAGCCATAATCTGTGAAACCTTTAAGACATGCATAACTTTGCAGCAGAATGCACCAGCCAATAACTCATCTAACCATATAAATCGGGGAACAAGGCATTAAAAGCAGCCATGGCTTTGATCAGGGCCATATAGAGGGGATTTTCACAAGGAAAAACTACACATAAAAAACTGAACCGGAGACAAAACTTGTTGCACATTTAATGTATGTTCATAAATTCATAAAGGCCTGATCACCCTCAGACACCTGTGTTGTTTTATATTAGGAGCACCCTAAAGGAATAACTCTGTGCTGTAGAAGGAGATCATCCCCCAACCCAAAACACTCTGAGCACAGGGATTAAAGGGGTTTCACATGAGTGCCCCTGGGTCACTGGAGCTCCAGTGCGACACACAGGCCTCACACACACGTCTCTGAAACACACCAGACGGGCCCAGTGCAAGAGTCAGCCTCCTGTTATCTATAATGGAGGCTGGAGGAGCTGCAGACGCTGGCACACATACCCTCGCAGGCATTTCTTTTTTTATGAGCTCTTCCTCTTTAGAGCACATTTATGTGGAACATCACTCCTAACAGTTGGTCGCCAGAGAAAGAACAACTAAAACGTTTAGCAACTTGGGGACAACTGACACAAAGACTATACTGTTCTAGGCCACTCCCCGGCTCCTCCCCTGAGTGGTCCGAACAGGAGGCCAGGAAGCTTATCTGTTAAAACCTCATGGTTTGGAGGATATGTAAACATGTGCAGTGCATTAACGTGAATACAATGTTGATAAATTGTGTTAGTGGGGGGCTTTGAGAGTGAAGTAACTGGGATATGTTTAAACATATATTTGACTACTTTTGTTTGGTGCTAGAGCATGCAACACTTGAAATGTTTTGTGTATTTCTTTTGTTGTATCACTGAAATAAATAGCTCAAAGCCCAATATGCTCTCCATCAACACAACTGCACTCTTTAACCCAACCGCTGATAGTCAGCATCAGACTGCACATTGTATTCCAGATTGTCATTACTGCCCTTCTGCTGAGAGTTGCAGGCTTTTCTCTGAGGCCCTCTGTGTGCTCACCACGCAGACATAAGTGGTATTTGTTCAGATCTGGGTTGACAGAGGGGCAAGTGTCCACCATTTGGACGAGCACTTCTGGGGATGGTGCTAAAAAGCAACCAACGTCTGCACAAATGGGCAAAAGCTCATTAACCGTTCTTCTGTGGGTTTAACACAAACGGGTGAAGCTCCTGCTGACAAACGGTCAACAGACCTGCACCCAAGTAAACACTCTGCAGAGCAAAGAAAGGATGCACTTCAGCACTGGAATCAGCAGGAACACCACAAATGATTTGAAATGCCTACAGTGAGTCTACAGTTTCTGGTGAAACGTGCTTTAAAAATCAAAAAGATCAGAGGATTACAGACTTTTTTAACCCTCATGAAGAGAACACATGCTCATTAACTCTTCCCTCCGATAAACGGCCTGGAGGAACACAGCTGGGGAGTAAAAAGAGAGAAAACGGCCACTTTAAGGGGATATTACCCCCAAGTAATCTAATTGACCTCCACGACATGGGTGAAGTTGTAAAACTTTCTCCTCGCATTTAACTGTCACACACAGTACACAGCGTACAAGCTAAATCCACAACGGCTGAGAAACATAAAGTACGTTCAAGGAAAAAAAAAAAAGACCACATTGTACACTGGGAGGCCTGATGCATTCATGCTGCATAAAAACAATGAAGGGGAATCTGTCGGAGCAGCAGAATGCTTAATCCTTTCCAGATTTACCCATCAGCATCAAAATCTATTATTAGGCATCTTGGCGTGTCTCATTTACCAAGGACACATTGTTTGGTTGTGCTGGTTGGTCGTTTCTTTGCAGAACATCATTTCCACATGTTATATATAAAGTAGTTCTTTAGAAGGGCTCAAACTGTCGGTTTTGCCTCTCAACCATGACCTAACGCGACCAACGGCAAAAGAAAACTTGCTCTACGATATCTGATCATCCCCGATATCAGTGTTGCATCAAAAGATTGTAGCTGCAACAGACACTGCGTAACTTCAAAGACCTCACAAAAAGCCTGTATTTAAATTCACAGCCATGTGGATTAAAGACAGAGCAGTAAAAACTGTTGCCCTGTTGCGGAGCTTTGTTTCTTGGTGAAAATATAAAGAAATGTATCAAATATGTGCTGTGAAAATATTACGTTTTACAACTTAAAGGAATGTTGCTGCAGTAAAAACAGCAAGAGACCAACTGCAGCCAAACAGAAACGTTAACAGGTTATTCTGCTCACTGTGACTAACCTGACATACTGCATTCTGTTGTTTAGTCAAACCTGTTGACTGGCAGTGATTTAACTCCACAGCTCATGTGACTGTACAAATTTAGCATGAAGGAGGTGTTAACATGTTGTTTTTACATTTTCTAATCAGCTAAAACATTTGGCTCTGTCGAGAAAAAAGCAAACCAAAAAAAAAGTTTACCCGAGCCTGAACTAACAACACAGACTGACAGCAGGTGTAGCCTGAGGTGGCCCTCTTATAATTATACAATTAGCCCGCATACATATCCATGCATCTCAAATCCACACCTGTGAATTATGTACTTAGTAGGACTTTGCAGAGTATCATCACATGCCCTGTTTGTTGGCACGAAAGAAAGAAGTAAACGGGAAAGAAAGAAAGAAAAGAAAGATCGTTTCTATCTGTTTATAGATGGATAGATAGATATGAAGTAATTACATGCCAAACAAAAGTTATTTGAAATTAAAAAAATCAAGCTACTATTCATTATGTTTTGTGCCATAATTCTACATGAACACACACAAAAGGCCTGTTCTTTTTACATACATTTTGTTTATCTGGAAGCCTTAAGTCTGTCACTTATTTCTTATAGGTTCAGAATTTATTCTAAAGTGACCCAAAAAAA
>NTHP01000066.1:770216-794347 GCA_003416845.1 Oplegnathus fasciatus | reverse complement strand
AAAAAAAAAAAGAATGTAGGGTTTTTTTATGACCAGCTAATAAACTAATACAGGCGGTTTGGTATTTCTAAATAAAACCCACAGGCACAACAGCAATGATGTAACAGAAAATCATTTTTGGTATGCAGAAGTGTAGTTCCAGTGTAGTAAAATCCTGCGAAGCCTCCACCTGGGCTTCACTTGATATTTGTCATTTGTTTGTATATTAGTAAATCTGCTGGTATTCTGCTGTCTTAACTTTATGCTTTATGTTGTTGTACACTTCTGTGTGTGCCTCCTCTGTGATCACAAATAAAGCCTGTGTAGATGTGTGAAAAAAAAAAGTTTCCTAATCCAACACTTCATGCAAACATTGGTAAAATTAGACTATTCTTTTATTAATGAGCGTCTTTATAAGCATGTCTTTGAAAGAGATCAAAATGTAGAATACATGGAAATTCTATTTATTACACTGAAATCTCATCACTGCAGGAGAAAAACTAAAGAGAAAGTACACGCAGCTAAATGTTCCCTAAAAAAGAGATTTTTTTTATTTTTATTTATTTATTTATTTTTGTGTCTTTTGGCGTAAACAAGTAAACTGCTTTGGTACTAATTATGTCTAATAAATTCATGCGTACTGGCGAACGAACAGCCTTCATCCAACTATGCTGACAAATCAACACGTCTCTTACCTTTGGGATGCAGAGGTCCAAACCAGACTGAAGTTGTGTATTCCTCCAAATCGTTTGTGTTTGTCTCTCCCTCTGCGCCTGTAGGTATAACTGTCGGATTCCTCTTGAGGAACAGGGCTGGAAGTGTTGGATCCAGGTGGGGAACTGTGCGAGACAGGGAACAAACATATTGGCCCACTTCTCTGCTGTCAAAAGAGAAGCTTTGTTTTTTTTTTGTAGCAGTGTGTGTCAATGAGCGGGCTACCGGTGGAAATATGATTGTACAGAGCCTGTCAAAGATATCCCTGCACGCTGGGAAAGTCAAACACAATAGACTATCAATCTGCAAATGTTTTCTTCCCTCCCAACGCGGGGAGCTCCACGGAAAAATGTAAAAAATGACAATGATCTGAAAACTTCACCGAGACAAGCGGCATGAAAAAACTCCCCAGAAAAAAAGGGCTCTAAAACAGAAAGAGGGAACATTAGTGGAGAACTTACCTTTTTCTATTCTGGCAGTCACCTTCTTCTCTTCAATGAGAGCAGCTGGACAGTTTAGTTAGTTTGTTATAATTTGGCGCCTTGTTGTTTTCCGTAATATTTCTCAGAGGTTTGACAGTATAAGTGGAATGTTAAGTATGACTTTGGTATGAAATCAACGCACTACACTGGAAAACGAAGGGGGAGGGAGAAAAAAAAAAAAGACTTTCAAGGAGGAGCCATTGGTGCGCGTCAATCAACAAGCTTGGGGGGCAGTGACTTCACTCCAGGCTCCGCCCACCAAAAAAACCCCTGCACACTGAGCTGCAGCTTCCTGCCCTAAAACCAGTCTCTGGCAATACACATGCACCAATATAACCCTGTTAGATTCAGGAAATAACAACATGCATCTGCTGAGGCTCTGACCTACAGTGTTTAAATACTGATAGGTTCACTTTTCTTACACTGTGGAGCCAAACATTGTTCTAAACTTTTATTTTAGATTCTAATGGAGATCCCAAACACACCAAATATGTCAGGCTGAATTTTGGGGGGGATGTGTATGAAACGCAGTGGTGGAAGAAGTGCTTAGATTCCTAAATAAAGTAGTACTGTAATACCACAGTGAATTCATATTGCAAGTAAAAGTCCTGCATTACATAAAAGTACAGGTAACAGCTGACTGAATAAAAGCACTCATTATGCAGAATGGTCTCCTTCAGAGTTTTATCTTATTACATATCATATTACTGGATTACTTTTATTGATGCGTTAACGTATTAGCTGCATTTTAATGACGTAGCTGGTCAAGGTGAAGCTAATTTGAACTACTTCACAGTTTACTGGATAGTTTAAGCTACTGTATAACGACACATCATATTGTTTATATCATATATTTTTTATCTGTATTATTGTATAAGCTGTTCATATGTTTTGTGTGTAAAATCTTTATCAGTAAAGTAGCTATAGGTGTATAAATAAATTTAGTGGTTTAAAAAAGTACAATATTTGCCTCTGAAATGTGAAGTAGAAGCATAAAGTGGCATAGAATGGGAGTACAATTACCTTAAGAGTGTACTTAAAGTACAGGACTGGAGTAAATGTATTTAGTTAATGTGTATTATATCACTGATAAAATGATGCACCAGACATCTAGCTCAGTTCCAGGCCTCTAAATCTGTTCAGTGATTCAAAAATTAAAATTAAGTTGTGATTAATTCAGATCCTCATGCTACAAAGCATCTAGAATATTTGCATTTGATGGAATAGTGCAGCAATAAACACGAGACACAAACAGTCTTGGGTTTGACTCTTTCACTCAGTGTAAACATCATGTACCTTCAATAAATCAAGCTGATAAAGAATGTAAATGTGATACTGTCAGACAGTGCGGAGTAAGATGATTTTTTGAACCTTAAAGCTACTTAAATGGAAATTTAAGGATCAAAACCAGGTGCTAAAGGGTTATCTGGTGTGTAGATACTAATTAGTTTGTATTAAGATTTGACTTGGAGAACATTCTTGATAAAAAGTTTGCTGTCGGTCAAAAGTCGATGGAGGAGTCAGACCCAGAAGCATCATTAAGGGTGCTTAAATGTTTTACTTTAACTTCGCACTCTGAAAGGGACCATCCGTCACAAAGGTGACTCACTTCTACTACTTTAGTACGTTCTCATGATACTCAAGTAAAAACTACACTGCCAGACGTTCACTTCTAATGGAGTATTTCTCTAATAGAGTACTGATACTTACCTTAAGTAAAGTATTTGTTTTTAAGCACTGACCTCTATGATATTTCATATCTCTATGACTCCACACTGAGTTTACTGTAGGATTATTAAATTAAATATCAACATTAAATATACTGCGTTTATTTTAGTTTTGCTGTAGTATTTGTGTAGCCTCCCTGTTATAATTCTATATACACTTGGATAGTAAGTTTGCTTTTTGAAATCGCAAATCAAACAGTAGTTGGATAAATATTTAGCAGATAGTTATTTACCAGATGAGGTAAGAAAAAAAAAGCAATATATTAAAAAAGATCAGCCAGTCAGGCTTTATCAGACTGCTCTTATGAGTACCACATTTAAATACACTGTATGTAAATAGACAATATTTCTTTCACTTAATAATTTAAAAGGAAAAACTTTGAGTAAACTAGTGCTGTTTTTTTCCTTCTCTTGGGGCTCATTTATGGGGGGAGAAGTCTTTCAACTATTGAGAATGTGTGTATCATTATAAACGATATATACTTAGACCTTGAACACATGTCCGTCCAGCAACAGCTCCTTCTGTTGGTCAGCAACATGGTTGCAACACTACATCACAGTATGTATTTACACTGAGACACAAAAGCAGAGCTTCTGTATTTGCTTCTGTATTTTTGAAAATGACTCACTTGTAGATGCATTATTTGTATGAGCCTTTAAGGATGACAACAGTAATCTTGCCAGTTGTTTCGCTGGTAATCACGTAACAGAAAAAGACAATGGAGGAAGAAGAACTCACCTCGCAGCATCTGTGCAGAAGAGCTGCCAGCTTCAGGCTTCATTTAATCTACGAGTTTGGACAACTGCCTGAGCAGGTTCAGGCAGAATACACACCTCTCACTTACTCTCAAGGCACTCGGCTCAAACAGGTTTTTCATCCTGAGTGAAGCTCCTCTCAACATGTCAGGCAACTACTGGAGAACAGCGTGGGTGTCTCTCAAAGCTTGCAACTAGAATATATCTTTCTGATTATCTGTCAGCTGCCGGCTCATTGAGGATGATATTGTCCTAAAACATATTTTATAATTACGGATTACCGAAACCTACAGTAAAGGGCTTTAAAGAGGGATCGGGGGACACTTACTCATAGTATAGTTTGACATTTTGAGAGTAGCACTGACTATCTGTAATTTCTTTTTCTTTTATATGGTAACTTTTTGTCCTTTTGTCCAGGACATGCAGGAGAGAGGGATGAAGTGCAACAAAGGGGCCTGGCTGGAATGAAACGGGGGTGTTGTGGATATATGTTACGCATCTTAACCACTTGGCTACTGGATGGCCCAAATCTACTAATTTCTATATAATATTAAAGCATTTTGGGCCACAGACACTAATCAGTTACTAAGTGAGAAGCAAGAATAGGTTGACAGAAACATGCATTTATACAGTAAATGTTGACTTCAAGGAAATTAATTAACATGCTTTATTAAATAACATAAGCCTAGAAATGCAACAAAGGCAGTGGTCAGAAAAATAAATTAATTTAAAAAAATGTTAGAACCAAAAAACACATAATAGAAAAACCTACAGGAGCTCTGACTGAATTGTCTGAGATGGGTAGAGAAATGAAACTTAATTAGACTAAATATTTTGTCAAAACATCACATTAACACGAGATACCAAGAACTAAAGACACTCCTATTCCAAAATGTTACATTGCTATGTATGTTACTCTAACAACGCCTGTTTCAAAGTCACTAAAATACAGACAGTCTGCTGTGTAAAACAGCTGTTATGAGTCTTAATACCTGTTGTCCTTCAATAAAAGTAATTCTCTTATTCTTTTAAAGCTATCAGTTCTTTTGTGAGAACAGTGTGTTGTTTAGATTGTTGATATCTTACAGAGTGTAAGTCTGAATTGAAACTTGATTTTTGCCTTAAAGAAGCCAAATATTCTCTTTATGAGCTATTTTTTGGTGTGTTTGCACCTCAGTCACATCTGACATTAGTGACCTATTGGTATTTTAAATAAAGCCCAATACACAGCAATACAATACAATACAGCACAACAAACACAACACTTTTAATGATATTAGTACACCTTCATCATCGAGGTGTTGAAAAACCCCATAACTCTCCACTCAGTGGAGTCCTTTGAAGAGATGTGTGTCTGTCTTTGACTGAGACAAAAAAACAGGACTCTCCTGTGTCATGCCGTGCAAGATCAGGTGATAATATGAGACCAATTTTGTCTCTCAATCCTGGAGGGAATCACACGCCCACAGAGGCGACAGCGCAGCAGCAGCAGGTATTGTCACGTTCAAGGAACCATCATTCGTTATCGGCCGCCATCACAGGAAGCGATGAAGGCGGAGTCCAAAGACATGAGTTGTTCTTGATGTGAGCATGGGCGTGCTGCATACTGGTTTCAGTGCGAGCAGACAAATGGGGATCTTTCTGTTATTCACAGGCGATTTTGCCATCAAAGCTGGAGAGCGCGATGGCAAAGGCCTGCACGGCACACAGCGGGTAGTTGAAGTCCAGCGTGAAAATGTCATCAGCTATTCGTCCAAACTGCATCACGATGTAGTCCACTGAAAAAGGCAAGGGATTGTTTAAATGGATAGGTGGGTGGCTAGATAGATAAATAATGAATGTTTATTTTACACTGACAATGCCAACATGCTGATGTTTAGCAGGTATAACGTTTACCACATTGACCGTCGTAAATCTTAGCATGCTAACATTTGCTAATTAGCACAAAGCAAAATGTCATTAGTTTTGCAGGTATTTAGTTGTAAAGCAAAGTATTGTACAAACTGAAAGGATGACATTATGAAAACTCACGGGACCAAAGTGATTATCCCTCCAATAGTTTTAGTTCAGTCTGTCACTTATTTCTAATTTGGTCAGAATTTCTTCTGAATTGACCAAAGTAGGTAGTTTTTCATGTTGTGTTTTTTGTGATCAGCTAATAAACGAATATAGGAGGGCTGGTATTTCTAAATAAAACCTATTGGCATGTTTTCTAGTCTAAAACTGTGGCTAAGTATTACACGAACAATGGTAAAATTGTTTTTATTAATGAGTACCTTGAGAAACCCATGTTTGACCCGTGTCTTTATGTGACATTAAAATGTTACAGAAATGTTTGTTCACGGTCTTCATATATATTTAAACATCATAATTACCGGACAAAACTAAAGAGAGGCTACATCCAACTAATCAATCTTTGTTATTGTACAAAGTTTTATTTCTTTATGAATCTTTGTATCTTGGCTACAAACTGCTTTGTGTGAGTTGTGAACAAACAGGAGTGCTCGTCCCCATATATAGATAGATAAATAGAAACTGTAGGTGACAATACTCACAGTCTTTGTTGTGGACTATCTGGAAGTTCTTGATGGAGGCCTGGGTGACCCTGCCGTTGAAGTTGAGCACATGAGACGCCGTTTCATCGTTCCACACAGGCGTCTTGTTGTGAAGCTCGATCAAATTTTCCGTCCTTCTGTTCTGGTGCCTTATCAACAAGCCGTCACAATCCTGCAAAGAATTTGCAAAACGTAAGTCGGGAAATCACCAACAAAGAGTGATATGATTTCACGTGTTGGCCTTGTGGTGCTCTCATAATAAACAGACGACATACCATAAATAAAGCTGTAAGCAATATGGATATAATTTGTTGACATTGTGCATAGCAGGGGATCCTGGGATGTCTGATTTTGCGAATGAGTCATCTGATGGTTTCACGCACATGAATCAACAAGTCAAAATATCCAGGACTGGAGATGCCTACTTGATCGTTCCAATTATACATTTTACACACAGTCAAACAAACAAGTGCCAAGATGTTTTTTTGTGATCAGGGTGAACTGACCATTTAATAACACAAATACAATAGTAAGAATACTTGTATACCGGTAAACGTTCAAACAATTATCTTACTAAACACAGGAATTATAAGTATAATGGAAAGGTGAAGACTGGATGTTTCTACAAGGCCAATTCTCTTTTTTAAAATCCCTTTTCCCTCTATTTTATTTTTCTCTTTGGCAACTACTGTATATAGTGAGAGCAAGGCAGGACTAGGAACTTCATTTATTGATTAGTATATCTGTGAAGAAGAGGAAGACTTACTTTTGCAGTTGTTTTTGTGTTTTACATGTATTTATTAAGGACACATATACTTGTTTTCCCTGTGAGACCTGTTCAGTATTTTATTCCATTCATTTTGCAGTCTTTATGCTCCACTCAAAACAATAAGAATAAAATAAAATGAAAAATCTTACATTTCTTGGTCGGAGAGGTACTCGATCGTTGTCCTTGCTCATTCCTGGAATGATAACCGTCATCCTTCTGGGGCCTTTCATCCCTAAGACGTTTGTTTCCTGATGCCAGAAATAAGTAAAATCAGGATTTTCAAGATTTTTGCAATGTAGATGATTTATGATGAGCTAAGTCTAATGACTTACATAGATGATGCCTGCTAACTCCTGCCGTGCGTTAGACATGTCTGGAAGAGCTCTGTCTGGATTCAGAGCATTGTCAAATACTGTGAACTTAGTCCCCATTAAATTGGACCTAGACAATATATTAAAGAATTAAAAACTCATAGTGAAAGAATACTTGGCTGATATTACACATTTTGTATGCTGCTTTTGAATCTTTTTTGAAGTGCAGTGTACCTCAGCTTTCCGACAAAATTTTCTCCACCTCTCGATAAATCTGTGGCATCAATGGAGATGAGGTAATTTGAAGTTGCACTTTTCTTTCGTTTCCTCCCAGCCAACAGGAATGTCTACAAAGACAAAAAGACACGTAGTCCTGTTAGATTTAAAGAGAGAGAGCAATCTAATGCACACAAATCCCTAAAAGTGTCCATTATAGTACTAAATGAACTAATTAAATTAATGATACATGAGGACTACTCATTTACATTACTGTTGCTCTGATTGCATGAAAATATCTACTAAATCCCAAAACTATAAACCGCAGTAAAGATAAATCCCTGACCTTTTTTTCATTGTCGAGGTGAAGGTAATACAGAGGGTAGAGGCTCTTGTCCATCCCTCTCTGGTCTCGAGTCACTCTGCATTTGATGGTCACGCCCTGTGGAGCCGGCTGCATCACAAACTTCTCCAAGTCGTCAAACTCGATCTCAGGTGATGGAGATCTCTCCTGGTAAAGAAGCATACATATTTTGATTAAATCCACGAATGTTTAATCTCTCACGCTGAAATTAACTGCATGAAATGACTAAAATGTCCTTTTTATTTATGGGTGAATTGTGAGATTTGAGATACCTTTTTCTTCTTCCCTTTGCCCTTTTTCTTCTTTGATTTTTCTTCTTTTTCTGCATCAGAATCATCACTCTCTTCAGCCTTTCCTGAAATATGCAACAAAAATTGTTAGATAATTGTCAGTGACTCAAAAGGACGGTAAAGTTGCTGGTAAACCTGCCTTTCTTCTTTGTCTTCTTGTCTTTGTCTTTGTCCTTGTCTCCTGATGCTTGGAACATGGATGCTGAGCCGGCGGTGGATTTCTTCTTTGATTTGGTTGACTTTGTCTCCTCTTCACTGTCATCACTGTCTGATTTGGCAGCTGCTCGGGGAACAAGGTGTAAAGATTGTAAATTTGTAAGAAGTCTTACTAAGCAATAACAGCGCAGTTTATTGTCTAAAATAAAGTCAACATTAGCATCAAGATGCATGTTGTACCGTAAAATCAGCTAAGCTCATTAGCAATAAAGGAGGTTCAATGGCTTAGGAGAGGGCAAACCATAACGTTTTGAGTTGTAGTCGTAGTTTATCAAAATATAATCACCTTTCTTCTTGCTTTTTGAGTCTTTTTCTCCATTTATCTGGAACATTGAAGCTGGTTCTTTCTTCTTGTCCTTGTCCTTTGATTTGGATTTTTTTTCTTTTCCATCAGAATCTTTGTCCTCTGAGAAATGAGACACAAGTAAAATTTAAAAAATGTTGTCTGTCCTTGAATGTGATACCAAACTGGAGAATCATGTGAGCACGCACTGAGGAATTTAATTTTTTTTTTTTTCAAAGCAAATAATGGAAATCTCATTCCTTTATGTATTAGACAGTGGACTTTGAGAGAAGTATGGTGTGAGTGCAAAACAAATCCAAACTGTAATCAGTCAGCAAGCCAGGATTTGAGACCGGGACAGATTTATAAGAGCAGAACAAATTTTGAGCGTGCAATCCTGATTTTGTGTGTGCTCAGTTTGAAATTTGCTCTCGCTGTTTCTTCCAGCTGTTTTGTCAAATTCGGAGCACTTGAGAATGTGAGAGGGATTTGGGTTCGACCAAGACCCGCCCATATCTGGCTGCTATGTTTGGTCATTTTTGTTACAGTTAAAGTGTTTTAGACCAAGGAAAAAGCTGATGAAGCACACTGGGAAGTAGACTGATATTGCTTTCAGATATTTGCTCTGCTCTCAGTCAGCGTTTACATGCCAAAACTGAGAGTGCATAACTTGGAAGACATCAAGGTGAAGGATGCCAAATTCCTCTCTCAAATCTAGTGGCACAATTCTTGTGTCCTCAAAACCTCGATTACACTCACGATACTGTCAACACTCACACTTTTAACTTGTAACACAATGACGACTCTGTCCCAACATGCTCTCATATCTTAACTTGCTGACAGATTTCTGCCCAAAGCTGTTTGCGCTCCCTGTATAGTTTTATACATTTTTAACCACCTTTTTTTGGCCACTTGGGGGCAGCGGAAACAAGCTGTAAACACAACACTGACATATCATCATCTTTTAAGTCGATCTGGCGAACTTGTTGAGAAACAGTTGCCTATTTACACATCTGGCAGATACGGAGCAACATTAGCATTCATTTGGAGTTGTGTTTCTGACCACCACCATGCAATTCCAATACTGACTTTCATTTTAGCTCTGTTTTGGGGTGAGAGTGAACCAAAACAGTAAGTTGTGGGCCGGAAAAACCGCAACAATGAGCTGAAGGATGTTAAAAAGCTGAGAGGAACTGGAGAGTGGGGTGATAATTCTCTTTTGGGTCATCACTTTGAGCAGTCCCTTTCACACACAAGTAGTCATGTGATCCATTGTTAATATAAAAATATTGATTATAGGTGCTTAAACAAAAGCTTTATGGTTCATCATATTAATTAGATAGCACCAATGGTGATACGTTGTATCAAGTACCAAATCCCTTTGCCAAATGTGTTTGTTTGTTCTTTGTCATACAAAAACCTATCTGCCTGGTTGCAGGAGTTGCAGTTAACAACAGCTGGACAACCAGTGACATGTCAATTTACCTCAAGCATTTATGGTCAAGCTTTGAACTTTTACAAAGCTTTATAAATGTGGAGAAAACAAGAATCTTATTTTAACAATATCTTATCGTATAATTAAATAATACATAAAATAAAATTAAACTACAAATTCACAAACATAAAAACGCTGATATTGTACTGATATTGTGCAAGAGAGAAGGGTAGCTACAGTAGTTATAAAGATATAGGGGCCTATTGACAAAGCTTCCATAAAGTAAGCTACTGATATAATTAAACCCATTTCCATGGTGAGCACCTGGCTTTCCTTTATTTCACAGGAGGAACAGGGAGTCACAAACACAAGTTAGAGCAGGTATTCCTGAGATGGCTGACGGCTGATCTGAGGTGGAAGAAGGTTAAGTTAAGCTCAGAGGCAAAAGCTCTGGAGATGATCCAGCCAAATTAACAGAAAGGAGCAGTAACACTCTGGGCTATATAATGCAGTAATTCAATACTGAAGCAATAAACAGCTCAAGTTAAATCTTTGCACTGACACTTGTTTGATTTAAGCTCAAGCCAAAGGAATAAGGATCTCCACACATCAAACACACAGACAAGTTTGTCTTATTCATATTGCTTTTTTTCTAAGGGAATAATTAGTGACATAAGTGCTAGCAAATTTCTGTTCCGATGCACTGGTTGAATATTTCAGGACTAGACTAGTATACAGCCATGTTACATCTCTGTGACGCTATACTTAGGCACAGCGGTACCTTGAGCTGAATGCTAACATCAGCATGCTAACATGCTTAGAATTACAATTCTTACATGCTGATGTTCAGCAGGTATAATGTTTACCATGTTCACCGTCTTAGTTTAGCATGTTAGCTTGCTAACATTTGTTAATTGGCTCATGGGAATGGCATTATTTTGCGGGTATTTGGTCATAAGCCAAAGTATTGGACAAATTTCTATTTTGACCTGATGAAAGGTCACAAAGGTCACAGGGGCGTAGGACTGTGGGGACAAAGGGGACTGAGTATACAGGACCCTCATGTGAGGAGGGCCTACAAAGATACTAGAATGAATCGCGGTGGATGTGGGGAGGGGCCCATGGAGAATGCCTCTGTACAGGATCCAGAATTTTGTGCTACGCCCCTGCACAAGATCACCAAAGTTATCACAATTCACCCTGAGGGGAACGTGCATGTCTTTGCCAAATTTTTATGGCAAACTGTCCAACAGATATTTCAGTCTGGACAAAAGTAGTGGACCGATTGACCGGAATTTGCAATCCATTAGCCGCTAGCGTGGTTAATAAAAGGGTAAAGTTAAAGATAAAGTGTCAAAAAAAAGCTTAAATCCTATTGGGACCTACCAAACAACCATGATATGTGGCCTACCAAAACTTTCAGGACTCTTTCAAAATAAACTTTAATTGACACTAAAGTGGAGAAAACCATAGCCTGTTAGGAAACAACATGCCTTAACATCTCTCTTTCATTTCAGTTTTCAAGATGGAAAAAGACTCGAGGTTCACTGAGTCATTCAAAGTCTTCAATTATGTCTCTCTAGGGTTACAAGTTAGCAAGTCTGTTGACTAATCAGTGTTTTCTAATTAGGGTTATAATAATTGAGCATGTGTTCTACAGTTTGGAAAAACAAACTTTAAGCGTCTAACATCATTTTCTCCGGACCTCCGCAAAGTTGCTACAAAAGGAGTCTGGTTGTAACTGTAAATTTTAAGTAGGAAATTGTGAGGATTTGACCGTTGCAATCGTTTTAATTACATTTTCCACAGTTGATTACTAAAGGGCAAGCTACTCACTTGATTGCTGTGTTTCGCTGCCTCTGCCACCAAGTCAGTGTTTCCACTCACTCACCATTACACAATAAAATCATCTAATCCTCTTAACAACATTAGTCTGGTCTTATAAATGTTGTTTAGATCACACTGTTAATGCCTTTAGAAATCTGTTTTCCTGCTTCTTGCCATACCTTTAGATTTAGATTTCTTTTCTTTGGCAGAACTTGCAGATGGAGAGGTGTCCTTTGTTGTCTTTTTCTTAGTTTTCTTTTTGGGGGTGTCTTCATCATCATCATCATCATCGTCATCATCTGTGCCTGAACCTGCAGCGATGGAAAACAAATTCCTTACACTATTGTTTGTTTTTTTCAGTGCTGATTTACAAAATACATAAGAATTAAGAGTTTATTCATAGAATTCATCAGAATTTAATTAAAGTTTCACACTAGTTTAATACATATTAATGATGTACCTTTCTTCTTTTTTGGAGCACTTTTGGCTTTCTTTTTTGGCTCTTTCTCTTTTTCTTTTTCCTTTTCTGGTTCTTCTTTATCTTTTTCTGGTTTCTTTTTCTTCACCTTCTTTCCATCTATAATGTTAATAAGAAAACAGCAGTGTAACCAATGTGGTTAGATCACAATAGAGACAGAGAAACATGCAAAATATCTTTGCCATCTGCTTTCTTCATAGGAAATGCTTAAAATATCACGGTCTCTTTAAAGTTCCGCACTTTGGATGGCAGGGGTGTCCTCTTCGGATACATCTTCATTTTTCTTAGTCTTTGTTTTTTTGGGCTTGGCCTCTTTTCCATTCAGCTTGGCTTCTGTTGTGCCATTTGTCTCCTCTTTCTTCTTTTTTGGCTTCTATGGATTTTCTGTAAAGATACAAAACAGATCAGAGGTGAGACTCGTGGAAGAAGGACAGGAGAGTAGAGAGAAGATGACAAACACTGGACAAAATAAAATCTGGGAGACAGAAAAAAATATTTTGGACAACTTACTAAAAATAGCAGCATTTAAAGATCTTTATCACTAATAATAACTTACCATTACAAAGTCATATGTGAAGCAAGGGGTAGAAAGGAAAAAAGATTAAGAGAATTATATTGCTACTACTTCCACAGCTATTAATAATGTTGCTCTAGTATAAAATATATTATTATTAATAAATTATTAATTCTATTTTCAATAGTTCACATTTTATAAAGAATATCCTCATATCAGCGCAGTTAGACAGTCATACTGTAATAACAAATGTAGTAATAAATATGTTTTGCTTCTGGCAAAGATGTACTGTATGCAAAGTTGCTGATATCAGCTTGTAATTACGGTTTAGGTACAGGAAGTGAATGAAGCAACAGGGCATGAGGTTATAACAATAATACTATTTAAGCAAACCTGAAATTTCCAGAATGGAATAATCCACTGCTATTTTTGATAACACAATTTTGTAACACACACACACACACACACAAAAACAAGTTTTATGTAACTTGCTCAGGCCTCCTCCTGAGTGCTGAGAAACTTAAATACATCACAATCGCAGTAAATCACAAACAATTACATCACACATATTGGAGGACAAAAGATAGCAAGTCATTTACTTTATGAAAGAAGTATTTGAAAGTCATTTGAGTATAATTTTTTGACTCTTTCTTGTCTGTTGTTCTACATTCAAAATAAACTCGCTCCAATTTGCTGTTCTTTCTTCATCGCCTGCAATATATGCTTTCATCTTGGCCATCTAGACACAAGCTTATGGTAAAGTCCAAAGGGGGTCAAACCTCTGACTCTTAGTAGTCCCACACAATATCCATTTATGTGTTCTTACATGTATTTGTCTATATGATGAATTTTGTATACATAAAACAGTTAATTATATCCATTCTATAACGAATAAAAAGGGAACCCAGCTGTGTTTTTACCAAGCATTTCATAAGTGTGAGGAGTCTGAAGACTAAACCTTTGTACAAAGTGACAGGAACAATGTGTCACTGTCCCAAGTCACAGAGAAGGAGGTCAGTGTGATTGCGGCCAGCGAAGACAGTAAAGGTAATCCTATTAGATGTAGATCCTGCATCGATCGGAGGTCTATTTGTGTCCACAACACATCGTAATGGAAGCAGATTTAACATTTGTCATATTGTAATGAATTGTTGTGTTTAAATAATCAAATGTGATTTTACACTAGTTTAAACATTTTTGGTACAATTACAGTTCTTCACCAACAGCTGTTACATTTTTGTTCCGTTCATTTCTGTCTGCTGTACTTAAAACCTTTTAAAAATCATAAGAAAATGATTATGTCACAGAGCACACTGTGCCTCAGATCATTTTCAAATATTTGGTTATTACTCCAATCAAAGTATATGCTTTTAAAATAATGTATCTGAAACTCTGATAGTGACCTTTTTGCATTGCTTTGTACATTCTGGATGACACACACTGTATGTTGTCTAATTATTTCAATTCACTGAGAAGATTTGAATTTAATGAACAGATTTATGAAATTATGATCCAATAATCACCTTTAATATTGGGTAAAAGATTTTGACCTAGTTTCTGCATTTAGCAAAAATAGTGTATTAATTGTTGATACATATGGTAATACTAAAAAAAACATTTTCAAAGTAAATAGAGGCATTAAAGAAGGAAATAGCATAAAGTAGGACATGCTTTTGCAGTTGCATTTGGTTTGGACGTCACCACAACAGCACTATAAGTGGTTTGGGTGACTGGATTACTGACTACCTTCAATCCCTCACGCATGCTTTTGCAGATGCATTGCTCGGCCTGCGAGCTCCATAAACTTGGCCATTGTCAATAGATGCAACTTAATTGCAGACATGAAGGCGATCCATACTGTAGCTGTTCATGTTTGAATATTGCCTCTGTTGGATAACCTGTCTTACTCTTATGGAATACCTCCCATGCTGGCATTTGTTTACAGAGCAGTTACCTCACATGTGGGTCAGAGGTTATTTTCTATGTAATCATTCTTCTAAATGTCTTTGATTCAGATTTAAATGACTGAAGTATTCTACATCACAAAGTAAACACAAGGCAAAAAAACAGATTTTAAAATGGCTCATGAATGTAATGCACCCCAACTCTAAACTCTGCATGGGCAGTCCAACTGTAAATATTGATGTATGACAACAGCAAAAGTGTTATTAACTCTTATTAAAGTAACTTTTATCATCCCTTAGGCCTCACTCTCCAAATATCATTACATGTCATCACTAGGCAGCTGAATGAACACTGAGATGTAATCTTATTTGAAAGTCAATAAAAAAATCCACAAAACCACAACCCCACCCTTTTACCTTCTCTGCAGACATGGCGCGGCCTCTGACTTCAGCTCTACCACTGCTTCTCTTTAGAGGTTAGAAAATAAAAAAGCAGGCTTCTCAGCGGAGATAATGAAAGAGTGAGAAAGCCCTGCACTCACTGCGTCTCCATCAGCAGAAAGTTGTTAATAGGATTTATGTGTAAAGCCATCTGCTCTGTAGAAACACGTCAACGGGAGAAACCAACAAAGGCTTGGGAGGAGGGAGAAGACTTGTTTATCACGTGTGTCCACTATCCAGAGACCTAAAACTCATTTGTACGTCCGGGATGCTCATGCCAGCACAGTTGTCATAGGATGTTTGTCCTTTTTTACTTCCTTTACACTTACTTTACTAGGTCAGACTGCCAGCAGCATCTGTAGCTAAAGTCTTCATTCACTGTTTCCAGTTTCAATACATGGAATTGGATTTTATATTTTTCATAAACGTAATTTAAATTGAAGATTTACCAGAACTTTCAGCTGCGGGGCTGAAGCAGAATCCTCATCCTCTTGAATCCTGGGGCAAAAACAATGATAAACGCATGTTAGTAACAAAATGTTAAGCTGTTATTCATTATCATAGTAACTCCAACTAAAAGGAAGGCTTTTATTTTGCTGTGCAGTATATAATCTGAATCACTCGCATGTGTGATCTGGAATAGGGCTGTACCGATTTACCTGTCAGTGATTTTCTTGATTAATCTATTAATCGTCTGGTGCAAATATACAGTATGTAATAGCAAAAAAGGTCCATCACCATTTTCCAAAGCCCAAGCTGACATTCATATTGCTTGTTTTGTTCAACTAGGAGTCCACAACCCAATTTTGTTTAGTCCCATAGAAGGCAAAAAAAACAGCAAACATTTACATTTACATGGCTGGAGCCAGTGGTTTTGGGGCATTTTTACTCAAAAAACAATTACTTGTTTGTAATAAAGAACAGCAGATTAATTTTCTGTCTGTCGAATAATTGAATAATCAACTATTTGTTTCATCTCTAATCTGGAAACTGGGCTGGTTAAAGAAAAAAAAAAGGCTCAAACAGCATGTTCACAAACACTCAGTATACATATACATACAGTACATTCATTATTATACATTCACCAGCAGGCATTTATCATCACTTATTTATCTGTGTTTCAGTTTCCCTTCGGTAATGTTACTGTCCACCTGCACTTTTATTCCATAACCACCATTGTTGTATTACATACCAATACCTATTCCTGTATATTACTTACTATTACATACCTGTGGATATACATATATTCGCGCCATCATTGTATACATTTAGAGTTAGAGTATGGTCCTATCTATCTATCTATCTATCTATCTATCTATCTATCTATCTATCTATCTATCTATCCATTGATCCATCTTAGGATCTATGTAAATAGTTATGCATAATATCTATTTTTGGACACTATGCAGACTAAACAGTGTCAAAAGCTTCTCATCTCACACCCCCCATGGTCTAGTGAGCTCTGTGGTACAAAGTGTCATTCTTACATTTACAGGTCATGAAGGGTAAGGGAATTGGGCCTAAGTAGGTCTGCCTGACAGCAACGATTAAAGCTTTTCCTTTATACTCATTGGTTTAGCACCACTTGGCCAGTACCAGCGGAAAGTGGGTGTGTTAAAGCAGTAAAAACCGTTGAGAAAATCACGAGGCCTCAGGTAGGACTAATGGAAGGCACGCGGTGGATATCGAACACTGAGATGGCGTCATATGAAAAATGCTTGCACTACACATACATGTATAAAGTTCTGTATTGTTGTGTGGTAATGTTGACATACCTGTCCTGTGTCCAGGCCTCCTTCACGATGTGGTTGTGGAGGGGCATGGCTGATATGTAAAGAGGTTACATCCAGATTTTGGTCACTGAGAGAATTATATCCAGTGCAAATCACTGCATTTAAACCTGTATGTAAAGATATATCAGTATGAACATAAAACATGCATTATAGTAATACAATCTCTCACCAAGTATGTAGTGGTTTTTCTAGACAGCAGTGTGATGGTCTCCATCCAGCTTGTGAATACCCACAGGGCTCCATACACATCCTGTAGCCCACAGAGGGGGTCACATGACCCGACTTCTAAGAGGATTTTTAACAAAGCAACAGGTCCCCCCGTTGACTACTACACAACCAGGATGCCCGACCCTTCAACTGGGATTACTCTAATCAGCTACTCACCATCTGTGAGCATTTCGAGGATTTTAGTAGAAAAGCTGTGAAGGTTCCCAAGAAAAAGAAATATGGCTTGTGTGTAAATCCACATTACTAGGGGAAAGTAAAACAGATTAAACTAAATGGGTATGGTTTTAATTCAGGAGTGTTTAACCAAACAAAGATAAAAATGCACATAATCAAGAGCGTTGAAATTAGAGATGGTGGTTTATGCCCAGAGGCCATGCAACAGTGTGAGTGTGAAGCAGCATGATGCTGAAAAAAATATGGCATGTATGCTTCCCAAAATCAATAAAGATTAAAGAAGAAGCGTCAATACAGTATATTATAAACAAAGTGTGACTTCCTCAGTCAACCACCAGATGCTGCTGTACCCCAAGAGACAGAAAACAATGCAGGAAGCAGCTGTGAGGCACCAGGGGGCACATGGAGGTACTGTAATATAGTTCATGCTTACATATTTTAAAAATGACTGACTAAACCTCAACGGTAGTATCTGAAAATGTTTCAAAATATAATTATCCTTCGTAAAGGTGGTTTTCTACAACTTCAAACCCTCTCTCAGTCCTGTCCGGCTGCAGTCTCAGAGCTCACAAGAGGAGACAGGAGGAGAGTAATAACAGCTGAAGTGAACAATAACACATGTGATAGGAAATAAAGGAGGAAAAGTTATGTGTTTTGTAGTTTTATAAGGCAAGGCCCTTTGTCTCCGTGCTGCTCACGCTGTCCAATCTGCTGACTGTTGAAAAGGGTCTAGACTAATGGCTTTGCTGGCATTTCTGCAAATGCTTGACAGTAACATGGCAGTTGGCAGGCGGCCTAAGGAAGGCCAGCGACCTCAAGGGAGCAGCAGAGAAGCCATCAAGATCTTAAAGAGACAGAAACTACAGTGTGTTTCTCACCATACACTGTGTTTCCAATCTATTTTCATGTCAGTTGTGTTTTATTACTGCGTGCAAGATGGTAAACATTGTTGAAGCAATGAGAAGCAGCAGGAGTATACCAGAGAGGCTGTAAAACCAGCTCTTACTATACCAACAACTGTAACAACAAGTCTGAATGAAATGAAAACACATTAATCAAAGTTATGGTGAAACAGGGACCATTCAAAGCACTTGTGCAAACACTAAGCCAGGAAGAATTATGTTAAATACATAAAGGTAGAGCTTCCAGTGGCAGTGACCTGTGTTTGAGGAGGGGGTATGATGATGATATTTTAGTTCACCCATGGGTTTAGTGCTGAAACAGCACGTTGTTGAGGACGTGAACCCGGTGGCACTGTAAAGCCGGGTGAATCATCAATTCAGAGAGGGCCCATATCTCAGGAAGGACAAACAATGAAGACGAAACAGGAAAATCAGGGTTAGATGAATCTATCCCCAAAGGAGGGATTGTTCAAGGAAGGTGGAGGGGTAGAAAAGAAGACAATGGCAGGAGGTCTTGTCCATTCATTATAAATGGAAAGATGCTATTCGGAGCAAAAATAGTCTCTTGGGTTGTAGATAAAATGAAACTCACAATCTCACTCTATTGATTCAACAAGGTCACATCCTGAAAAATGGAGAGACAAGTTTACTGTTCTTAGACACTACTAACTAGTGTGGAAAAAAGTATACATTTTGGCCTGAGGGTGTTGCCTGAGGAAAGTGTGGTTAACGAATCAAAAGGTTCGGTCTCAGGCTCAGATTGTCAAGCTCAGTCAGACTTGGCTAAGTTTTCATTAGCTGCACTTTGTCTATGTCAGCTAAACTAACGTTCATAGTGTAAAGAATTCTTGATATTTTTAAACATGCTAATTGTAGGCTCGCTAACATAAACATGTTGGAATATCAATGTTAGCATGTTAGCATGTAGTGGTACTCTTTTCTGTTTTCCCAATATTCACCACTACTAAGTTAAAAGGGCTGTATGTAACAATGTACTAATCATTTTTGAATCGTTTTTTTTTGCCAATGTGTGAACAAATTACAACATAACTTAAAAAATGAGACCTTCCCCGACTTTCTTGGTTGACTGTAACACCCTGTAGACTGATTTCTGTGTAAAGGACTTGGGACGTTTTTGCGCAGCCCCGAGTGCCTTTCCTCTCTTCAGCTCTGCTACAGCGCTAACAGTGTGCAACACTAGCTAATCTTAGCTCTATGATACTACTTCATATTTATACAGAATTTTGATGATGTTATTTTGAATGTCGATGGAGCAGCTACAATGTTAGCATAGCCCTGATCGATCTGAACTCCATTCAGAAAACAAACATTTNGTTGCTGAGCCTCTCTGTGAAAGCTAGACAAACAGCGATTGAAAAAGCTGGCTAGCAAGCTATCAACATTTTTTTAAACAACTTTATTGAAAAGCAATCTATCAACATTATGCCTGTCAATCACGTTCATTCTCGTGTGTGACACGTCACTGTTTTGGCCGATGCTGGCTCACGCCTAGGGAGTGTGAGCACACGTGCGAGCACGAGCAACAGGATGCTGACTGCAGTTGACTTAATGGCCACAGGTGTCATTGTTAACAAGCATTTTCTGAACGTTACATACAGGACCTTTAAAGTCTGTGTAAACGCAAATAAAACCTCAGAAGCTGGTGACTCCATTTCAAAGGTTTGCTATGGACTCGATCAAATAAATGAGTTGAAATTAGTTGAATTAACTCCAACAGAGAGGTACTGGCCATCACATCATCAACAAACGTTATGAGCATCTCAGAAACTGATGCATTAGCAGCAACAATTATTCACTTCCCAATTTCCCAGTACACATCATAATTTCACCTGATAATGAACAATTTCTAAATGTTATACATATTTTGATATTATACTACAGTATATCACAACATGTAGCTTCACATTGTTTTTTCCCATACATATGTATGGCTCTTACAGCATACATATAGTGAGTGAGTGGATGTTCATATTGTTGACGTTTACTGCTAGCATGCTATGTCAGTATTAATCTCAAAATACTGAGGTCATGTGTTTTAGAGGTACCCTGTCATAATCCGAGTTGTTTAACCTGTCGGTGACAGTAGATGAAAAGTCACCAAAGTCTTTTGGGGCCCAAATTTCATGGTCACTGTATCTGTCCCATATTTGTAAAGACATTTTACTCTAGATCAAAGTGTTGCACCAACACAACTATGGACCAAAAAGAAAAGAAATTGCACCAGGAAAGGGTTACTGTTACATTTACGCATTTGAAGCCTCAGAACTCCATTTGGGGCCTTTAAAAACTGTTGTTTTGGGATGTGTGATTTGGTAAAAACTAAACTTAACAATAATACTTTTTCAGTGAGGTATAGCTGGTCAAGTGAAGTATCTAATCAAAACTTCATATAAATAATGTAACACTTAAATTAAATGACTCCACTTATACTTATGAGTGTGTGTCGTCCTCCTGAAGGGTTTCCCACTTTGTAAACCTGTATTAGAATTTCCTGCTGCTGTCTCGGGAGCAAAGGTATTGAGTTTCTATTCCTCTCAACACAAAATTATCTCTTTATTTATACACGTGGTCTTCACTCGACCACCATGGTTGGCTTGGTGAGATGATAAGAGACAATGCTGAAACAAAAGTTCCCCATGAAGGTCTTGAGCAGCAAAGTGCCAAATCTAATGAAGAGCAAATTGAGAACACTCCTTCGCTCACTCTCTTCCTTGTTAATAAAATCTTCCTAGCAAGACAATAGGGGATCATATTATGGCTATACAACACATAGTGCATTACTTGCCCTTATTGACCCATAAGAGAGAAAAATTGGAGGGGAGGCCATTGAAATACACCGTGATGTGCACAATACACAGTCAGTGGTGATGACATCACTGCTGTATTGTAAGCAGGATGGTCCCAGTGGAGAAACAGTCCTCAGACACTGGCGCCATAGAGACTATTAAGGCCAACTCAATCCCCATAAGCACACCAACATAGATGCAGATGCATACAGATGTGCGGGTGAATACACTGCACATTTGCATGTACACTGTCATGCACATGCACTCGTTATTAAGTACAAGTGTGACTGATAAGCTGCATAAGAGCATACTGATAATCGGATTTTAGCAATATATAGACCATTTTCAAGTTTTGATAATGTTGTATTGATTCATACGCAGTTTATTGTATGTAACAGCTGGAAGAGCGTTTTTTCACATAATATTCAGTGCTTTTGGCAGCTTCCTGCATGTACAGTATACTGCTTAGTGAGGACAACTGTGTCATAATTTTTACAGCGTACAGATTACGTGATCTTTACACCCTTCCCATTGCATAGATAACTAGGTGAAGGGTCAGTGTGTTTCTGGAGTACAGACAACAATAGTTTACAACTTTGCACAGCTTTTAGTCCAGCAGGGAACAAAGAAGAAAGACTGCATGCCTGGAATTTTTTTTTTTTTTTTACATCATTTCAGTTTGTACTGTATGTGGCAAAATGTCAAACGATCAGTCCTGTAATTATTATCACTGTTGGTCACAGTGAGGTTGGAAAAACATCGTTGACAAATACCATTTCACCCAGATTCTTGCCTGCCTCTGGCAGTACACTATGCTCAGAGAACTATAGTCCTCCATATGACACATGCACAGAGAGGCTTTACAATAAAGCAAGCACACCATAAGAGGGAGAGCTTATTGTAGAATATGAGAATAACACTAGTGTGTTTTTGTGAAACCATGTTTTTTTTTCTAAGTGTGAACATAAACCTATTTTTGTAAACTTTCTATCATGGAGTGCATTATTCTTTAAAACTACTGAGTGTAAATGTTGCAGGGAATAACATGGCAAAAAGAAAAGCACATTTGGACAGCTATAAAGTGTTGAAGAGGAAGCAACGTGGAAGGTTAGATGAGAATCCCTGAGCCACTCAGAGCAGAAATAAAGGCAAAGCAGCCAGAACCTTGTGTGAACTGTAACACAAGCAGCGCTGAGCCTCGTGAGAGCTTGACACACATCTGAAATGGAGGACAAAGTATCCAGGAAATTGTGCTGTAGCTTGCATTTCCTTTTCTCTGGGTGTCTGTGATATAGACCAGCCTCTCTGGAGCGATCCAGACTACCGTGGATCTCTAACAGATGCCTTAACGACTGAGCTGGCCCGAGCTGGCATTACCCTGAGAGAAGACAGTAAAAGTCCTGAGAGCGGTCACTGCCCTGAGTCCCCGAGATAGAAAGGGTGGCGGGAGAGAGAGTGCAAAGAGCCAGCGCTCCCCTCACAGACTTGTCCCCTCCGCTTTTATGAAACAGGCAGTGCTCTTTTGAAACGGTGCCAATGGAGGCTGGCCCAAGCCGTTGCAGCTGAAACTTTTACAAGCTCAGTGTTCGTGAGCAGGAAGAGAAAGACACAGAGTTAAGATTGATAAAGGGAGTTTGCAGCTCCTCTCCTCTCATCTCCTCTTCTTCGACCTGCCTGAGATGTCAGCACAATGATTCATGCTTTTTTTTTTTTCATCTAAACCACAAATTCTTCAAGAACATGTACAGAAGCGTTCTGGAAGGAAGACTGCATGAGGAGAGAAAGGATTTAAAGTATATGTATGGATAAAATTGCTTAAAAAAATGAGGAGTCAGTGACGTCACACAGGAAGCTGTCTTGGATATTGCCTGAGGAAAGATACTGATGAGTGTCTGTGGCATGGACACATTTGAAAATTAAAGCTTGTGCCCTATTCAGGACTCGCGTGTTGGATTATTTTAGCGTTTTTGCCTTTCTTGGTGATGGTCCACGGGAAACATTACCTTTGGATTTGCTTGTTCCCAGAGTTTGACCCCTCCCTTGCCCTTATTTTCGCTTCAGAGCTCCATGACACATTTTGTTACTTGAGGATGTATTGTGGTAAACATCCCAGACCGCTCGTTTGGTTTGTTATGTTGACAGTAAACACTGGCTTCCATTCACTAGTACAATCAAATTAAATCAGAACCTCAGTTGTTGCCATTCTTTTCTACCGACTCTGCAACAAATGTGAATAAAAACACAGGCAGGTGCAGAACAGCTAAAGACGTCCGGAGTGACTACCGAAAATGGGAACTGTGAGGCATGTACTACCTGGGAATGATGCCAACTGCTGACAAAAGGCTTTACTGCACGGTTCTGAGAGAAGCCTTTAACTAATTTGCTCTGAAATGCTTCAGGAATATCTGGCACTTAATTGTTTGGCCAACTGTAGATAAATCTGTCAAACCTTTTGGCTTTGTTACAAGACAGCATGTAAGTACTCACTTCTGATTCCTTTACCCGAGCTTATTTCTCTGTCTGTCTCTCTCTTTCCCCTCTCCCAACCCCTAATCCTACAGTCAAGTGAGATGTCTATGTGATGACACTTAATCTTCATGTGACTGCTCCCCTTTATGTGGCGAGTTAACCCTGTGACTTCACCTCAAAGCAAAACTCAGTCTATTTTTATGCATATTCCAGGTGGATTTCATATCTTTAGTAGGAGCGTGTAAGCACAAATTTGTGACTTCATGATTTCTTTTCCTGCCTCCTTTTCTCCTTGCTGTCTCTCCCTCTTGGCAGCGGGGCAAAAGTGGGCAGGGAGAGAGGAGGGCATGGCCCAGAAACTGCTCTCTAGCCCCAGCCCCTGTTCAAGTGGGGTTGCTTGCTGGTACACCACTCAGCCTTTCCCTCGTCTTGCAGGCAAAAGAGAGGGATGTGGAAATGCATTCTTGTCTCCTTTCTAACCCACCTTTTTTTTTTTT
>NTHP01000066.1:744410-765901 GCA_003416845.1 Oplegnathus fasciatus | reverse complement strand
AAAAAAAAAAAAGAAAAGAAAAGAAGAAAAGAGAAACATTTGCTTTAGTTCTTGGCTCATTAGTATTTAACTCTAGCATAGCTTTTGCTAAAAAAAAGTTGATGCACAATCACGAACAGGATATTTGGAGACAATCAAGGTAAGAATGACCTGTTTGCATGCCTCACTGGCCTGTGGCTATGAATCACAACTTCTGTCTAAAGTTATGGTAGTGGTTTAGCAACCTTCAAATCAACTTAGTTAGAAGAACGGATGTTTGAATGAGACTGACTGCTGATAATTTAATGACTGAGAACCCTTTATTTTAAGAGCATGTTGTTAATCATTTTGTCTTTTAGACTTTTACTTTGGATATTATCTGCTTTTTACAGTAAGATAATGAAAATGAAAAAGCAACTTTTGAGTTGTACTGCCTCTGTCCATTATCGTAGTGTAAGCTTTAAGTTGTCATAGTTTTAATTACTCTAGATGGATAAGCAGGTGTCAACCATACTGTACCAATAAATTATCCCAGAAGTTGTCAATGTTTCACCAGAGAACCACACAGTAATGGCCCATCACCACAACAAATTTTCTTTGCAGTCCACACAACTTTTCTTGTATTAAAAGTTGAATCCACTCCTGCTTTCACTCCATCCCCTCTGCACAGGCCAGCCAGTTAGAAGAGTTTGATACCATTTACCATCTAATTAATTCAACATCTCAATTAAGGCCTCCCACTCTCTGATGCCCTTGTGCCTTTTCATTCTGGCCCGATGAGCATGCCCTGGCACCATAGCCACATAGCCTGCCAAAACATTTCAATCACTGTCAGCATTAATTAGGCCAAAGAGGAATTCAGAATGTTAATGAACTGCCCAGCCGCTTTTCAGCGACCATGGTTCACATGCTAATTTATGCAAAGCGTCCTAGCCATTGCATGGGTTGACCATCGTCGTCTACCATAACAGTGTCTGGGCTCAGTCAGCTCAGCCAAAGTATGGCTCTGTTGGGGCCCAGACAGCTCTGCCCAGCTTGTGTCCCAGACTCTAGCTGGCACAGTAAACAGACTCCTTTTTCAATGGACTTGAAGTGGCTTTCACACTGAACAAAAAGGGCAAATTTCTGAAGTCAAACCTTCAGCTCCTCTATTAAAACATCTCAAGCAAAACCAAAAATCACTAGCAGGATTTCTTGGCACACATTTGTCAATCAGCAACAATCAACTCTCCGAAATAACTTATGAACAAGCAATTCCTTAAGGCAGTCTCGGCATCCCCTACACCATTATTTGGTGTAAATAAACAGTCTATCTTATGGATAGGGATCGGAAGAAGGAGGCACAAGTTAACAGGTTGCACCACAGATGTTGGGTATGGATGCCAAACAACTCCATAAAATGGCAGAGGTACTGCCATTTTCCATTTTTCTTCCTTTGCTTTGCATTGATAGTTGTAGAGATAGACTAGACCAAACTGGGGGAAGACTGAGCTATTTTTTCTGTCTGTTGGGAAATAGAGCTGAAAAGCGTAAGAGTAAAATAGGTACTAATTCTTGGCACAGCTGCCCTTCATTATATGCCAATTTCCTTGAAAGTAAGTGATTTTTTACCTTGCAGGATTGCACAAATTGCCACTCTTTCTGTGCAGAAAGTAGCATTTCTTTTCCATATTTCCATTGTATGCTAATGGCCAGTGTGTCCGTCACCTGTCATCCTTAAACACTGGCCAAACACATTTGCGCTGACCATTGCAAGGTCATATACTGTATATCGCTTACATAAACACAGTAGCACTCTCAGGCTGGTTGTAAGCCTGGTGAACAAAGCAAGATTTTACGACTCAGGCTGTGTGGTGTAGTGAGTCTAGAGAGGAAATTGCTCTTAGAAGGTAATTCCTGATTAAACTGTTACCAGACTACCTCATTCCATGGCAACGGGTGTCCTTTGAATAATGTGGTTTAATGGTGTGTATGTGTGCATGCTTTTGCTATTATTTTGGATGCAATTGCAGTAGTTTACTACAAAACAAATTACAATAAATGCAGAAATGTTTTAACAGTTGCAGGAAATTGTTTTTCTGTAAAGCGCTGCTACTAAGCACAATCAGAAATGACTAGATGTGACAAAACCTTCAAATCTTGGCCTCTACACAGGCTAGAAATATTTTTCAACCATGGTTTGCCCGAGGTGGTTCTAAAAACTCACTTATTCTCTCTTTATTTTTGTCTCACAGATCGATTAAACAAGTTTCCACTGCTACCTGCAAAAGAATCTGTCCTTAAGGCTGAGGTAGTAGATTGAATAGTTGTGGGGTTTGGGTCCTCCCTCTGAGATAACTATACAATCTACTGTCTTTCCTGAGGAGACAGGATGATCTGCTGTGATGCCGAAGCCTGTATGTGCATGGGAAGCTCCATGGACAAAGGAACTCATGGACTGAGTAAACTAGATTTACGAGATAACCCATCCTTCACCTCTGGGGAGGAGATTGCAGACACAACAAAGACTTTATATATTTACCAGACACAATGGTGGAACTTGTCTACTCTAACAACATGTATTGAAGTTGGTACATATCGAGTGAAGTCTTGTTTTTAAGGATATTCATTGGTGCCTGACGTTGAGCCTAGCAAGGTGAGGTAGTAGGTTGTATAGTTTGTGGGATGGAGTAAATCCTACTCAGGTGATAACTATACAGTCTATTACCTTCCTTGAGAGGTACAATGAGTGCTTGGAATGAAGCTCACTCACACTGGCAGAGTTTGTAAAGGAGCCGCTCTGATGCCATCTTGTGGCCAAAGACTATCATCACTCTGGAAATTATATTAGCTCAGGGACCTCTATTGTGTGTACCTAGGGCCGTATTCACAAAACATCCCAAGGCTAAAAGTGGTTCCTAACTGGCAGAGTTAGGAGAAACTAGGAGTAACTTTAGAACTCATAAGTTTTTGGTCTAAGAGTAATTCACAAAGCATTTTAACACTAAAAGTAGGTCCAAAGTCTGAGAGAAGTTAGAGGCAGTCAAGAAGATCTACTTACAGTCAATAATGTGTCGCACTTAATGTGTCTCATTGCATCAGTGTTTTGTAAAAACAGAATAATAATGAACTTTGAATTCACAGTTAACTCTATGCTTCCTGGACACTGTAAAATACAATTTGCGGCGCTGACAGAATTATTCATCAAACCTAAAATGCGTTCTTCAGACCCCAATATGTTTGACAGTTCCTTAAGTGATTATCAAATGACACATGAAATAATCACCAACTGCAATAAACACATAAAGATTATGCAGTATGATCCGTCCTGTATGTGGCCTAGAATTACCACATCAAAGTATGCTGAAAAATATCACATGCTGATGGTATCTGACACCAGATACAATATACTTAACAAGTCAATATTTTACTTTGTTTAATGTATGAAATTTGTGGCGCAGTTTATAAAATATCTAAAACGTGTTTTCATGAAATACATCTATTCACCCATCCATCCATCTATCTGAATTTAATGTAACTGTAACTAGACAACAAGGGATGTTTATCGGATACATTGGTCTGTCAGATGAATAAAGAAAATCTAAAATAAACTTGATTCCCTATTATTTTGACAATGCAGTTTAGAATTGTGACTGTTGTTAAGTGTGATTATTACTGAATCAGATGCATCACTGAAAAAGGCCATAAGTCACAAGCATTCAATATGCTTTGGATAAAGGTTACAAAATATAAACCCAGTGTGTAAAAAGTTAGTTATTGAGCTGCATGGTCTTGTAAAAGTCTAAAATATACACACTCCATGGTGGGCTGGCAGCAATTTCTTTCAAAGAATACACAAAAGAAAGAATAGTGCAACAGTCAAAGTCTTTCACATGCAGAAATAAGAAATGAGACATTGTGGCTTACGCTTATGTAAATGAAAGACTGTATCATATCACAGCTGCATGTTGCATTGGAGAGTTGCTTGAACGTTCACCAGTGTAGTGTGCAAGTAGATATTAGAGAAAGTGGAAATTAGCTTGTGATACAATCTGGCAGATAATAGTGCCTTGTGAATATGCATACACTGTTTACAGCAGGCAGGAAGTAAATACTCACTAAAAGACTGATAAACATTGAACACAAGTTTATTTGAATTCAGTCATTACATACTGCATGTACAGAAGAAATGTATAAAGATTCTAAAATTCAGGAAATGAAAGAGGGCTAAACTATCACACAACTAACCACAAACCTGTAAACACCTGATAACAGTTCTAATGAACATACAGGACCTACAGAAACAATGACGAACTTCAACTTAAGACCAACAAAAAACATAAAAACAAACAGCATAATGAAATAAATACTGAACTGAAAAAGTTGTATTAATCTTTGAATTAAATCGACGTTCCAACAAGTGTTTGTCAAAAGCTGATACAAAATGGTGACTTAAGAAAAAAAGGTATTTTATTCTAAGAAGCTGATGTTTTGGTGTCTTTTTAAAATTATATTCCTTCTGGGTGCACTGCAAATATCTCGTTGTGACACTGAACTTTATAACAAAATTGCAAAAATAAAAACGATCCAAAAATGCAATGCACTTTGCCAATTGTCATTTTAATAACATTAGCAGGTTTTAGGTTGAATTTCTTCTTCAGTTTAGCAGACATGCATAAATTTCTATAAATGCTTGAGATTGCTTGTTAAAATAAAAAAAATGCAGTAATTATAATTCCAGTATATTGTTTATGCTTTTTGTTGGTGGTTGTACAACTGGTAGTTGAAAAAACCCAGTCCAATAAAACAGCTCTGCAATAAATGCTACCTTTGTGAAACTTGTATGATTCGATTGTTGTTGAGACTGTGTCAGAGACTAGTTGACTCAACTCTTTGGTCATTTTAGAAGCTGCACTTAAGACTGCACTGTTTTGAAATTTGTGGCAACATTCCTTTAACATTTAGGAACAAAATATTATAAACTAATTTCTATATAATCCTGTCCAATACAACAGAACACAAATTACCATACAGCAGACTTAACACCTGTCTGATACAGTCTGAAAAAATGACAAACAAAGAACATGTTATTCTATTAGATTCTATATATATATACATTGTACATGGGTTTCTATTTTTCAAGTGTACAAGCAGTACAATGCATGGCCCCAAGGAAACGATGACAATCATGCTTAAGAAGTCTGAATTCATCAGTTAATGTGGACAGACCTGGTTCACATACGTCTACTGTAAAAGTTGTATTTCAAAGATAGTAAAGGTAGTAGTGAAGGTAATTTCCGAGAGTGTGCTTTCTGTTGAAATGAACATGAAGAACTGGAACTTGAACAGAAACGGAGAGACAACAGTGATATGAAACTTGGTTTAAAACTAAAGCTTTTAAGACAAGTGGAAGTTGCCCTTTTCCTCTGCAAGACAGTTTTCGCAATACACACAGACACACACACATGCTCACCCACATATACAGGACACACAAACACACACAGATTCCTGCACATGACAGATAACAGATCTTTCAGTACACATGGCTGGATTTGTTTACTGTATCAATACACTATGCACAAAATATCATCATCTATTAAAAAGGTAGCTTTTGTATTTCAATATAATTCACTTACTGTAACTGACTTTCTTAACCTTTCACACAATGTTAACATGTTTTACAATATTTAATAATGCTCAACAGTCAATCAAACTTGGTCTTTAAGAACAAGAACAAGGATATATTCCTTCACTCGATTTTGACCACACTGTTAATGTTATTACTGAGATTGTTGTCTGTCGTCTGGCTTGTCTGAGATCCTTGATTTTCTTCTCCGCATGCAATATATTGTCTCCAGATCTTCAGATATGCTGTCTTGATCTTTTGTATTTTGAACGCATACACAACTGGGTTTACAGCTGAGTTGGCATGAGAAAGCAGGATGCCAACATAGAAAGCTGTTCCTGGTACATTGTTAAGACCACCAAAGTAAGCAACGCAGTTCATTATGTGGAGAGGGAGCCAGGACAGGGCAAACAGAGCCAAGACCAGTGAGAGAGATGTTGCCAGCTGTTTCTCTTTCTTTAGGTAGTTCTGAGACTGTTGTTGTGCACCGTTGCCTGGTTTCTCTCGAAGGTTTCCTCGAATAGTGCAGAAAATGTAGCCATACAATACAGTCATCACCAACAGAGGAGTGAGGGTGCAGAGGAAAAAGTTGAAGTAAACCAGGTATGACATGGGGATCACAGCTATAAACTGGCAGACAATAGTAGAGTTGACCGAGTCAGACAAAGTTTTGTGGTTGTACCATCCAAACATGGGAGCAAAACTCAGTGGTATTGCAACAAGCCAACATGCTGCTACCACAAGCCATGAATGTCTCTGTGTTACAGTCCGTTTGTACCTATAGAGAAGAGCAGCGATGATTAATATAATCAATTGTGTATTCAAAACATGCACAGTATAATTAGAAATTATATAAAAACATCATGAAGTCATTGTAGTGATGCACAGTAAATCAGTGCATTTTTGTAGTGCAAGCCATGCAAAAGGGTCAGAGATGAGATTGAGAAAATGTAAAGCTTATGATTCAAAGCCATGCTTAGCAGTGCTATTTTACTTTTCTCTGCATAATAAACCAATGAAAAAAAAATCTTACCTGAGAGGGACATACACGCGGAGGTATCGGTCCACTGCAATAGCCACCAGAGACAAAACTGATACCAAGGTCAACAGGATGACCACACAGCTGATGAAGAGACAGCCGTAGAATGAAGTCTCCACTCGTCCGTTCACCACCACGGCCAACGGTATGGCCATGCAGCCAACCATAAAGTCAGCCACAGCCAGAGAGACAATAAGGCAGAAGGTAGGTTGTTGAATGCTTTTACTGGTCCACAGCGCCAAAATCACCAACATATTACCAACACAGCAGCTAACAGCAATGAGTACCTCCAACAACGTGTAGATCACTTCTCCAACATCCATTGTGCTTCCTATCCAGCTAATGTTAGATAGGTAGTGGTGTAGAGTGTCTGAATGTGAGTCTGAGGCTGAATGTGCTGCGCTGTGACTTTTATCATTCATCTCGGTCTTGTGAAACCTTTCAGGAAGTCCTTAGCCACTCTGCTTTTTGTAAGTTGTAATAGTTTGCATCTTATTTTTTTGCATGCTGTATTTGTTTGTCACTGTAAGGCAGCATTTAACTTTTGGTGCAATTTAAATGCAATGCAATAGATTATATGGATGATAAGAAAAAGTCTACGATAAGAGCCCTTGTGTTATTTCTGTCAAGAGGAAATGAGACAAATTTCTTGACAACAAATAGGACTGGTTCACAGATAAATACTTTGTAATAGGGGCAACTCCGAGTTGAGTGATAATAAGAATTAATATGATTCTTTCTCAGGAGGGTTTTGCTACCACAACTGACTTTTTACAAGACAATGTAAAAAATGTATGTTCAGTTCTCTGTGGTAGTTCCACCCTGGTGCAGCTTTGACAGAAAGTAAAGAGGAGCTAAAGGAGCTTTTTCTCAATGGCATAGTGCAGGAATAAGAGGCGACTCTCTTATTCCTTATTTGTCCATCAGGCGATGACCACTGGTACGTTTTGTTAAGTAATAGCGGGATTTTTGGCCCGACTCACCTGCCACTATTGTGTGACCATATAATTACAAAATGTGATTTCTGTGTACAAGCTTATAAGGGGGCCGCCAGTTTCACTTCCTTTATCAGCATGAATGGAGTCCAAGTAGCTATTACTGAGCTGACATGACAGAAAAAAGCAGATGTGCAATCAAAGCAAATGACTTTCTCAAACATTTACCACATTACAAGCAAAATAGACCAATATGAAAGTGATGATGGCCGTAGTACCAAGAGGAATGAGTTGCTGAAATGCTTCAAACAAGCAACTTTAGACAAAACACTCAACAAAGAAGGAACCACAAAACCAACCACCCACACACTGGTTGTTGTCCCGAGACCTCATCCTGACACTTCAAACTAATCAATCACAATCAATCAGTAAACACTTTAAAATTACATTAAAAAAAAAAAAGCCGCTCATGGTATGGCAATGTGGTTTTCATCAATAGCATATGTCAATTCTGAGAGGCATGCCACTGTTGACTATTGGTATGCCTCTGCTGGCATACATTAAATACAACCGGTATTCAGCAAGGGTTTTAGCAATCATAACAAAATTACTGACAGGTAAAACTGACAGTTAAGAATACTGGGGCCTTTGACAAAACTGTTACTCTGAGATATACTGTATGTGAAAAGTACTGCACGTAAGAATGTGAGAAGTAAAATCAATGACAATGACAAAATTATTGCAGCAAATTATACATATAAAGTGCACTTTATCCCTTCAGCTTCGCTAAATGGAAACAATATAGTCTAAATTTTCGGACCCTCCAGCTGTCTTATGTTGCTTTCTGCTTGAACTTGTATTTTTCAGAGTGGGAAAGAAGTTCGGCTCGCATGTCTGTGTTGGCATAACGTTAGCTGCCTAGCTAGTCTGAGTGGCTAGCTGTTGGCGGCAGTTACAACTTTTACAATGAGGCTTCTGTTGAAAGGTGGGCTGAGTATTCGTGTTTTCCGAGTACTTTTAATGGATAAATGCTACATATAGACTATATAAGTTACTGTCTGAGTATTGCAGAACGATATCGGCTGCCGTTATTCGGAAAAAAAATTGTCCCAAACGTCCCCCTTCCCTCTTAGAACCACAGTTGGTCAAACAGTTAGAATAAAGCTAAGCTAACTACATAAGGGGCCTTTTTACAGATGAAAAACCAAACAGAAACCAGTTTAAGACAAAATGTCAAAAATGAGCCAACATAACATATACACAGACACAATCTTTAAAAGTGCTTAATAAATCAAAAATGACTCACCAGTTTGCACTGATGTGAGAAGATCACAGATGACAAAAAGCAAGCTGAACTTAGTAAATCCTCAGTGAACAGTGTCTCTAAATCTTCATCAGTCGGTTTCATCCTCCATTTTCATCCTCTAATGATTTTATTTATTGCACCATCACCTCCCCCATTTGTCCACTGTCTCGCAACTTTCACTGTTAATTTTGCTCTGTGTTAATATTGTTCGAAAGACATGCCGCAAAAGTGCCCTCTTGGATGCCCTTATGGTAGATAAAACATGATAAAGTGCCCTCTACGGTGGCCCAATGTGCAAGAAAACATGATGAAGTGCCCTTTAGGGTGCCCCTCCAGTGGAGAAAATGTGATGCAGTGCCTTATCCACCTTATTTTGAAACGCGGAAGTAAACAGTTGGTTGAACTTCCATTTTTTGTGCCGTACTTCCGTTTGATCCTCTCCGTCAACAGAGCTAACTAGCTTAATTAGCATATTTAACAATTACGGTTTTCCTTGAAGCCATAGTTGTCCAAAAAGTTGTTGTGTTAGCTTCTGCTGCGCTGAAAAGTGAGTTAGCTAGCCGATAACCGGAAGTGCCTGACCGGAAGTCTCGCACAAAAACCCGGAAACTGCGTCTGTGTTTGCTTTCCAAAATAAGGTGGATAAGGTGCTCCTCCAGTGGAGAAAACATGATGCAGTGCCTTATAAGGTGCCCTTCCACTGGAGAAAATGTGATGCAGTGCTATATAGGGTTCCCTTCTGCGTGCTGATGCCCCATCACATGCAGCTGGTGCCCTTTTTATTTTTTTGCCCCTCAGACAGCCTGACTCCGCCACTGATGTTAGGTGACACAATGGTATTATGTGCACCTACGTGATAGCAACGTATAATGTATAACTGTATAAATGAGGGTTTGAGGTGACAAGGCCAAATATATTGAGTCTAATAATCTAACAATACTAATTAGATGGAATGATTTCAGAATTTAGGCTCCTCAGCACTAAAACACATCTGCTCGCCCTTCCCTAACACTCATTGTCTAGTTATCGTAGCAAAACTGAACTTAAAAGTTGTTGCCACCCTGGCCTTGTGTTAGTTAACATACTGTACTTCTACCATTACAATCCTGCTCTTGTCACATTATCACTACAAATATTTAGTTAAATGCATGTTCCTTGTGAGAAAACACTAGAAACATGAGAAAACAGTTGACTAAAGTGGAGCAGGTTACTAGTAAGCTAATTTAGCTAGCTGGCTCGCAAATTGTAGCCAGCCCAGCCAGCCTGTGAGCCTCTCTCTGCTAAAGGATAACATACTAGCTAAATACATTTTCTTGATTTGATTAAATACTGTACAGAATTTCCTTACTTCGGCAGCTAAAGCCGTGTTTCCACCAAGCAGTTCAGTCCAGCTCAGTTCAGTTCGTTTCACATTAGAATGGTTATTTTCATGTTTCCATTGTCAAAAATTGTGGATGGTACCAATAGAACCGCTCCATACTGTCCCCTTTTTTCGTTAACCCTCTGTTGAGGTATCTAGCACACTGACCTGGTACTTAAAGGTGGAGCTAGACGCTGTAGTCCTTTGATTGGTCAACAGAATCGTCACTTTACTTACGTGCATAGGCGACTCTCTGCCACTTTCTCCAGTGAGGAAACAGACTTCCCAGTTCAATCCGGTTGAAATTCATAAACATTTTTTCAGTGCTTGAAGTTCCAATCATCACTTAAGTATATGTAATGTAAGAGAGCCAATAAAAACAAAAGGGAATGGTCAAAGTCGTCATAATGACATTTAAGGTGTGTTGATTGATTCATGACGACAAACTCAAGCATTTAGTTACATGCAAGAAAACATTCCACCTTAAAGGTTGCTGGTAGCTGGCGGTGTAGCCCTTGAACAGCACAGCTAACGTTAACTAGTAAAGATGAACAGGCAGCAAAACATCCTTTCATTTTAGAAACTTTTGCAACTTTTACTTAGAATGGATGTTTTGAATGCTGCTTCATTCGCTCAGCACAAGTAAGTAAATTAAATCATCTTCTTAACGTTACGTGGTTGACGCCCTATTACCGTCCAGTAACAACCCTGGCGCCTACATTTAAGAGTACTGTCTGTGGTGGAAACGCAAAACAGACCTAGAGTTTAGGTACTTTTGGGTAAGGCTACTATATACTATACCAAAGGTACTATACCGAAGTGTTTAGTGGAAAAGCGGCGCAAGTGTCCGCGTTATAAAAGTGATAATTCCCTCTGAGGTGTCGACACAAACAATGGAGTGCTTTCAGGAAACTGTTTTGCATTGTGTAAATCTTCAACCCTGCCTTGTCTATCATTTGCTTATCAGGACACCCTGTCATGTGTTATCGCTCATTTAATCAGAAATTTACTTTGCACTTATCCATTAAAGCTATTTCCAGCACACAAGCTGACTACTATATGCCCTATACGTTACACCCCTGCCCCTGGTAAGCCTGGTCTTACATCCAGTGGACAGGAACACAGCTCCAATGGGACACTCATGTTCTTCTACTGCAAGTTTAAGTTGGCCAATATTTTAGTGATCAACTTCATAGTAGGAGCACTGTTTCTTTGAGTTTCTTGTGAAGTCCTTCTGACCCCTAATTGTCAATAATGTCTTAATGCAACTTTAAATCCAGTGCCCAGATTTTGTTATTATTTGGATTGAGTTTGCAAAAGTGCTGTTTGAACATACGACATATTTGAGTTATCATGCAGCTGCACAATAACTGCCTTTGGTTTGATGGGAACGTGAGGTTACATGTCATCGTTTGTTCTTTTGCATCAAATGTTCCTATCACAAACATAATCACTTTATGTAAGTCCAGTTCCTGTTTGACATAGTGTATGTGACAAAATAAGAACTGCACCTTGTTTAAAACATGCAATAGTTCAATATTCAAATGAACCAACAAAGGAACAAATGGAGAAAAATGAAACAAACAAACAACACATAACGCCCTGTGGCTGGTGCAAAGGAGGCTATATCTCAAGAGTGCCATTCACTGCTGGAGATGGAGTTGGTCTATACATTTAATATTCAAAGCCACTCCCTGTTTATTTTTGATTGCACTCCATTCAGCTTATTAATTTGAACACTCACATCCTTTTGGAAAACTGCTGAGGTTGACTGATTAATAAAGACACAAACAGAGACAGCACTGCAGCGGAGTCATTATGTCAGAGTGAAATAAATTCTACATTAAGCTGGAAAGCTCGGTGAGGATGTTGAGAATAATTTTGTTAATTGGAACCGGTAATAGAAGCTTTACTGTCATGTAATCCCCGTGGCACATGCGCAAGCGGATCCCTGCAAGGCTATAATCAAATTCATTACTTCTGTTTATAGAAAATGATGTGTTGTGCGGTGCAACCAAAGGGAGTATTTTGTAGAGGAATATGAGTGGAAGAAAATGTGATGTGTATGTACGAATATGGTAATTAATGATGGCATATGTCTAGGGTATAAGTATATGTTTTTATATGTTTTTCATTTTCATAGAGACCTTAAGAGACCAAAATATTCCTTATTTTTGTGTGATATACTACTGTAAAACCACATATACAAGTCTGCAAAATGTCTCAATTTATAACAATTTGATAGGGTCACATACTGACAACCAACAATCAATAATTGATGGTATAAAATAAAGTAATTCCTCAGTCATGTTACATTAATTGTCAATATGTAACCACGCTACGACAAAGAGAATATTTACATTACTATATTGATACGAGAGATAAAAAAACAAGCAAACTGCAACTAAGAAATGGGAGAACAATAAAAGTGCAAGAAATACAGTATAATGGTGTTCTTGAGTGCTGAACCAGTATGTTTGATATGTACTGCAGTATTTTTGACATTTACAGTTATTGCATTTCCAGAGGTGATAATGCATGTAGACTCCCACTTGAGCTAATGAAGGCATGTGGGATGACAGAGGCCTAATAAAACTGATTCATTGTCTGCTCATGAACACTCTAATGCATAGACCAGAGCCTGAGATCATAGGCAATGTCCCAAAACAACATCCTGAGTCATCGCTTTCTTCAAAAAAAAAAAAAAAACTGAAGTGATCAGACTGAATATATTTACAGGCAGACATTGAATCTGCTTCCTTAAGCAACTGAAGACCATCTCAATGATTGCTTGCTCAGTGATACTTGCTGCCAAAGTCTTTTCATGCTCAGGCGGATAATTAAATTAAGTTTTTGAAAGTGATTGAACTTTTGGACCTAATTCCTACCTGCAGTTTACCCTACAGAGTCCAGGTTATAGAAAGGCTGGACTTAGATTACGTGGAGAACAACACAAAGAATAAACAATTAAAATTAAATGATTAAGTGGTACATACATCACTTCAATGTGTACATTAAAACGTCATAACCGCTCAAAAATGACAAAAGATTAAAATGTTTTAGCAGCAGATGGATAGAATTCTAATCGTGCTGAAATCAGATTTTACTAAAGTTAATTGATGGAATAATGACCACCGTAAGTCTGTCATTACATAACCCCAATTAACCCCATTTCTCTCAGGTATTGATGTTTATATAAGTGAAACATGAGTGCACATAATTTAGTTCATCCTTAAAACAGGAGGTGACTTCAGTCATAACAAAGATGACGATTTCTAACAATAATCGACCCACGTGACACGGGCTAATGACAAAGAGCTAGATCCAGTATTCATCTCAGCAATACAATATTTATATAATTCCATTAATACCCTTAATTAGTGTTATGAAATACACAGATTACTTCCTTTTAAAGAAGTAATTCAAGATTTTGGGGAAACAGTCTTATGCTTATGCCAGAGCAGATCGAGCTGGGCAGGAAGTCAGACACAGGAAAGGCATAGAGCATCCAGTCAGTTTCACCCTGTGCAGAGTCTCGATCGTATATCACATCACTACGTCAACATTACGTCATTACGAAATAATTATAAGGCCCGAGTGTCGACAGCGACTTTCCCAGAAAAATCACAAGTGGCGCACAGTTAGGCTTTCAGCAAGGCTTTTAATGGCACAGGCTCGCTCTTCAACTCACCTGTGTGTGAGTAAACAGTTACTATGGCTGACCAAAACAAAGAAAAGGTCAATGACTACAGACAAGGAAACTGAAATTGAAACTTAAGTGAGGTCCAAAAACACACCTGCAATTACTGATTATTGCCATAGGTGCCGTAAAAGACAACGAAATGAAAATCTTCGAGATTACAACTTTAAAGAGTAACTAAACCCCCAAACCACTTTTTTCAGCTGAAAACCAACCTATATGAGTATTTAGTAGTGTTGTTGATGGATCCAGGTCCAAATCTTGACATTTTAGTGCAACATGTTTGAATTCTACCTATTGTGTTAAAATATGCATAGTGACTGCCCTCTACTGTTTGAAACACGGCTACTGCAATTGAATTTTGCTATTGGCTGATTTTGGTGGCGTTTGACGTATGGTGGCGGCTTTCGTCACCAACCAACCGACTGCCCTCCAATCAGAAGTGGGCAGCTCCAGCTCCCCCAGCCCGCACTTGAGTGGAGTCTGTAGAAGGTGTTTCTCAATGTGTGTGTCTGTGTCTGTGAAGTCCGCTCAATTTCAAATACACGCTGATCGAGACTCCTCATTATAATTACACAGCTTTACAACTTATTCCAACGTTCGCTCACATTAGCCTTCTAAAGTAACGTTAACGTAACGTTACCTTACCACTGAGGGATTTATTGATCATAGTGGAAGTGTAGTGCAGCAGCCGCTCCGCGAATGGACCCAAACGTTACGTGTTCAGCCCGTCGGAGACGGCATTGCCCGGCTTCGGGCATTACTGGGGCTGGAGCTGACGGCTCAAATTGATACGGCTCGGGACCACCGTGGTCCTCCACCACACAAATGTCTGCTTCAGGGGATTCTGGAGGGAAAAGTTCTCCACCTCTAAAGAGCCCTTTGTGATCCTGTGTCGCTCTCTGTTTTTCTCTGGCCAGTCACTGAGCAACTGAGCACACATCCACATTTCCCCCCTGCTCATCAGCCCCTCCCCGCCCCCCACTCATCAGCCCCATGCCCACTTTTTAGCATTTTTCAAACTTATGCAGTGGGTGGAGTTAGGCTCAGACCAGGGGGGTAAGTTACACTTTAACAAGCTATATTGTGTTCGTTTAAGCAGTATAAAAACTGTAAGAATGACAAGTTGTGGTTTTACAAAGGGACTATTTTTTGGCCAGAGGCAGAGACTTCCTGGTGCCTTGTCATCACTGAGAGGTTGACTGATATTTTATGTTTGAGGACACTGGATACTGCATTTTTGAGAGTTAAAAAAGTAACATAATAGATTGGCTGCTATTCATTTTTTAAGATAACTATGAGTTGCAAACAAGCATTCTGACAAGGATCCAGTAATGACAAGTACTGAGGAGTTGAAAATGAAACTTGTCAGTGCTGTGTGATGGACAAACTACATAAGTAATATCGACTCTATTTCTCAAACATATGTTTGGCATTGCATTTTCATTACTCACTTACATGCTGATATGGAAAAAATTGTAATAAGATAAAAATAATCAGCTCTAATGCGTGTCCATCTTCAGTTGAGAGCTTATTATATTTAACACAAAATACATCCTGCCAGTTATTGGCCCACATAAAAACCACAGTTCTTCTCAAAAACCACACATACACAAACACTTAATGTGAGCAAAACTATTGCTGCAGGGTGCTGCAGGAAGCAAAGTCCCTCCCTTCGATTTTATGACTCGTTTTTACGGACTAGTGAGAGAGTGAGTGAGAGAGAGAGAGTAAGGATGTAGAAGAGTAGTGATGCACTGGTACCCAGTCCTGTGTGAAGCTTGAACAACATGCTGAGGATTAATCGTCCACCATCTTTTCATGAACAAAAGGGCCGCTAGTTATGTAAATGTGGCAAAGAGAAAAAGTACACTTCTTTCAGCCAGAGAACATACATAATGGAGGATGTACCCAAAGTGGAGGCAAGAAGTTCCAACAACCAATTTTCATTTTTTTTTACAATCTGAGTAAAGGTAAGCAAGATCTGTGAATACAAAAAATGTCTTCCTCTCCTGGTATCAAGCCTCGGGAGCATGTGGACATGGTGTACATCTCCATTGAGACAGCTATTGCCCTGGCCTCTGTGCTGGGGAATGTGCTGGTGGTGCTGGTTGTGTGTGTGAACCGCGCTCTCCGCAACACCACCTTCTGCTTCATTGTGTCTCTGGCTGTGGCTGACATCGCTGTGGGGGTTTTGGTCATCCCTCTGGCTATTATCATCAGTCTGGGATTTAACATTCAGTTCTACACCTGCCTCTTCCTCTCCTGCCTGCTGCTGATCATCACCCAGAGCTCCATCCTTTCCCTGCTGGCTATCGCCATCGACCGATATCTGCGAGTCAAGATTCCCACCAGGTGAGGAACTGTTGGTAAACCAATCTGTTACACTTTCCTTTGAAAGGTGTCATTTGGTTTTCTCAAGATTTATTCATAAACAGATTAAAAGAAAATAGAGATTAGTTTGTTTAAGTTTGTGTTGGGTGATGAAAGTTGTGATGACACTGTCTAGAAAGGTATTACAGTTTCAATATAGTAATTGACAGTTTGTTTACGGCAAGAACAATAAAATATTCATAACTGAGAGCAATGGGAAGCGGATGTCAACATAATCCCTGACGGGTTGTGATTGCCTGTTCCAGTCCAGCTTTCTTGCTAAAAATAAACTATCCAAACTCTTCCTACCCTGAAATACATTATTGGCATAAGTGCTATTTACTCATCAGCCTGATGTCACTAGAATTCAATTGATACCGTATTACACTGCGTGTATCTCTTCCCATAGAAGTCACATCAAGTCAAGTAACTTTTATTTATGTTACGTAAAATTACAAACATGTTGGTGACAGTCACTAAATTGAACTCCTTCCTAAAACAGCAAAATCCCTTAGTTTTCTGAAAATCCTACTTTCTACAGTTGCCCCAGGAATATTTTAGAAGATCAAATAATTATATCAGAAGCACCAATAGTCTCTGATCTTACTTTTTTATTGCTTTTAGCATCAGAGAGCTACATGAGTGCTTTTAGCCTCGGAGAGTCAATCAAGAGGAGGTGGTTCTGACAAGGCACCATATATCGTTGCCTGGTTTAATGCAAATCAATGGGCTGGACATCAAAAGCTTTTAAGCAAATGAAAATGCTCCTGTCTGACTAAATAACTGACACAGGCACTGTTTGTTAAAGGATTTTGGCAGTTGCCCATACTATTTTTTGTTTACCAATTGGATCCTGATGTCAAAAGCTGGCATTTGAGAAAAATGCTTCTGAACGACTGATGCTTGTTAAAAGAAATGCTAATCCAGTAGTTTGCATGTGTGCATTTAGGTGATTGAAAACCCTGTCTTCATTTCTTTCCAATAACCCTGCTCAGGTACAGCACCATAGTGACCCAGGGGAGGGCATATGTGGCAGTTTGTCTGTGTTGGATCCTCTCCTTCCTCACTGGATTGGTTCCAATGATTGGATGGAATAACCATGATGCTCAGAGAAATCTCAGCAGTTCCAGCGACATTGTCTGTAAATTCACCACTGTCATGAGGATGGACTACATGGTGTACTTCAATTTCTTCGGCTGGGTGGTGTTACCGCTGTCCATAATGATCGCTCTCTATGGGGAGATCTTTAGGGTGATCCGGCGGCAGCTTAACCGGCGTGCTGAAGCCACTTGTGATGGAGACAGGTACTATCGGAAGGAGCTGAAGCTGGCCAAATCACTGGCCTTGGTGGTCTTCCTCTTTGCTGTGTGTTGGCTGCCAATACACATCATGAACTGCATCGACTTCTTCTGCCCAAAGTGTCATGTTCCCAAGTTTGCCATGTATGTAGGCATTTTCATGTCCCATGTGAACTCAGCACTCAACCCAATGGTTTATGCATTCAGGATAAACCGGTTCCGTGTCACGCTGATCAAGATCACTCGCCGTTGCATGTTCTGTAAACCCACAGAGCCCACCCCGTGCCCCACCAGCACACCAGCCCTGACGGAGAAAGGGGATGTAAACTAATAATAATGACTGCAGTTCTCTTTGTGGTTTAAAATGAGATAATGACACTCATGAGATTATGTGATATTTGGAATATCAACCCATTAACAGACACAACAAAGCACTTCATTGAGTCATTGGATAGGTTAATTTATGACCCATTCATATTTCTTTGACACAATTAGACTTTAAGAAAATGAGCCTGCAATAAGGAAAAAAATAATGATATCCCCATCAGCCTGCATTATTTTGATTTCTCTTAATGCTTTCTTAATTGATTCATATTGAATTATAATGTCAACATAATGAGTGATACAACAAACATTTCATGTTCAAAAAGCTTGTTGGTAAATTCACCAGAATAAACATCCATAGCTTCTTCATTTGATGTGCTAATGTTACGGTGCTTATTTCACATTTGCAACAGTTTAAATACATTTTAAACAAGAAGAGTTTCGAGCCATGTCAGCGGCTCTGTGAGGCTGTATTCAGGCACAGCGGTGCTTTGAGCTAAATGCTAAATGTTCACAGTGGCAATGCTAACATGCTGATGCTAAGCAGGTATAATGTTTATCAGGTCCACGATTTTAGTTTAGCAAGTTAGCATGTTAACGTTTAGCTGTGAACGGTTTTGCTTATATTTGATCATAAACCAGAGTAATGGACAAAAAGTTGACGTCATGGTGGCGCTAGATCAGATCAGTCAAATTATCTTAGTTATTACTATTCATCCTACATCCCCTACAAGGGGGAAATGAAAGTCAAATTTCACGGCTACTCATCCTGGAGACAAGATATTTCAATAAATAAAGGAAAACTTTGACCTGCTGGTGGCGCTGGAAGAAAAGTCAAGTCATTATGATTCATTCGCTTATGATTCATACATGTAAAATCCATCACACAGTATTTTAATCTATACCAAAGTACTGGACTGACTAACTGACTGACCAACAGACAGACTGACATTGGCGTATAGAGCCATGTTGCTAGCATGGCTAAAAATGAGATTAGATTTAGCACAAAGAATGAATTTGCATATGCTTTGATGTTTGAGTAGTCATGTGGAAAAAAAAGCAAAAGAGTCACAATGGAAAGATTTAGTGAGTAAGATAAATAGAGACTACAGTGTGTTCTGAAATTTTATGTTTCACAGGAAACCATTCAATCTACAGAGAAAAGCCCTGCCTGGAATGCAAATTAACAATAAAGTCACTAACCCAAATGGAACAAAACTCTGGCAACATCAAAGCAATCCAGCCATTAGTCTTTATCACAGAATACAGGCACGTCTTCAGCTAATTCAGCTAGTTTAAGCCATATTTCAATAGCTGTGGCAAGGTGTTGAAAACGCTCGAAAGTATTGAAGTAAATTACCCACAGGGCATTATGCTTAAGTGATTTATTCCAACTCCAAAGCTAAAGCTTCTGCTAAAGCTGGGTCAGTTCTGCTTTGTCATCAGTTTATCTTCTGCCTGGTTTCAGGCCATGTCACACTATTTCTACTCACAGAACTTAATACATAAGAAAAAAAAAAGGGTCTACCCTGGTTTAGAATATGCATGTTTAAATGTTTTTGTCATTTGATATGTGTGTATATTGCAGTGAGGTTCACAGAGATGTTTATTTTTCTCAGATTGCTGTACATTAAGCTGTCAGGTATGCTGTGACCACCTGAGACTTGTAAGGTTGAATAGTTTCCCATGAACATGCCGTCGTCTGAAACCTTCACCCTCTGTCTGTCTGTCCCTCCCTGACTAACACATCAATACGTATTTTACCAGCTGTCACCTTCATCCTTGTTGAGGGATTTGAAACTGCTGAGTGTGGTCTAATCCCCAGCCCTCGTCTTAGTGAGGTAGGTGCCGCATAACCAACCTGGCATTTACTGCCCTTGCACCACACACTCCTGTGGCCGGAGGCCTACCGAATGCTGAAGAGGCACAAGCATGGTGTAGGCGAGGAGACAAAAAGCCAATTTTGTGTGTGTCTTATCTTCATCGTAGAGTAATCTTCTTTGAGGTAAGACCCTTCACATTCATCCTAAAACAGCTGCAACAAAGATTTGTGAAGCTCCATTAGCCACACGATCTGTACTTTAGTTTCCAAAAGCAATTCTAACACTTTCATCATTTTAATATCCTCAGACAACAGAAGAAAACTTTCATTTGCAGCATCAAACCACTAGAAAATGGCTGACACAGACAGAGCAGAGGGAGGCCAAAACGTGGAGGCTCCAGAGGAAGAGCCGTTTGATGAACGGGAGGCCTTGCTACATTTCAGTAAATACAGTGAAGCCCGGCGTGCGCTACCTTGGGAGCAGTGGACCTTCAGAGAAAAGGCGAACTATTATATGGACCGCATCTTCCTTGGGATCTTGATCATTTTTTTTCTCATGTTACTGGGAGAATTTGGCTATAAAATGTGGTATGTGACAAACGTGAAGAAGATTGCAGAGTTTGTGTCCGAGTCAGTGGTCTTTCTGTTTGACTGGCTCTTCACCCAGGAGAGACAGGAGGAGTTGATTGAATTATAGGTTAATAGAGGGTGACCACTTGATTGTATTATCACTTTTTTGTGTTTTCTACAATGTTTTAGGCACATGTGGTATTACAAATGCCCAGTAAAGAATCATTTTAGAGCTTCATCTGAACTAGAGATACAGTAATGTATTAGTGACTTCTGAACTTTATTTTTGATTGTGAATTAATGGAAATAAATAATGTATGCAATTAACTGGATCATTGTTCTGTCCTACAGTATACTGCACACAAGATTTGTAGCATCGATCATTGTTCTTCATTTGTGTATTTTTTCAATAGCATAGTTAACATGCTCTGTTCAGGCTGATGACATTGTACCATGCATTGTAAAATGCTCAATCAGTATAAATCTTTCCAACTTTTATTCCCTATAAAATGTAATTTAATTTTAAAATTGGTATCAGAGTACAGAATATGTGATGTTGGCATACAATGTACATTTCCAAATTTAAAGCCATTTAAGAGACAATTTAAGGGGAAAGATCAGGTTTCAAGGGGTTAAATTGAGTTAATCTAATAAGATCAGTCTCCCCTACTCGTTTACTCTGTAGAACTGTACAGTTTTTAGATAGTGGTACTTTACTTGAATATTTCCATGATATGCCACTTTTAGAGGGACATATTGTACCAGTTACTTTGAAGGTTAGGTTTTTACACACAAATGACATAATCACCTCATAAATTATGCATTGTTATATAGTATCCATTTTGACCGGCTACAACATTAAAATACTGCTTACAGAAAAGCATCAGTAATAATAATCCAGTAATATAATATAACATTCTGAAAGGGACCATTTTACTGCACATAGAATACTGTTATTTTGATACTTATAGTACATTTTACTGGTAATACTTCTACATTTAATTAAAGCAAAATTATGAATGCAGGATTTTTACGCGTAAATGACAATTTTTACATGTGTTGGTGTACATGGTGTTGCTACTTTAAGTTTAGTAAAAGATACCAATACTTCTGCCTCTGCTGAACAGAAGAAATCCTTTTTTTTCTTCACGTTTCAAAGATAAATCTTTTTTTTTTTTTT
>NTHP01000066.1:722461-744362 GCA_003416845.1 Oplegnathus fasciatus | reverse complement strand
TTTTGCAGATTGTACTATAAATATCAAAGTAATGTAAGATAAACGTAGACATACCGTAGATTTTACAACATTTTAAAAACTGCCAGGTTGACTTTTTAAATAGTCTTCATTTCAATTTCATGTAAAAAATATATTATAAGAACAAATACCATCAAGAAAGAACAGAAAGGTAAAAAGTAGAACATATACTCTTACATACATATAGTCTTACAGTTTTTATCGCCTGTCTTAATTGGAGATAATAATTATTACATTACTTATAACAAAAACAATAATGAGAAGACACTCATAATAATAATAATACATAATAAAATAAGTAAAAATAATAAAAACTGTTCAAAAAATGTCATTTAAATACTAAATACGTCCAATGGTGGTAAATGATAGGATAAATGTGACATTTATTTATTGTGTCATATGGTCGTTCATCGGTTTATCGAAATGCTGACGTACACGCCTGTCACCCAAATGGACCAATGAAATCGACGCATTCCACTCTTCTACAAATTCCGGTACTGCCTCCTTCTCTCTTCCGGATTTCTTAGCGTGACCGACGTTTCGTGTCTGTTTAGACTTAAAGTAAGTCAAATATTGAATAATTTAAACTGTGTGTGTCGACTAGTTAATGTCTTGGTGTGTTTTCAATGCGACACGTACTGGACGGTTGCTTTTAATGACTGAAAAATGTTGCGTTGCTGGTGTAGAAGCCACTGTTACAAATGGAGGACAGTGACGTTAAAACACTGGGCGCCATGCTGTCTCCGTTAGCTCTGAATCACAAATATCACAGTTGCTTTGAGTAACTCTGCTGGTAATGTAGAAAGTACAGCTCAAAACAGTGAAATACAAACTCTTTAACACCGGCGTTTTAATCTGAAGTCTTTAAGTGTGTGTCAATATATGGGCATCGAAAGCTAACGCTAGCTAGGCTAACGTCAAACCGGGCTCCTCCCAGTCATATTTACTCACTCACCGTAAGATAACTACAATATTCAGACCAATTAGGGTATTCTGGAGTAACTACTATTATTTTATGCTTGAATTGTGTATGCTTAATAGTGTTTACGTCGTGTATGTACACCACGTTGTTGTTGCATGATGGGTGCAGCTAAAAATACACGTCAAGTGGAGGAATCATGCAGTTCAGCTTCTGAGTGGTGATTTATAAGCGCTGAAATAGACGCAAGAGCGGGTTATTTCCGAATAACAACATACTGCTGTATTTGGGTCCTTTTTTATAAAGTAAATATGTGAGTACTAGTTCAAGAATCATACATTATGTTGTCTAACATGACTATGGTCGCACTCATGCATGATACCACGGTTAGAGCTGAAGTGAAATGTTTAAAAAAATTATAAATACGAATACTCCTGATTTTCATTTAGTTTTGACCATAGACTGTATATAAAGATGGACGACATGACAGCTCCCCAAAAGTGACGCCAAAACATCTCGATCGCCCCCTGGTGGCTGGTCCCAGTATAGGTCATAAGTCCCGCCCCCTCCATGTTAACAGATGAGACAAGGGCCAAACTAAAAAAAAAATTGAAAGTACACATCAAATAAATTTTTCCCAAAGATGGTTTCAGTCATATTAGGTAGTTCTTATCACGCTGATGTTTGTTCAAGTCTTCATTTTTCTGATACGTTTGGTGTTAATTAGTTATTTGATGCTGTAAAAACGGGGTGACACGTCATGATTGACAGCTGTCAATCACAGCGAAATAGTCGCGGAGGCACCTGCAGGCATCTTTTCGGGAGTTGTATGTCGGCAGGAACGTCGAGAGGAGATGTAACGGTAACTTTAGCAGGTGATTGTTAGCTAGCAGTTACTCATTATTGATTACCGATCGAGTCAGGTGGGTGTATGGGCGGGACCTTGATACTGCGGCTCCTGTCCTGATCACTACTGCGCAGACTCTGGTCCCAAATGACATCGCCAGTGCAAGATGGCAGCGCCCGTATCCGGGATATTTTGGCTTCACTTTTGTACAGTGGGAGGAAGTGGAGACGCGTCGTCCATCTTTATATACAGTCTATGGTTTTGACTGTTGGTCAAGCAAAATATGCGATCTGATTACGTCAATTAGGCTTTGGGAAAAACACGAAAGCCTCTTTAAGTTGAGACGTGGGGTGTCATTCTGTTATTTTGCGCTCCCAGACTTGACGTCAGTGTTTGCATAACTTGCAGAGTCGCACACAAATTGTTCACCTGCCATTTTGTGTCTCTTCTGTCGATGCAGAATGCGTTACGTGGCCGCTTACCTCCTGGCTGTGCTTGGTGGAAACACCAGCCCCTCGGCAAAGGACATCAAGGCCATCTTGGGCAGCGTGGGAATTGAGGCCGATGACGAACGCTTAAACAAGGTATATCATTTCACAACAGCATGTTAAAAATTTTCTCTCCACTGAAGATGCTGTGTGGCTGAAGTTAAATCTTATATTTCTCTGCAGGTCATTACTGAGCTGAATGGGAAAGACATCAATGAAGTCATGAATTCAGGTAAAGGCCTCTCAGTGAACATACATTGACATACATTTCAAGATGTCATACATGGAAGATGGCTAAAAATTGTATTTCTGTTCTTTTTCCACAGGCCTCTCTAAGTTAGCCTCCGTACCAGCGGGTGGTGCTGTGGCGGCTCCTGCCGCTGCTGCTGGTGGGGCCGCTGGAGCTGGGGCTGCGCCTGCTGCTGGTATGTTTATATCCTTCATTCTTAGCTTAAATTGACAAAAGGATGTTCTCAGTTTCTGTAAGATTGCTTGAAGTTCTTAATGCTATTATCATATATCATGGCATTTCAATAGCAATACAGATGTGATGCTGTCTCAAATGAATCTGTAGTTGCATTTTGCTAAAATCAGTGCTGCTAAATGTTCTTGCTGACATCTGTGAAGTATTGACTGTTGTCTTTATCTGTCTCATTTCCAGCGGAAGAGAAAAAGGAAGAGAAGAAAGAGGAATCAGAAGAGTCAGACGAAGATATGGGCTTCGGACTCTTTGATTAATCTGCCTTCTCTGTGTTTAAAAAGCAATAAAAATGTAAAAGGTTTACACACATCACATTGTCTTTTTGTCCTCCTTTAATTGGTTTAAAATAGCTCTCATTATGACTGTGCAAAGGTAATTATTCCCAAAGAAATGACCAGTAAGTGTTCTACAATTAAATTGTCTGGCTTTCAAGCCTTGATGTTGAAAGCTATTTTGTTGCCCCCTAAAAATAGCATAGACTGGGCAACCAGTCATCATTAGGCATCCCAGACCCTGCATGTGGTCAGTCTGTCCTGCTGTTGGCCAGATAACTGAAACCACATAATGGCTCTGGCTTAAAGGGGACAAAACATGATCCAACAGTAAACACAGACAGCTGGCACCACAATTCAAAACGGGATTGAAACCTGCTGCCGCTTTACAGTTAACTGACTGATGTATTTAAAGACCTACTGTATGTTAATGTTTAGTAATTAATGTGTTTTTTACACTGGTATTGTTTGTGAACAGCAGTAAAACGCCTTTATTTGAACTATTGGTCAGTAGAGAAACAAAATCTGGATTTTTCATATGTAATTGTTAAGCTACATTGTGACTATAACTCAGATTTTGTGATCAGGCAGTTAACAACTTTAATATTCTTATTTCCAGCCACACAAAGACAGACTTGATATATTTTTGGTGAGATTATTGAACTGTTGTGAAACAGGTACAACTTCACAAGTTTAAAGAAGAGATCAAGTGGGTGGTAAGGTTCTGCAATAAGCAAAGCTTTACGTAACCTCCTGTGTCTCATGGTGAAAACGTTGGCTTGCTGAACTCAGGTTGAACTAATGACTTGTACAATACCAAGCAGGGGTCCTTTGTTGTACATGCAGGGACACATCAGTGCAGCAGAGCTGTCAATAACGTTATTAATTACCCATACTTACCCTGCTATGATGAACCAGGAGTCTGCTGTGAAATAGGCCTATGCAACAGTGTTTGTGCTGATCTGTCAGGGCTCTTGCTACGTGGGGTGTAAATGAGATGTGAGTCATCAGTCACATCACAATTCATCTTTTGTTATTTCATTTTTAATCAGGTTTGATTGTGTAACACCCTATTTAGTCACTGAACTTGTCAACACTGTTAAGTAATCCTTGTAATCAATGTCACCTTAATTTTTCCACTACCTTGCACGTCGTCTTTACCTGGTAGTCACCTGAATATGTGTCAACAAAGTCAGCACGTTTAGCTCTGGCTCTTTCCTCTGAACTAAAGTAAGAAACATTAATTTATTACATATGGAAAGATTTAGCTTCACAATTCACGTTAACACAAATTCGATTTCTGTGGTTCATGTCACATGGCAATGAATCAGGGTCAGGACATTTGGACTATAGTGTTCATTGAGCCGTCTCTTCATCTTATTCTCCCTTCTGCCATGCTCTTTTCTCTGGTGTATGTGAGAACATGCATGTTGCGTAGCACTGTGCTGCTGGATGCACAAGAATCCCTCGTGAGCCCATTAGTTCTGACAGTATTTTAAGGCGGTCCTCTGCTTTGTTGGAAAGGCCTCCTGCCTGCAGGGTAACTTGTTCCACAGGTGAGAGCCATCACTGCATGCTTGAACCATGTACCTGTCAGACTGTCACACTCCATGTAATGTAATTCGAACACATTTTGATGTAAAACCATTTCTTTCTTTATGTTCTGCATTTGTACATGATTTATTACTAAACATTTAGCTGATCAGCCCACACTGTGCATATGGCTGCAGCAGTTATTGCTATGACATGTTAATTTCCGTCTCAGATATTACCAGAACGTACTTTTTAAAACTACACGTTCATGCTGCAGGCTGTTGTCTCTGCAGTTCGGAAGGTATGTAGCAAGATTACAGGGGTGTGGCAGATTCCCGGTCTTGTTCATTCCTCTACCTTTCCACAAGTAGCTTACTATACTAATAGGGCAGTGCTGCTCAACTTTTTAGGCTTAAAACGAAGCACTGTCTGCCAGCGACCCCTGTCACCAGTTGTATATTTCTACCAGTGGTTACCTTTTCCACCAAAGAGGGAATTCTAGAAATTTTAGAGGACTGACGAGGTAAAATTATCCAGTAATTCATTAGAGAAAAGGCAAATATACATAAAGTAAAGATTAAGTCTGAAAAAACAAGCATCATTTTCTCGGCTCCTGTGTTTTTTGAATTGTCTTGCGACCCTTTGTGGGGGTCCTGACCCCAGGTTGGGAAACCAGGTTGGGCTCTGGGGGGGCTCTGGACCCCAACACTACCACTACTAACAGCCATAAAAAGGGATACTCCCATCCTAAAGCAACTGCAGTATTAGTTTCCATCTGTTTGACATTTTTATTATTTTATTAGATTTCGCCTTCTCCTTGGGTAGAGGGGAAAGAGTGGATTTCTTGGAATAAAAGTGTTTGTGCTTGATGATTATTTTCCTGATGAAGTGAGCTGAGAGTGCCATTAGCGATAGCCCATTTTAGCAAACATTGATTTTGAATTGCTGTATTTATTGCGAATAGCTGCAGTTAGGGAGAAGTCAGTTCAATTACCAAAAAAAATCTTAAGCCTGACAGTGAAGTATGGTTTTATAATGACAATGAAGAAACACAAATTTGAGCATTGAATTAAATATCTTTTTATTTGCGTACGTAATATGAATGCCAGCATTCATGTCAAAAATGATTGCACAGAGGTGTCTAGCTTGTATACATCAAAGGTTATTGCATTGCTCTTTTGCATTACTGCAAATCAAAGTAAAGAAAGTATTGACAGTACTGAGTTCAATGATGGATTTGTGAAGGGAGCATCGCATTTATAGTGTCAGTAGTAGAATTGTCTATTTGTGATTCTGAAATATTGCAACTTGTTTTAAGACTGTTTTCTTTCTCAGTCGATCATGTGAAGGAAAGCGGTCGGCGCTTAGAAAAGTACACACTCAAATCTACCAAAGCCATTCGACTGTTTTTTCCGCCAACATCCTGTTGCGGCAGAATTACACAACTATTCTATCACAGAACAGTAAAAATCATTTGTTGTTTACCAACTTAAATTTTGTGTTAGTTAGCCCTTTGTGGTCTTTGTAAATGGGAATTCCTGCATCCTTGAGTAATCCTTGAGCTGAGAAGAGTAAACGTTTCACTTGCAGAAATGGGTTTGTTTCTGTATGGCTGCCCCTCAGACATCACTGTCAGACCCTGGATGATCTGTACATGCCTGTAAAAGACAAGAAAAGAGTTTTAAACCAAACCTTTTGTATGTGTGCCTATTTTATTTTCAGATACACTGCACATATTTAAATGTAAGCCAAATCGTTATGGTTACATGTGGTTTAAATAATACCAAAGCTGTCTATCTCTAACGTTTAGTCCTCTCCTCTGTGTTGCCTCTTTTCAACAGATTGGATTCTTACCTGCTGGTATTCAAATCGGTCCTCTAGATAACGGTTCCCAAGACCAGTAATGTGACCTATATTCTGTTTGGAGAGCCCGGCTATCCTGGCTGTAAAGTCGAGCGTGAAGGCCAACTTGACCAGCTCAGGTGCCGTTGGTAGGATAGTGGGGGGATTGTGGGTCGGCGATGCTTCTTTCTCCAGATAGGCGTCAGCCAACTTCTGGAAGGAAGAGTACGACATCCGCTGGAAGAAGCTGTTCAGGGTGGGATTATCTTTCAGCTGGAGGAGATAAGGAGAGGAAGGCTGTCAGTAAATACAGTTTACTTTAACCTATCAGGGATTTTCCTGCTAATAAACACTGCTAAAAAAAACAGCTATTCGTAAAATACATTTTTATATTTTTCTTATTCCAGCAGGTAACTGGCCAAACATGGATGATGTCGCTGGACATCTCGTCGAGATAACTTCGACTCAGGCACGGTGATGTTTGTTGGCATTGTCATTTTGCAGCAACACATCACATATTTAACGCTGCCACCAACAATTTTTCTGCAGATTATATTCTCGATTAAAAATGTCTGGAAATGGTGAAAAATGCCCATCACAATTTATTAAAGCATGATGTGATGTCATCAAATTGCTTGTTTTGTCCAACCAACAGTCCAAATGGCAAAGACACTCAGTTTGCGATCACATATGATGAAAGTACAGCAACAAATCCTCCCATTTAAGAAGCTGTAATCATTAAAGTTTGGCTTTTTTGTTTGAAAAATGGCTTAAATTATTAATTCATTAAAATAGTGGCAATTAATTTTCTGTATAATCATTTAATCGACTAATTGTTGCAGCCCTACACACATATAAAATCGATTGTATGACAACCACTTTTTTTTTTTTTTTACTGCTCACTCTGTCTGTGGGGCTTTCTGGGAAACAGAACATATTTAACTCATTCTGCAGTAAAGAAGAACGATTGAGGAAAAGCTGTTACACCAGGAAAATTCAAAATAGCTCACTAAATATCACAGATTGATGATATACGACTGCATAAAAGGGTGTCTTAACATTACATAATATTGTGTCATGGAGTTTGTACTTTTTATTATCTTGACTTTATAACACTTTTTATGGTTCACTGGTGTGCTGTTGCTGCTGAAGCATCTGCTTGTTAAAAATAATCGTTAATTCCTTAATAATTAACTAAATGCGCACAGTAATCTTATGAATAAGTCTGACTGAAGCATTTAAAGCAATTATCCTGTAAATATGCTAAAATTATTACATGCTTAACAGAGTTTCATTTCTAAAAACAGCAGTGAATACCAACCTTGTCCTCTATGGCGTCACCCTGCTCCTTTGTCAAAGCAATGATCCTGTTGATGACTTCCTCTGAGGTAAGACAAAAGAAGGGGAAGTGTGATGAACGTGCTGAACAACTCATGATTTACAGTTATAGGGATTAATCGTGACATACGGATATTAATCTCATCTTTGAATTGGAATATTGCAGAACTAAGATGCACAGCCGAGAGAAGTGACAGGACGGTGAAACATTTTGTAACTTAACAAAGTCAATGAAACTTCCACTACTCAAATGTTGTTCACTACCAACTGAACGTGAGGAGGAACAGTTTCTCACCATCAGATAGGGGTTCAACTTCCTCTTTCTCTTGAACCTCGTGGACGATTCTTTCCAGTTCCTCTGACACCTTCTCATAGTAAGAGTATGTCGGTTCCACACTGACGACAGCTGCAAAGCAAAACTCAATTAGTTGTAAATCTGCAAAAGCAGCATGCAGTAAAAAGAGTAATATGACCCAGATTTCTACTAATTCTGGTTACATTAAAGAAACAATTTAACATCATATTATTTGTCTCTTCTTATATCACACATATAAAGTCGATCCATCCAGTCATTTTCAATCCTCAAACTTACTTTCAACTCGGGTGATGTCAGCAGGGTTGAGATCTTTACCAGATTTATTTGTTTTTGTCAGAGATAGCCGCCTTTTGGAGAACCTTCTTTTTATGGATTTTCTTCTCATGGACTTTCTTCTTTGTGAAGTGACTGGAGTCGTGGGCAGGCAGGTGGTCACGGCGCCAGAGGTCTCTTCCACTTGGGAGACCTCGGGGACCTCCGATAGACCGTCCTGCTCGTCGTCTTTCTCCTCATTACTCTTCCGATAGAAAATACCAAACAAATTCTTCCAAAATGAGGGCTTCTTGTTCTTCTTTGATTTTTTGGTGGGTCTCTCTGGTTCTTCAGGAAGTGTCTTAGGCACATTTATGGGAGGTTCGACCACAGAAAATGTACCGATTTCCTCCTCGTTAAATCCCTCGGCCAAGTGAAGGGAAGGATCACTCGAATGTCTTCTTTCCTTTCTTGGCATTGTCACCCACTTTTCTTTCTTCTGAGCCCTCCTCTCCCCCAGTGTCCCATCATTTAGGCTGAGGCTGCGCTTCACATACACCTCCAGCAGACGGACTGTATCCTTGTGAGGCACAAAGATCAACTGGCCGTTATTAGGCCTTTGTGTTTCTGTCTGTGTTTCCATGGCGGGACGACTGCAAGGAAAAGAAAACAACGTCACACATACAACAGGTTGTAAGATTGTTTTGCATTACACGTCTGCCATTTCCAGTCAGAAATTACTTTCTTTCTTTCTCTTTCTCTTTCCCTTTTTGGAACAAGAGCTAAAACGATTCAGTGATTAACCGATTAGTCAATCTACACAAAAACAGTTTAAGTGATTTTTCAAGCAAAAACGCCAAACAATGCTTTGTCCCAGGTTCTGAATTGGGAGGATTTGCTGCTTTTATTGTCTTATATGATAATAAACTGAATATGTTTGCGTTTTGGGGTGCTGGTCGGACAAAACAAGCTATTTGAAGATGCCAATTTGGGTTTCCGACGTAAACATAATGTCAATTTCTCACTATTTCCTGACATTTTATGGACGAAACGATGACTCAAAAAAAACAGTCAGCAGATAATTAAAGTAAACATTAGTTGCATAACTGAACTTTACTGAGGTTGCAAATTATTTTTATTTTCAATTAATCTGCCAATTATTTTCCTGTCAAATCGATTAATCATTTGATCATCTTAAAAAAGTGGAAAAACATCCACCACAGTTCTGTATAGCACATGTTGACTGCCCAACAAGAAGATATTCAGTTTATTATCACAGCAGTCTGAGGAAACCAGGAGGCCGGAACCATTGATTTTTTACTTAAAACTAAACTACTAACTAAACACTTAAACATATAATCAATTATTAAAACAGTTGCTAATTAATTAATTAATTTTCTGTCAATTGGTCGATTAATCGTTAATTGTTTCAGCTTTAAACTACATATAGAGAGAAATACTTGTTTACTATACTCTACAATGGTTTCAAATGTGTATTAAGGACCAGAAAGAGTCCAGCATGAACTATTCTTTCTCAGTGCAACTCTGTGGATACCAGAGCATTTTCAAACACTGCAAAAAAGGAATAGGAAGAAGTGTAAAATGAGAAGAAGAACTATGGCTGTAGAGTAATTTACAGGCTGAAGCTTCTGTATCTATAAACTCACCTCGTCTCCTTCAGCAGCGGCAGCAGAATAATGGTTTAAGTCCCTGCTGAGGTCTGTACAAACACACAGCAGCTGTTAAATCCGACTGACTGGCAGCAGGTTTCCTCAGAAGAGTCTCTGTCACGAAGGGACTCTCCAAAGTGCGTCTACCTGCGCGCATACTCCACCCATGTTTGGACACGTCTCTGCCCTCCTTCCTCACCTGCAGTCACCTGCCGTCATCTTTAGCACAGAGAGTGGGAGGCGGTCGCGAACAGGCGTCGTCTTCCTGCTTTACATATGCGCACGTCAGGCTCCACCACTTGTTTACGGTTTCGCCGTCGCTCTCGGTTCTGCTGTCCCCCATGATGGTTTGGCCACGTTTTACAGGAAGTAAAAGCTGCAGTGGTGATTTCCTATCAGAGACTTTGTTTAAGGAGAAACAGTCTGAGCTATTTTAGGCTGTTAAATAGTAGTGCTGGAAGAAGTATTCAGATCTGTTACATAAGTACTAATACCACCACTACAAGTAAAAGTCCTGCATTCAAAACCTTACTTGAGTAAAAGTATTTAAGTAGGCTATTTAAGCAAAAGGTACCCTAAGTATCAAGAGTAAAAGTACTCATTATGCAGTAAAATGGGTCCTGTCAGTGTTTTACTATTATACATGATGTTTCTGGATCAATATTACTGCTGCATTAATGTGCATGTTACATTTTACTGCTGTAGATGTTTCAGGTTGAGATCATTTTAACTACTTTATATACTGTTGGGTAGTTTAATCTACAGCAATGCATCATGGTCTATGCAGGCTGTGTATACTGTGTATACTGTCACATCCACCTACCTCATGTGTATAAAGCAACCTGTTTACAGAAATCATATTTATTTCAGCATCCTTTGCACTCTGCTCCATTGCACTATTGTCTTACTGTCTGCACTTGCTATTGTTGTTTTGTTTTTGTTTTTGTTATACAGTATATATATACTTTTTGTATATATATATATTTATACCTGTACATAGTAGTTTAATGTTTATGTTTACCTTGTCGAGCTTGTTGTCCTTGTTTTAAGATGTATAGTTTTATATGTATGTAAGTCTATTTCTGTGTACGTACACTGAGAGCAAAGAAAAACTGGAGTCAAATTCCTTGTATGTGTCCACATACCTGGCCAATAAAGCTGATTCAGATTCTGATTCTGATGTCCTGTGAGAACCAGTGTCTCTAAAAAATCAACTTTTCATGAGAAAAGAAGAAAAACAGCCTGTTTTCAGCTTTCTGACAAGAAGGCATCATGAACAGTGGGTGTTCATGATGCCTTCAATAAATAATGTAGCCTTGTTTTTTATATACTCGTGTTGTACTGTGGAATAGTCTGTCCAGGGACTTTCAGAGGTTAGAGCTCATTTATGGAGCAAGGTGATAGGTTATTAATTATTTAACATGGTATCCCTTGGATTAGTGTGTCTTTGCAGTATCCATAAATAAATCAAATCAGAAAAACAAAACATCAATCATGAAGCAAATTAGATAGGGACACCAAAGGAGGTATTGTAGGTAAGAAACAAAATCTTTTAAAAAGCCACAATAAACCAGAATAGGCCTAAAGTCTAGAGAGTAGAGACGGGACTAAAAGGCTATGTATTAATTAATTAATTAATAACTTGGTTTTGATGATTTAACTTCTGGGTCAACTTGGAGGCTGTGGGTTATGGTGCTGTTCAACTCAGTTCAATGTACAATTAACAGTTTCATTCAATAACAGAATGTATAGTCAGGTTTATATATACATATACAGGTAAAGGTATGTTATATATACTGTACAAGTATGTAATAACATTAAAGGGACATGAGGTCACAACTAGGGTTGCAACTAATAATTATTTTTACAATTAATTGATTAATTGTTTAGTCTTAAAAATGTCAGAGAATGCCCACCAAAAGTTTCCAAAGCCCTGGGTGGCATCTTCAGATGTCCAGTTTAACCAAAAGTCCAAAACCCAAAGACATTCAGAAATCAGCAAATCATCATATTTGAGGAGCTGGAACCAGAGAATGTTTGGAGGTTTTCAGAATAGTTGCATATAAATTTTCTGTTGATTAACTAATTGTTTCAGCTCAAAATAATAATAATAATAACAACAATAATGAGAATAAGAATAAGAATAATATAAATGGATTTTCCCCCATTTGTAGTGTATTACCTAGATATCCTTAAAAGGAACAGGTTTAAATGCTTGTTTCCATGGTTGCATTGAGTTTTCTCCAGGCTATTTTTATAACCCACATCAAGTCATCAACGTTTTCACCTTTGTAATCTTGTTAATCATTTACCTCGAGCAATATGCCAGTGATGTCACCGAGCTATGACCACTTCACCTCAGACAGTTTCTTCAAGTTTTGTAATCACTACTTCTCCCTCCAGTTTGTAGACCTGCATAAACTGCGATTGGCCTGATAAAGTACAAGTTTGTACTGCGGTCAAAGATTTCCAGGAAGTGACCGTGATCAGAGTAAAACTATTTTCATAGAAGGAAAAAGCTTCTGTCTCTTTGCTTATTTCCCTATCGACCAACAATTTTTATGACCAGTGCATTGGACTTAATGAGTAATCTCTTGTTTGGCTTGTTTACAGGAAATATGAGATGTTTTCTATTACCGAAAGCAACATTAGTGAGTAGCTGCCCAGCTTGTGGTGCAACTGGTTTTAGAGTTAACAAAGCAGTTCTTTTTGTCTGTCCTGCATTGTCTGCAGAGACTACAGCAGACTGTAGTTTAAACTACAGACGGGTGATGAATTAAAGGAAAAACCAACATACTGTAAAGTGTCTCACTAAGGTGTTGGGCCACCACGTGCCGCCAGAACAGCTTCAATACGCCTTGGCATTGATTCTACAAGTCTCTGAACTCTACTGGAGGGATGAACACCGTTCTTCCAAAAGATATTCCCTCATTTCAGTGACCCCTCGTGCCCTGTGAATGGGGGCATTGTCATCCTGGAAGAGACCACTCCCATCAGGATAGAAATGTTTCATCATAGGATAAAGGTGATCACTCAGAACAACTTTGTATTGATTTNTCTAAGGGGACAAGTGGACCCAAACCATGCCAGCAAAATCCCCCCCACAGCATAACAGAGCCACCAGATCCCCTCACTGTAGGGGTCAAGGATTCAGGCCTGTACCGTTCCCTTGGTGTACGCCACACATGCACTCACCTACTTGTGTTCCTGTTGAAACATTGCCAGTTGAGCAGTCTTTGTGACTGAAGCTCCTGAAGCCACCCAAGCTCCAACAATGAACCCTCTTTCAAAGTCACTTAGATCTTTTCCTCTTGCCATCTTGATACAAAATCAGAATCAACTGGGCCTGCTCAGCATTTTTATACATGCCACAGAGCATGATTGGATGTTAACTGCTTAATTGTACCATGCAGTGCCCTTGCGTAGAAGCATCTGCATTCGTCATGTTTCTCCACTCATTTATTCAGGTTTTTCCTTTAATTTGTCACCTGTCTGTTCGTCATCATATTGCTGATACTTTTTATTATTAGGGAAACTCTGGTTTTAAAATGACATTACTTACTGATAATTATGTTGCACTGTGAAGAGAATTTCATTATCTCAAATACAAATTTCCACATTTATTCCAATATTTAGAAAATAAATTGTAACGGCCATTTAATAAGCTTTAGTTGGACAAACCCCTCACTTGTTTTAGGTTGAGAGAAGGGATAGTAAATCTATAATCGCCCAAGAAAATTAAAAACCCATTCTTCCCTATTTGATATGTATGTAAGCCACAAAAGTTACAGAAAAGTAAACAAATGAGTGAAAAGCTTCCACCAGTTTGCTTTAGCGTAGTACCACAGAGAAGCCACAAGGTGTCACTCTAAACGCTGTGAAACAACTTCAGCCTGCTGGCTCAACTACTCCAATCCTGTATCTCACTTTGTGTTCCCTGTAGGCAGCGGTGGATTGGAACTAAATACATTTTCAAGTACTATACTTCAGTACAAATCTGGACTATTTTTCATGCTACTTTATACTTCTACTCCACTACATTTCAGAGTGAAATATTATGCTTATTACTCCAATCCATTCATTTGAGAGCTTCGGTTGATGTTTACTTTAGAAATTTTACAATTTACGATTTTACACACAAAACATATGATGAAGATATAAAATATGATGGATTGTTATAGATCAAACTACCCAACAGTGTATAAAAGAGTTAAAATTAGCTCCACGTCGACCTGCTACAACATAAAATACTACTTACACATTAAGGCATCTGTTGTAATAATAATATAATAGTATATTATGCTGACAGGGGGCATTTTTCTCTATAATGAGTACTTTAACTTGTGATACTTTAAGTATATTTTGCTAATAATACTTTTACCTGCAGTAAGTGACATTTTCAGTGCATGACTTTAACATGTGATAGGGTATTTTTATATAGCAGTATTGCTACTTTTAGTTAAGTAAATGATCTGAATACTTCCTCCATCACTGCCTGTAGTTTAAGTGACTTTGTCTCCCCACATCTCCCAGTAGATTCTGAGGTTTTCAAACAGTAACCTTTACAGAAACATTTGTTGGTTTGTGGAGTGTGTAATCCATGAGATAATGTTTTTTTCTGTTTCATTAAGTACAATAACAACCCAGTTAATTGCTAAGTACTGAAGTCTAAATTACTGAATCTCTCTATTCTGGAAGCTTTGCCTTTGGTTTATGTGCTGTAGTCTTTCCCATTGTCAGAGCAATGAAGGTAATTGCCTGTGTAGTGTTAACCAGATTCATCTTTGTAATGCACTACAGCTGGATGATCATATTGCCTCTCTAATGAGTCGTTTTTGGCCGGCCCAGATGTGCTGAGCCGCCTGTGGTCATGTGAAGGCAACACGTCGTCTACTGTCTGATCCCGGGTGATACTTTAGGTCACCTTCTTCATTTTTCATGGGCGTTAAGCAGGACAAATGTGAGACTCACGTTTCGTCCCACACAAGTCTGGCCATTGACCTCCAGGGCTGACGCACTGCAGTGGAGCAGTCACCGTGCGGTTACCTGTCATAAATCTTTATCTCCTTGAATCATTACTCGCCCTCTCTGTCGTGGGACTCCGCTCTCCAATCTTAAAATGATAGATGGGAAATAGTGCACCCCGGCAGAGCAGAACTGAGCTAACAAAGCATATTCAGACAGATACTGGAGAATACAATAGCTCCATTAATGTATACATCCAAAATTATTAATTACCTGTGCATGCAGTATACCCTAAATGCTTTATTGATTTACTATGATATTAATTACAATGGCGTATTTGATATATAGAGAGCTGGTCATCACAAACACTCCTTTAAGCCACTCTGAATTATTAAAGTAGACCAAAATGTCATTTGAATAATTGAAACCTTTTTAGGAACAAAGTCCTTCTGCCACAAACTCTCAGTCAGGATCACAGGAGTTTCTTGTCATATCACTAAAAGAAGAGTATAATAGAGAATCTGTTAATGTGTTACATAGCTTTATATTTCCTTGTAACATCTGAAACTCTAGTACTTCGCCAATAAACGGAGACATGAACAGCTGCTGGACTGTCATTCTTAAACTTGAAATGTTGAGAGATTTCAGATATTCAAAATGGAAATACAGAGCATGCATGTATCTGTTCTCTTTGACATTAAATGGTAAGGCTTGCATTAATCTATATTTTGGTTATTGCCAGCAGGTCTCACAAAAAGACCAAAACCAACCATAAGTCCATCTTTCAATGCTGTGGCTCTCAGCTCCAAGCATATTGGTTCCCACTGTGGATGCAAATCTGTCCAGATCAGGTCACAGCTATATAGATTCATTTTTAAAAAAAAGGCTAAGTATGTTCCTAAAACAGCTGGGCACTGTAGTTTTTAGCAAAGGTTTCAGGAGTAAACAGTGTATTTGTTGGGGACTATTTTCAGTCACGGATTTGTGAGTATTTATGTTGACAGTAAGAGAAATAAAGAATATCACCACCCTTATCCATTAAAGGAATAACTGAGGAAAAAGATGCATTTACCGTTTAACTATTACCCAGAAGATATTAAGTTTCAAGTTGAGTCATGTTATATCTTGAAATCTGATGCAGCATAACATCAGGGGATTTCCAGCATGGGTGGAGAAAAATGAAACTAAAAACGATAAACAGAATGACATCCCAGTGTTTTATCACACTGTGTCAGGATGCCTGATCCTCCATCACCCCCAGTGAGAAGCCGGGTGTGTCCACCTGTCTGTCCTTCATCCTCTCCAGTGCTGAGAGAGCAGATGGAGCACTTCACAAGCTTCGTTTATCTCGTGCCAAAAATACGCGGCTCATTTCTCGTAATGCTTTTTTTGCTCTTCAATTTAATCATATATAGTCAATAAAGAAGCTATAAAAGTAATGCAAAACCCATGTCTGAATGTTCTTGGTCAGCAAAGTCAGGGCGCAGAATCAATGGCTCAAGTAATACTGCAGGTGAGCCCAGCTGAACTTTGATCAATATTAAACCCATGAAGATTGCTTTGCCACTCAGTATTACACCTGCTGTGCTCCGAAGCAGCACTGTGTTCGCACTTTGATCAAAAATGTAATGGCAAGGTCACTGCAGCTGTGATCCTGCCTGATGGCCCCGTGTGCTCTGTCCTGCTTTCAGAAGAGTTACCGTCACTGGAAGAAACAGGAGACTTTGGAGGGATTTAATACAAACACAAGCTGCCCAGCTCCAAGTGACTTTGCTCCTCTGGAGGGTGTGAACTACAGTACACAGGTTGCTGTCTGTGCAGGTCTGAAATTAGCTTATAACGTGTCTGCTGACAAAACAGTAACCCAATCTACTGATATGAGACTCACTGTCTGAGCTTTCGTGTGAGACCCGACCATTGTTGAACGCAGCAGAGTAAAGGGAAGGGAACAGAGTCATGCAATGGTGATATTTTTAGATCCATTAAGGGTTGCAGTACAGTCTGCTGTGTCAGAGTGATTGGACCAGCTGCTGGTCTTTGAATGAATTTCTTGGGGTGAATCTTTATCAGAGGCAGGATGGATGTGATCTCTTCGTGGAACACCCAATGAATTATAAATGACAGCCTCACGTTGGCTTTGACCTTGCCGGAGCCACCTGTCTGTTAAATGCTAAAATGCTATCAGGCTTCGTCTTTGGGATATCACCGTACGATCAGTGATCAGCAGGGCAGAAGGGCGGCCCGCTGACCCGACCGTTAACTAGTGACAAGACGAACAGGCCTCTGAACAGAATGCCAAACCACAGCCAGTATGTTTCAGCAGGAAACGACTTTGACAGCTTCGTCTCGCTGAGGAAGGAATCAGCTCAGAAAATCTAAATACACAAAATGTGCACAGATCAAAACTAGATATTGTTTTAACATATTGACCGAGAATATGTCCTTGATGTGACTGTATGGGACAGGAAAGCATCAAGTGAAACAGCCAGCTCCTAGCCTCGGAGGCCAAGATAGATAATCTTATAAATGATTCATTTGGTCTGCATATTTAATTTGGTGCTTTTGAAGCTATCCCAGTCAAAGGCATTGTCAGGCTCACAGCACTAGAATTTCTCCATCTAGTGAAGAGTTGTGCCAATAGAAAGAAAGACGCTGATTATGTTTCAATTCCACTTTTTTTGATTGCTATCAACACCAAAACTTGCTTTTCTGCACGATTTGATAATCCCATTTTGAGCTTCCGACATATTTTTAGCCGGGCTGCTAAAATCCTATTCATTTCTTAATTAGATAACGAGCTTGTTACAGAACACGCAGCAAGAAACGTCTGCTCCTCCAGTCTGCCATCTACACCACGACACCAGATATATTTAAAAAAAAACAAAAAAACCCCGAACCCGGCTCATTTTCCCCTCTTGTGATCTGACACATTCTTCGACAGGACTCACTGGGGAGATCTGTTTTTGCATTGAGAGAGATGGAGAGACAGAGAAAGAGAGCGAGAGAGAGCGAGGGATGCCATCATGAATTATCAGTGCAGAGAACCAGCAGTGAGAAGGCGTTAATAACAGCTAACATGAGGTGATAATGAGTATTCAGCCCTGAAGCCATACACTGACACCTCCATTCATCACTATTATTATTGAACAGAGAAAAAAAGAAAGTTTAAAAAATGTAAATTTGTCTAATGTCTAATGTCACAAGTCCAAATTATCCCGGAAATGAAATCACCAGAGGGAAACTTCACACAGTTAGGATACATGTTTAATGAAAGGCACTCTTTACAGGATAAATAAAACATTATGTCATTGTATACTGTACAATGTTGACACATACAGTAACAGTCCTCAAATATTAAGTGCTTCATAACATAGTAAAGTGCTGAGTACCAACGTGACTAACTGATGTCACCTTATTGCATTTCATGTTAAGTAATAACAGGTATTGCTCTTTCCATGGGTGAGAAATACAACACATTTGTTTCCCACCCACACGTCATCATTATTGCATATTGTAGGATTATTAGAAAGGCATTGATTGTGTTACAACTACATCCACTGCCATTTCTGTACAAGCTGTATTTATATGTATAATAAACTCACATACAGTACATTTTCAAGATTGGAATGTGGCATGCATATATAGTACCAATTCATGTTTTCCTGATGAGACACAAATGTCGGCGTTTGTCGTCATCATTTCACAAATCCAGTTGAAGTATTGGCTTTCCCTATCACGTGGAATATAATGATCATCACTATATGATTAAAATGCTATCATATATTTAGCTACAATAAATATGTCAAACTTTCAGTTACTGGTAATAAGAGTTAAACCTCATTTCGGCACACTATGCCATGCAATACAAATGAGAGAATGTAGGTAAATGGAGAAATGTTCAAATACAAGTTGTCGTTGTTTTTGTCTTTGCCCTCTCATCGATTCTTTCAGTCTGATCACAAATATATATCTCATCTCACATTTCTATACACTCTAATGAATATGTTTTTTTCTGCCAACAGCTGATGATGTTAAGCTCCAAAAGTGCTGAAGAGATATGTGGAAAGAAACTTTCAGTGCAATGAATTGATATGGTTTTTAAATAGTAAAATTCACATGATAATAACACGTTAGAAGGTGACTGAATGTGCAGCTAAATCTGCAAAATCTGGTGCAAAATGCCAAATAATGAATATGAAACCATGGAGATAAAAATAACTTGTTTTTTTTATTTTAAAAGCTGAAACTGCTGCATGCATCTACTGCTTGTGCTATAATACAGTGAATGTTAAGCAGTTTCATGGTTTGATTTATATTTTGCTATCTACAAGACTAACAGCAGACGTGCTAACCTGCCACCTATTCATCACAGAGATATTGTTACGCTGTGTCATATGGAGAAGTGCTGCTGGCTGAACATTCACAACTATAGATTTGCTGATAAGACACTGTGTGCGCTGTGGTCCTCTTGCCTTACACTGGACACATTCGCTTGCCCTTGAAAATCATGCCAAGTTCTATCTAGATTTTTGCTGAATACAAGGAAGTGTAGACTAACATGGAACTGTGATGCAATATGAGCTCCGAGTATACTTCCAGTTTAAATGCTACGATTATCAAAACCGTTTTTAATTTCTTTTGTGGGATAAGCTTACTGTTACACAGACCTCAAGGACATTTTCGGTCGAATTTACAACTTACTCACTTGTATAGTTACTCTAACAATCTACGTTTTCAAGGTGAAATGTCTATAGTACAAATAAGCCATCACTTTTTTCTTCAAATTGCACTGGATGAAAGACAATAATTATACCTTTTACTTATTCTCATCAACGTTAACTGACATAGTAGTTGCTGAGTTGTGTTAATTGCACTTTGACACATCCACAAGCAGACAGACAACTTGTGTAAGGGCTGTCTTACCACACAGTGCCTATTAATACTGTAACAATATGCACAAATGTTTGGAGTACAAAATAGTGAGAAAGATAAACTGATATCATCTAGTACATCTCACTACTGGATATGTTTGATTTGTCCATATGTTTTTCATGCCCTTATAAATAAATACATCAGTTTCTCTATCAGTGCATGCCATTTTTCTCATTCTGCCAGGTGCCGTTACTTTTGTTTAGTGAAGGTGTGCTTCCATACTTGTTTGCAGCTGACATTTTCTGGGCAGCCTCTGCCGCTGCATCCATGATCTGTTTCTCTTCCTGCTCCGTTTCACGGTGGTAAAAATAGTTAAAGTTGGAGACGATGACAGGGACGGGCAAAGCAATGGTCAGGACACCAGCAATGGCACAGAGAGTGCCGACCATTTTGCCTCCCATTGTGATGGGACACATGTCTCCGTATCCCACAGTGGTCATTGTCACCACAGCCCACCAGAAGCCGTCAGGGATGCTAACAAACTGTGTCTGGGGCTCATCCACTTCTGCAAAGTAGATGGCACTTGAAAATAGGATGACTCCTATAAAAAGGAAGAAGATGAGCAGCCCAAGTTCCCTCATACTGGCTTTCAAGGTCTGCCCCAAGATCTGAAGCCCTTTCGAGTGTCGGGAGAGCTTAAAAATTCGGAAAACTCTCACCAGACGGATGATTCTTAGGATTGCCAGGGACATGTTCTGACCAGAGTTCACATCATCATCAGGGGTTGTAGCCAGCTCTGTTCCCAGGGTTACAAAGTAGGGAATTATAGAGACGATGTCAATGATATTCATGATGTTATTGAAGAAATCACTCTTGCTAGGGCACACTACAAAACGGACACCAACCTCAAAGCAGAACCAAATGATGCAAATAGTCTCCACAATGAAAAAGGGGTCTGTGAAATATGCCATCACGTCTTTCGTGGCCGGATGAGGAGCAGAACTATCTTGGGTCCCATTGAAGATTTGGGTTAAACCCGGGAGAAAGTCATTGTCTTCCCTGAACTCTGGCAGAGTCTCCAAGCAGAAGATGAAGATGGAAATGACGATGACAAACACAGAAACCAGAGCTACGGATTTGGCTGCACTGGAGCTTTCTGGGTATTCAAACAGGAGCCAGAACTGTCGTTGGAGTTCGTTGGTGGGCAAAAGGACCTCTGGCTCTTTGATAAACCCTTCGTCTTCGCGGAACTGCTCCATCGCTTCATGACCCAACTCATAGAAAACGATTTCATTAGCAAAAACATCTAAGGGAACATTGGCCGGTCTGCGGATTCTCCCCCCTGACTGATAGTAGTACAGAATACCATCAAAAGACGGGCGGTTTCTGTCAAAAAAGTACTCATTTTTCATCGGATCGAAGTAGCTTATCCTCTTCATGGGGTCACCGAGCAGCGTCTCTGGAAACTTATTCAGGGTGCTGAGCTGGGTCTCGAACATCAGGCCCGAAATATTGATGACAACTTTCTCGTCTTTTTCCTCCATGCAGTGCTTTTCAAACAAATCTTCATTCTCATAGCTGTCCTTCGCCATCTTACTGAAGACGCTGTCAGTGGGAGACTCACTGTTGATAAGGAGCTTCAGATTAGAGATCAAACTGCCACTGCTGGAGTTTGCTTTAGTGGTCAGAGTCGGAGGAGTGGACGGTGACAACCCTTCTTGACCAGACTGATGTCCACGTCGTCCTCTGTGTGGCGACTGGTGAGGAGAAGTCAAACGGTGGGGTAAAAGATTCTGATCGGGGGCCTCTGAGGTGGGTGAAGTCGGGTACCCGGAGTCACTCGGGTCTCCCAGATTGATGCCGACATCATCCATGTTCTCAAAATTAACAAGCGGCACCTCCATCCCCTGTCTTGTCGTTAGCCACAGCTCCGTCTATCAGCCTGGTTCAAGCGCAGGAGACAGAGGGGACACCACAACCAGTGCCACGTTGAAGATCCTGGCAGGGCCTCCCTCCTCCTGACTATCATTCAGGCAGCTGTACGCTACTTTTGGATTGAGTCCTCTGTGTAATCTGTGAAAGAGGGGG
>NTHP01000066.1:698504-722230 GCA_003416845.1 Oplegnathus fasciatus | reverse complement strand
GGGGGGGAAAGCAAAGTTGTGTTTATTAATATTTTGTTAAATGGTGCGATACAGTTTTGTTGGTAAAGAGATTTTTCTGTCAGCTCCTGTTTGCATCAGCAGAGAAGTTGCCATCTGATACTATGCTTGTACAGTTATTTTTTTTCCCAATTCTCTCCCATGACCTAAACGAAAACACAAACTCTGCAAGTCCGGCTGTGAAAGTGCTTACACGGGGTATGGATGGTGTTATCGCTGATTATGTGCTACAAAACTGAACATGTTTAATTTCCTCATGGAAAAACGTTAGAGCCTTCACTTCTGACTGAAAGCAGAAACTCATCAAAACACATTTTTTTTCCACTCAATGTCTAAATGTTTGAACATCAGTTTCTAACTACTGTCTCAGTTAATCAATCCATCCCAACCCTGCTCGGGGTAGTCTATCAGCATCACGTTTACTTTATCTCTAAGTCGCTGTTTATCATTACATTTGTCTGGTTCGGACAAGTAACCAAATCCTGACACACGCTTTTAAGCCGCAACCTCTGTGTCCACTTGACACCGAGGGCCCTGCGCACTCAGAGAGACTCATCTGGTTCTATTTCCACTTGCATTGTAGCAGATAGCGTAACAGTCCAGGATATGGGATTGAATCTTCTTATGTAAGGACATCATGATAGGGCTTATGCAAAAAATAAATGTATTGATTGTGCCGTGTCAGCAAAGAGGGGTTACTGAGTCCAAGAGAAAGGACAGATGAAGATGCAGAGAACAGAAGAGTGATGTTAGATCTACATCCTTGCATCTGAGACACTTTTAATTCTTTCTAAAAAGCTACTTTTTGCTACTAAATTGTAACTAAAATCTTCCCACCGAACTAACTTAGCCTTATCTCACACTGAGCGAACACTGAATGACACAACAGATCCACTTCCCTCATCAGATCGGGACGTCAAAGCACCCACAAGTACATGCAAATATATCTTTAATTAAGTGTAAAGTTTAAATCCAGCTGTGTGCAGATGTCTGCACCACTCACCCGTGTCCCCGGCTCTGCAGAAGTTGCCGTGCCCTCTCTTCCCTGCTTGACAGCTCTGCTGTGCTCCCCCTTCCTCCCTTCAATCTCTCCCTCATCCACACTCACAATCAAGAGTGTCTCTAGCTCTATTAAAGCTCCCATTGGGTAATTTAATACCCTATACGAAACCAGAGATGCCAGAGGTACCCACACACACTCACAAACGTACACATGCGCACACACACAAACACAGGCAAACACAAACACATGCAGGGAACTCACTGTATTTTGAATGTGGGGGTCACCTGGCTTTGTTCTCCCTGCTCCCTCCTCCGTCAGTGGGATAAGTGAGGACGTTATAGGTAGCTCTCTGATAGGAGATTTACTCTGCAGGAGCCAATCGCTGTTTGATGTGGCGAAGGGAGAGTGGGACCCACTCTTTCCCCCCTTTCCTGCAGAGTAAGCATCCACATGCAGGATCATCCAATCCACCCTCACCTTGGGGATTATACCGTATTCTTCCCCTGTTACAGTACTTGTCATAGCTCTCAATACCTGCGGCAGCGCACATCTGCCCAGGGGCTTCAGCTTTATATTGTTTACATCCTTAACAATACATGCTGACGTGAAGGGTTATTTCATCTGACATCAATATTCTATGAAATTTTAAACTGTCACAAATGTTTTCCAAATCTTTCCTGAAATCTCCATCCAACTTTTTCTTTTATAACAGCCCTGTATGTCTGTGCAAACGCAAATCCATAGAACATATGCCAGTGCCTCTTTTGAATTAGGCAGTAAACGAGGATCAATTTTATTGATAAATACTTGAATTTTTCAGGGGCAATTTATTCTGGGCACACATTTTCCCTAGAGGTGTTAAGTATAGATTTGTAAGAGGGTTCACAGGGATGAAAGAGTAAAAACAGTCCTTTTCCAAGAAAATCCTGCAGATGTGTTAGTGTTCATTACTGTTGTCCCCGCCAACTCCAGCACCTTTGTGCCTGCCAGCTATTGAGGGTTTGTCAGATTAATAAAGTAGCTCTGTGGCTTTGAAAAGATGAGACAAACCTAATTAAAAGGTTAAATTCACATTACAGAAAGGCAGCACTTCCTTTTTTAGTTCTGCTGGATTCCCTCGAGGACCGAAAACTTTAATCAAAGTTAATCTTCAGAAGGGCGGCCAATTTGGCATCATAGGTTGAATATTGTGTTACCTGATAGAGAACCAAATGCCTGAAGTCAGAAATCATTCCCTCATCTCACTCTCGCCCTGCTGCAGCCAGGAGCTGGCTGTCTGCTGGTCCCCTGTAACATTGCGGCGTGAGCAGCACCACTGCAGGCACGGGCACATGGCTTCAAGGTCACAGAAAACAGTTTTAAGACTTTACTGTCTATGCTTTGCTACACATCATCACACACCATCACCTTCAGGAATCTCATTCCGTGTCCACACAGGAACATCACGCACACATGCATCACTGAATGTAAACTTCCACATGTTTGTACCTGAGATGTACATTCAGGGTTGCCCATTCACATAGAGTATGGGGATGCAGGGACGTGCATGTGCACACACAAACATCACTCAGCTGACTCGACATGCTCAATATATAGGGATCTTTTTCTTGTATGATCCTGCAATGTCCTGGACATGTCATTGAGAACGCAGTCAGCTGAGGCATGACCTGTCACTTAAACACCTCATAATAGAATTTTCTTCAGGCAGAGAGAGACAGGAAGATGGACAGTGAAGAGGGCGATCATAGACTGTGTGAGTCAGACTGAGAGGGTAAATAATCGATCCATTCCCCTGCAAAACGATTTGTGTCAGTAAAAGTGGGAGAAGGGAGGTAAATGGGTGAGATGGACTGCAGCTACTGCAGTGTCACTCGTCTCAGGACTCCTGACAGTGTACCAGAGGGATAACGTCCCTCCCTCTGTCCTTCCACGCAGCCCTCGATTCATCATCCGTCCCTCCCTCCCTCCCTCCCTCCCTCCCTCCCTACGTCCAGCCCTCCCCCCGATGACACTGTCACCTTAGCTGTTAACAGACTGTGTTGACAAAGCAATTTCTCCATCAGTACGCTTGTGTGTGAACTATACTGACGCTGCATAGGTATAAACACCTCCTGCACACCTTTATATGGCTCGACTTTGAGTCATAGACGCCTGATAGGGATAGTAGCATTTGTTCAGGAAAAAATAATTATAACTTCAACGCTGAAGTGAAGGAAGTATCCAGATTGTTAAGTAAAAGACGTATTACCACTGTGAAAATACTTCATTACAGGTAAATGTCCTGTATTCAAAATACAACTAGTATGTAAGTATTATTTAGTTTAGTTAGTACCTGAAAATGTAGTATAATGTTGTCCTGTATGATGTTTTTTACTAACATTAATATGCTCTTCTCTTTTTATTATTGTTCTACATGCTTACAAACTCTTTCAATAACTTTTAACATTTTTATCTATCTGTCTATCTATCTATACATATTTACCAAACTGTACTTAAAATCTTCAGAAAATGGCTCCTGTGAGTGTTATATCACATATATTATTGGATTATTATTACTAATGCATTCATGTGTAAGCAGCATATTGTAGTTGGTCGATGTGGAGCCAATTACTTAATAATAATTACTTAACTTCTGGCATTTTTGCTTTTATTCAACAGGGACAGTAGTGGAGAGGAAGAGAAGGGATGACATGCAACGAAGGTCCCTGGCCAGGCTCAAACATGGGACGTTGTGCATACATGGTCAGCATCTTAAAAAGCCACTTTTTTTGTTAACTCTTAATCTGTAAAGTAACTATACCTAAAGCTGTCAAATAAAATGGAGTAGAAAGTTAATTTCTTTCTAAAATGTAGTGGAGTAGCAGCATAAAGAAGCTTGAAATGGAAATACTCAAATAAAGTACAAGTACCTTTAGAATTTTACTTAAACCTGCAATAACTGATTTTTTGGGCCACTTAGGGGCAGCATAAACACAACACAACATGAATAAAACACTGACATATCACCTTTAAAGTTGATATGGTGAACTTGTTAGCAAAGAGTTTCTTATTAACACATCCAGCATTTACAAACATCATTCATTTGGAGTTGTGTTTCTGGCCACCTTGTGAATGTAAGTCCAATATTCACTCTCTTTTAGCTCTGTTTTTGGTCTCTACCAACTATTGAAGGCACTACCTGGCTCTTTAGCTGCTAAATGCTTCACTATGTTCACCAGCTAGTTGCTGCCTGTCTGTCTGAGTTTTCTACCTGCTGAGCCAATAGCTGTAGTGTACAGTGAGAGAGCTTATAGCTTTTTCACTGAAAACAGCTGCCTGGTGTCGCTGAAAATGACACTGTGAGATCAGTGAGAGTTAACCCAAACAGTAAAGTTGTGGGCCGGACAAATAAACATTGAGCTGGAACTCACTACAAACCTCTGTAAAGCTGAGGGGAGCTGCAGATTCAGGTGATAATTCCCTGTAGGTTCAACACTATACGAGCGATGCCTCTCACATTACACGCTGTTATTATGTTGTCATTTGACACATTATGAAAATGTCGATTATAGCTGCATTACCACAACACAACAGTTTGTGTTGAATTCCACTGTACAGTACATTGGTGACATATTCCTCTGTTGGTCAGATACTATGAAAGAATTGTTGGATTTCACACACCTTCTGCAGTCATCATCTCAAATTTACAGTCAGTCATGATCACTCCGCTCTGATTGGTCCAATCTGAGAGTAGATTAACTCACAATCATGCATATCACAACCACCTGAGTGATGAATGTGTTCTGCTTGCTCTGCTTTGTGATGGTTATTTGATGAAGCCTGACGAAGGTCTCTGTTAGATCGAAACGTTGCTCTGTCACATCAAATTAGCTGGGAGCTCTTAGTACAGTGTGCAGATCTTTTGTCTGACTGTTGCCTTCAGTTTGTTTTTTGATCGAGCACCTGTAGAAGTTTGGTGGATGTGAACTCTGTTTGTCTTTGGAAATGACAGAGTAACAAAATCTGTGGGCTACTCATCTTGTGCACATGATCTAAGTAATTCTATCTCAAAAGCCCATATGCTCATCCATTAAGGGTGACAGGATTTCAAAGTGCATGTCAGGTAGCACGGATTAGATATTCCAGCCTGGTAATCTTATATCTGTTGTAAAGGCAGCTGGTTATTCCAGTCTAGTAATCCTATATATTGTAGCAGAGGTTCTCCCCATTGCAAATAACATACAAGGTTGGGTCAGGAGCATACAAGGGCGTAACAGCTACAACCCCCACACAGCTCAAAACACAGTGTTAGGTAATGTTAAGTGATGTGCATGTCCATCCAAAACCTCATGGTGCCATAAGTTCATGTGGATTCAGTGTTAGTGGCTCTCAGTGGAGCTGAACCACAAACCCTTGCAGGGGCAGTGATCAGGGTTTTCTCAGTCACAAGTCTGGGACCCCTTGTAGGTTCACTTGATATCTAGATGAGGTCATAAAAGGTTGTAAGATATTCTTTTAATGATTGTTTCATAAAAAAAAAAAAAAGGTTTGAAATAGATTATAATGTCTATTAAACTCTTCTGGAGCTTCCTCGATAGTCTTGAAAATAGAATACAATAGAAAACCATAAGAACTGCACGGGCATCCTGCTGGCTAGAGGGTTTAAGAAGCTGACCATGTAATTAAAAATGTTCCCGGTTTGAGTCTGGCTTTTATATTTAACCAGGAAAGCCTCACTGAGATTGAAAATCTCTTATTCAAGAGCATCCTGACCAAGATACGCTGCAACAACAATGAGGAACAACATAAGACAGATAACACAAAATCGAAATCGAAATCAGAATTAGACAAAAAAGCAATCATAAAATCATGAATAACATTTCTAATATAATAATGTAAGAGATTTCACCCTAAAAACAATGTAAATGACACCTTAAAACAACCAAAGAGCTGTCTAAAACCATATAAATAACTACGACCAATCCAAAACAATAACTTAATTAAATACACCAAAACATTGGCGACCAGAAGAGAGAGCACCCGTTTCTGCATCAGTGATTTGAATTCACAAAGAGAGACCAGATTTCTCAATTTTAGATCTAACTGGAGAAGGTTTCAGGCAGCAGGAGCAGCTCTTTTACCCTGTTCAGTGTGGACCTTTGTTGCATGTCATCCCTCCTCGCTCCCTCCCCTCATTTCCTGTCCTCTCTTCACTGTCAAATAAAGGCCTCAAAAGAGAAATGCAATACTCAAATTCATGTGAGAAACTGAAAACTCTGTGAGCCCTAAAATGTACCACCTGAGTCCAGTCCTTTAACAATGTGTTACCTAACAAAATACATACAGTATACTGTAAATAGTTCACTACAATGGCATGAGAGTAAATAACCTTGTTTACAGCCTTATTGCAACATATCTGGTCACAGTGCAAATATTTTTCATTTCAAAAGTTTGACTGCTGGGCACAAGATGTCTCCACTGCAAGGTCCATTCTCGGTGTTTGTGCACTGCAGGTTTCAAGTTACACACTGGACCACGACCGACTTGTTGTGATCCTGCTCACAGGGACACGTCTTACACTCCGATTTAAAGTGAGCACGGAGAAACTTTCCATCTTAGGCAGATGAATGTGAAAGTAGCCTTCTAGTGTCAAAACTCTGCACATCATCCTGCACAGTAACGCTCAAATATCCAAGTGAAGTAACAAGAAGCAAAACACATTTTTGAGTAAATCAGCTGCTCTTTCCGTGTGTTTGTTAAAAATAGTTTTTCTGTCCTCTGTGAGTGCACCCTTCCCTTCATTGTTTGGACTGAGGATTTGTAGTTGACAGAGACGCCCGTGCTGGCTCTGAGGACTTTTACTCCGCTAAGGAGATTATGCAACACAGGAGATCAGCCCGGAGAATCACCCTCATAGATAAACAGTGTGGACTAAATACTACAGACTTAATTGAAATGTCTGGATTGTTTCCAGCCTCACTAATCAAAAGACAAGTGCTAATCTTGGATGACTCCTTGGACCTGACAGGGTAGGGGAGGAGGCGAGCGTTCACAACAAACCAATCAGAGTGCAGCCACAACATTTAACACTGCAATCCTCAGTGGTTTAAACTCACTGATTAAATTACACTTTCTTTTGCAAACATCCATCCTCTTTTTTCTGCACGTCTCCTGCTGTTAGAGCACAAAACCACCCTTTAGCATCACCCGATAGATGCTATAATTCATAACACACTGTAAAATCCTTCAAAGCACTATCACATGCAGTGAGAGGAGTAATTTTCCATCCAGCAACCATGCAGGGAGGATGAATGCCACACACCACCCACTATTTTGACATCAACATTGCTCACCGTTGGACAGGGAGGTTCCATGGCTGCAGGCGCTCCAAGCTCATCCAAAGCCTCCTGAGTTACACCGAGCCTCCTCCTCATGTTCCCATATGGCCTGTTGTAGTGCACAAAACATTGTGATGGTGAGAAATCATCAGTGGGATTCATCAGATTGAATCTTAGCTGCACATTTTAACATTCAACTATGAGGATCGGATAAAACGAGACTTTAACAGTGAAATATGAAGCACAACGAAGGATTTCAGCATTATTAACAATGAAAACAACAATAATACTATAAACACTATCACTATGGCTACAAAAATAATCACAGCAGCATTAAATTTAACAGCATCTATTTAAAAAAACTGCCTAAAAACCCCCTTTTCCATGAGTTTCCTTATTTAAATATTGACAGTGCATTATTAACAAACTGCATTAGTTTAAAATGAAAAGCATTACATTGAATTTACCTTCTTATCCAGCGGTGAAAGAAGCTTGTCTAAAGTCACTCACGCATCCTCTTAGATTAAGTATCCAAACAGGCAATGGCAGAGTCTTAAGGAGCAGTTGTAAATCTCTGTGAGGTTTTGACAGACGGCAGGGCAAATACAGTTAAATACTCCATAAACAAGACAGATGTTGACGATGAACAACAACTCGTTTTCAATCGATTCAGTTGGTCTGGAAAACACGCAGATGAACAAATCCTCACGATGCTCCCTGTTCACGTCGTTTTATTTCAGAATTTGTACAGGAAAATCCCCTTTTTGTTATAAATATCCTCAGGGACTGCAATACTGTAATAATGCGCAAATAGCAACAAAACCTACAAGACCTTCACATAAGGACAGTAGATGTCACTTAACAAGCCAGAAACTTAAGTGAACTTCTGTTTGTGCAGCATGCGGCTCATTTTTCTCACTGCTAGTAAAGTCCTGAACCTGTCTGTCTGCCTGCCAGGTGCTCTTGCTGGGCTCTCTATCATATTTCACACTCGTGCGTAGGATTCACTGGTCACACGCCAGTTTTTCTGTGTGTTCACCTCTCTGCCCTCTCTCTTGGCCATTTACTCTTTGTTGAAAGTCAGCAGGGGTTGATAGAACAACAACAATGACAATGACATGTTTTTGAGTCGAGCCATCACAAAGCTTCACTTTATTTAACTTCATCGTGACTTTTGATTAGGTGGTACAAAGTCAGTCTATGACTTTTATTCATGGTAGCAGTGTGGCTCTAAGGATGGCAATGTCAGCCTGTTGGTCTGACTACCATACATTTTTACCACAAGCAGGTCAAAGTTTTCACTTATCCAGTGAAACATCTCAACATCTACCTGATGGATTGGCACAAAATTTGGTCCACACATTCGTGTCTCCCTCAGGATATATTATAATATCTTTGGTGATCCTCTGACTTTTTGTCTAGCGCCACAAACAGGTCAAAATTTAAATGTGTCCTACACACAGTGCCTGGAAAACGAATGACATTCCCATCAGCCTCAGTTGGACTTTGTGTTTAGTGCTAACAAGCAAACATTAGCATGCTAACACACTAAACTAAGATAGTGAACATGGTAAACATTATAACATCACCACGTTAGCATTGTCATTTTGAGCGTGATAGCATGCTGACATTAGCATTTAGCTCAAAACATCGTAGTACCTAAGTACAGCCTCACAGAGCTGCTAGCGTGGCTGGAGACTCTTAGTCTTGTTTTTACTCTGGTAAGTGACCATTGTATAAGCGTGTTATGCACAGCTGTATCATTTTCAAAGGTAGTTGCTGCTCTAAGAGACATCCCCCTCTTATCAATGAAGAATTAACAAACAAAAACATTACAGGGTAACCAAACCATTAAGGAGTAGCTGGTCATGTTTGTGGGTGATGACACCGACAGGCCAATTTCCAGTATTCATTAAACAGCATAGTAAGCTAATAAATTCTTTCTATCTCTAATAAAGATAGTTAACAGTCAGCATCTATCTCCCACATAATGCAGTCCCTTGTAATTTGAGGCCAATATATGCCTTATCACCAGAGTGCAGCTCTAAAACCCACACAATACCCATCATGCAATTCCTCGCTGTTAATATACTCTCCTGGAACAACATTTCTTCTTGGCTTATAAAATATTTCTGCACCAAACCCTTGTGTTGAATCCTCGTGAGGTTTCTGGTTGCCTTGTGTAGCTTGGTATATGCAGGAATTAGATACCGCGGCACGTGTGTCTCAAAAGGTGCTGAAAAGCCCTGGTTGCTGCCATGTTACTGGGGACAGACGGACAGGTATTCAACTCTGAACACGGGATCTCTTCTTATCCAGTCGAACACTGACGGCCATTGTTGCCATGATGTGGCTGCTTCGGGAAAATAGAGCAGCTATAAATCTTTAAGATTGCAGAAGTGATGGCACTGGTTTTCACTCACTCGTGAGGGTCTAATGAGAAACAAATGGATTAATGGTAGTTTATTGATAAGCAGAGGTATTCTCACTGTGTTTACAGACTGAACAACATGTATCTCTTATGCTCTGTTTGAAACAATACTTTACCCCTTGTGTAAAAAGTTTATAGAAATAGTAATAACATACATATAAAATACATGATATAACATAATTTCTTCCATTGTATTAAGGCTTTGTTCACCACCAAGAGGTTTCTACTGCATCACTCTCTTTGATCAAACATGAATAATAAATGAAGGCAAGCTGCTAAACCTCCTTCACTATCTCTCCTCCCAGTTACTTGCACCTGACATGAACGCTCCACCCAGGAACCCCATTATGTCAGCAGGCAACCAGCTCCAGTTTCTTACATGATAATACAGGCATTCACTTTTTATTAGTTTATTTTAGAGTCAGGCAGCACAGAAAAAGACTACATTACAGTTAAAGCTGCACTAATCCATATTTCTATACTAACAATGGGTCAAATGACTATGTGTAAGGAGTCGCTTGTAGTGGCAAACCTGTAAAATTAAATAGGAATCTCCTCAGCTCTATCAGATGTTTAAAGATGTAGCAGATGTAGCGACTTTACTGTTTTGGTTTGCTCTCACCAACTTGGTTTTCCGGCGGCAACAGGCAGCTAAAAAGCTCTAAAAACTCACTGTGCACTACCTACCCAGCACCAAACAGCAGACATACACTGTTAGAGACTAGCTGGTGAACATAGTGGAGAATTTAGCCGCTAAAGAGACAGATCTTTCGTTTAGGAGCTGGTAGAGACCAAAAACAGAGCTAAAAGGAGACTGAATATTTGACTTACGTTTGTCGGGTGGCCAGAAAAATTACTTCCAATGAATGCTAATATTACACCGTATCTGCTGGATGTGACAAAGGATAATTGTGTATTTTTTTTACAACGTAGGTCTTTTCGTAGTTTGTAGATCTTTGCGGTTTTGGCCGTCTTTTTTATTGGTTATGATAACATTGCACTGGGAGGAAATGGGGCAAGAATTGAGTAGTGAAGGTTGTACACAAGATGACAGATTATCTAGATTATCTATACTACTCTTTTGGAGGTAAATCTCTTGGTGAATGCACCCAGCAGGAAAACTATTGGTCTGTAAATGAATGGTTGGATGTTTACAATGGATAGTTTAGTTTGGGTAATACTGTAGTTTTACCGTTCCCCTTTCTTTTCTCTTCCAGATGAGTTTAGCTAACCTGCTGCTTTGTTTAAAATTATGTGTTTCTTGCCCTGTCTGACTTCTTTTAGCAATGTCACTGCGTTCCCAAATCTCAGAAACTAACTTGGTGAGTACAACGTTACTATGAATGACAGATCCCCAAAACTATGAAAATAAGACCCAAGTTGTAATTAACCAGAGTTATTCTTTCAGGCATGTGGCTTTCTAGGGCAACTGATGCAGGCTTCCCCCTAAACCCACAATGAATTAGACACACACATGCACAACTCGTCTTCTATCTTTGTGGCGAATTTGGGCAAAATAACACGAGCAGCATCATCCACACAGTGATGATGACGCTTTGTTTGAGGCAAGAGTCCCTCTCTTCATCAAGAGATCATTGCATACATAATGAATAAGCTCCGTGAGAGCAGTGGGACACATTCACCATAACCGCCCCCCCCTCACACACACACACACACACACACACACACACGGGGACGCTGCCTTCCTCCTGCTGCTGAGCTGATTTTCTGTATGTCACTCTACATTGGACTGCTTATTAAGCACATTTGAATGTCCTCGTTTCATCGAGATTTAATTAATTTTCTCCAAATGATTCCTCTCTGTTCTAATCGTCCTGATAATACAGTGTTTCATATCTGCCGTGATAAGAGAGCACCAGCGTTTTCTATAAGGGAACACGCATTACTGAACTGATTAGCAGTAAGAAGCAAATTATTTGCAACACGGCCACCATACAGTGTATGAGCGAGGAGAAGTTAAAAAGCAGCTGTTACTGTAGGTCTAAACAAAATGCAGTGCAGTGGAGGCATTACAGATTTCCTGTTTGTGCTCTGTGCACAATCTCAGAGTTGGAAGTGGGATGTAAAAGGGGAGAGGCCCTGGGACTGAGATGTTGATAAAATATTAACTCGAACAGGATATTTAAAGCCTCTGACATTCTTTCCCTGGTCGGCATGTTGGAAATGGCCTCCACCAGATGTAGCCAGCAGCAAGGATGCAGTTTTCACCTTAAGTCAGGCGATCAAGAGAAATGATCCTGATTTACTAGACTAATTTTGACTTATTCTAACACATGTTGGGGTGACAGCAAGTTCAATGTCTGTACAATTTAAAGTTTCAATCCATCATAGCGATATGTATCTTTTGGTCATCACATTAATATATAATATAAATACAATGGAGAGCTGACAGCCATAAAGTGTTTTCTTTAATGCTTTCAGAGGCTTTCACTTCTCTTATCAGCTTTCATAAACTTCCACTGAATTGCCTCTTTTATGAATGTTTTATGTTCATGGTGTGTTTTTAGGTGCTGCATTCTTGGCTAGGGCTCACTTCAAAGACGCTGAGTGTTGACCATGGTATTTAAACGGTGAATAAAATGATAAACGAGCCTGAAATGATCCATTTAAATTAAAATAAGACTTTTGATACCACTTTTTCATAAGGCACCCTGTATAAAGAGTTTATACATTGTAACTAATGGCTTTATTATTGGTTAATAAATATTTTACTAACGTTTTATAGATCAGTTATAAGCCATCAATATGAGCCACTTATGGGTTGCAACATTTCTAACTACATATTTGGTGATAATGTAGTTAGAAATCCCAATGTATGTCATCAATAAATGCTTGTGGATTTTACACTTTCTAATAAGACATCAATGTCAAGAGTTATAAATGTTAAAGGAATAAACATATTTTGGGAAATACGCTTATTTCCTATCTTGCTGAGAGTTAGATGAGACGATTGATACCACTCTCCTGTCTGTCCCTTCAATATGAAGCTGGAGCCATTAGCCAGTTAGCTTAGCTTAACATTGGAAAAAGGGAGAAACAGATAGTCTGGCTCTGTCCAAATGTAACAAAATCTGCTTACCAGCACCTCTAATTTCTAGTTATATCTCATTTGTTTAATCCATACCAAAGTGTAAAGTTGCGGTTTTACTGGGGGGTTATGTGTCAGATTATTTCTTGTCAGCAACCAGAGGAGACTCCAGATAGCTAGCTGTTTCCCCCCGTTTCCAGTCTTTATGCTAAGCTAAACAATTAACCATGAATAAAACCGTTAGTTACAACTTATAAATCCTTTATAAAAGGTGATTTACTAGCTCGTGGTAACAGAGTTTTTAACAATACCCCGCTCCACATTAACACCTGCATCTTTAGCTCACGGGGTGTTGTTGCTGTTCTGTCATGTTGTTGTTCTTTCATTCATAAATCTCTCCACACTAACCCTCTAACCTTGCAACACAAACAGCTCGAGGCTCCTAAACAGGAACTCGCTTCAGTTGGACTCCATATGCCGTCGCCTCAGATGACACAGGATTGCCAAACCAACTTCCATTACTCAGATTAAACCCGCTTCTACTACCACAAGGATGGCTCGCAGTGTTTATCAGCCCCTCCACATCTCAGGGCAGAGGGCCGTCCTGTACTGTACAAACACCACATTGACACTGTGGTAGTGGAGCTTATCGAGCCCTGCAGCCTGATAATCACTGGTTTCCCTGTGACCTCTCCCCACTTTGTTTATTCAGCCCATCTTGTCATTATGTAAAAGAGGATTTTCTCTATTGTCCATACTGGTCTGGTCTTTCATATTACTTCATGTCTCCTGGTTTTGTGTGAGCTCGTGAGCTCCGGAGCATCTGTCCGCCGGTTGTGGTGTGTGTGCTCTGACAGGTTTACCGTCCCCTGTGAGATGGGATGCATGGTTGGCTGACCTTAACTCAGCCCATTTGTCACCCCCACAGGGGTGGAGGAGGGTGTGTGTGTGTGTGTGTGTGTGCTAGTGTGCCTGTGTACGAGTGTGTGTATTTGTTCTCATACCCGCTCAATGTGGCCATCACACAATAGGAGTGTTTTGATCCTCCATATGACTCTGGAGGGAGCAGGCGTGGACATGTGTGCTAGTGTGTCTGGAAACCCAACACTACTGTTACTTATCTCACCACTGGAAGGGACTCAATTACTGATTAGACCAATGAAAACCTGCAGAGTATTATGCAGAATATATCCCGACTGTTTTCATTTCAAGCAGTGGTGGAAAGTAACTCGGTACATTTACTCAAATACTGTATTTAAGTACAATATTGAAGTACTTTACTTGTGTATTTCCACTGCATGTTACTTTATACTTTAACTCAACTATATTTTTACTCCTCTACATTTATTTGACATCTGTTAGCTATCAGATTAAGATTTTACATAAAACCATATGATAAGCTTTCAAATTGCAATGCCAAATTCCCAATTTTTTTGGCGTGTGGCCCCTTACAAAAAAGCAGTGTCTAGTTGGGGCCCCTTGTCACATTTCAGGTGTCTATGAGCTGTGAACAGTTCAACCAACAAGACATTTCCCCTCTAACGTTCCTTGTTTCATTCCCCTGTTTGAAGCCCAAAGAGGCAAAATTATCCAATATTTCACAAAAGAAGCAAAGATTAAAGAAATGTAGAAAAAAACATAGATAGATGTGTGTAGCCGAATCCCCTCGGTTGTAAAACACTGGACTAAACTACAGAATTGTATATAAAGTAGTTAAAACCAGCTACAACAGTGAAATGTTGCTTATCCATACTTTTACTTGTAATGGAATATTTTTAGATAATTGTATTTGTATTTTTGTGTGAGTAAAGAACTGGAATACTTCTTCCAACACTGATTTCAAGTATACTGAACTGAAAAAATAAAGCTTTCTTAGTCAAACCCATTGACTGTTGTGAGAGAAATTGAGGTACAAACATAGTGTCATTTCAGCAACAACACCCCTAGAGGGCAGTAATGCTTTCTTCTTCATTTTTCGTCATCACTGAACAAACAAGCTTCCAAGTAAACCTGAACATCTATCTCCATTATGTTAATCTTCACTTCAAGCCAAACAACTAAAACCCCGTCGCTGCTACAGTAAACTAAATAAGATCTAAACTCAGCCTGTTCCAGACTCAGTGCGGGGCCTCTCAGGTCATGGCAGAAAACCCTCACTGGCTGATATCAGTGCAGGAGTTAATGAGTGTAAAAAGCTGAACACCTCCTAATAACGGGGTGTGGTCCAGTGCCAGGGCAGCCCTGTTGGATTAGCAGCAAGTCCCACAGCGCTTGTCTCCTAATTACAAGCTGGTAAGCACAGTGCAAGCCTGTATGACTGCTCAACCGTGCTCCTGTGGGCATGCTACCATCCCTGACAAACAACATACACACACACACACACATCCACACACTCCTCCCTAACAACAACAGCGGCAACGTTGTGGCAGCAGCGGCCACCTGCAGCAGGCCCGTGTTCCCGCTGCCTGTGTCCTTGGCTGGGCTGCTCCGTCCTGCCTGCCTCTCCCCGTTTGCCCTGGTTTCAGCAGAGCGAGCTGCAGAGTGCTGCACTGCATCGCTGGATCAAAGCAAGACTAATGACTACAGCAGAGATGTAGCTACAGCACCAAGGCCCTGAGTGTTCCCGATCGCAATGCAGAGCTGTAGTTAAACCACAAGTGGACTAAAGATAGCAGATAGCACAAGACAAGACGGCAGCTATACCTCTAAAAAAAACACACTGTGTGGGTATAGATGTGACAGGTGAGGAGGCTCATTCAAGCAAAAATATATCATAAGAACACAGCAGCATAACATCTCCTGAGAAATATAGCTATGACATATTACATTTGCTTGTATTATCTCAAATTGCAGAAGCAGAATTTATGGATCTGAAGGAAACAAACCTCCATTTTTCTCAAAACAAAAAGCATCTACAGGAAAAAGTCTCTTTTTTTTGTGGCTTGTTACACATGAATGTCAGGGCTGTGCTGCCATGAAAAGTTCACCGCGAAGGATTTCTTTAAGAATTTTGCCTTTCTCCTCTTCTGCCATCTCCTTTCCACCCTTCTCTCTGTCTCCTCCTCTGCTCACGTTCCTCCTCCTCCACCTCCTATCTCTTTCTCCAACAAAAAGGCTATTAATAGAACACCCTGCTCTCTCTTTTAAACTGCAGGGAGCATATACGGTGCACTTAAAGGGAGGAAGAAGCTGAAGATACCAGGAGGCGTTTGAAAAATGTCCTCCACACTGCCCGTGGCTACAAAGACGCTGGATGTCCTAAAAATAACAACAAAGGGGCCTCTGATCGATTCGTGGCGTTTTGTATCAGCGCAGACGCTCTTCAGCTAAAATTAGCCTCTCAAATCATTTGCTGACTAAATACCTTGTGAACAATGTGATGTGAGGAGAAGAAAAAAAGGCTGCAAGAACATTTGAAAAACACCTCTCACATATTTTCAGCTGCTTCTTCCACACTTGATGCCAACAGAAATCTTTTTACACAAAAAAAGTGCAGTAATGACACACAATAAACACACTGAACACAGTTTCAGTTGAATTATTATTGGCTTCATTATTGATATTACTTCATCAGGGTTATGATCATTTGGAAGGATTATATGCATTTTTAATTTCACATGTTTTTCTTGTCCATAGATTGTCCTTTTTGTCTTGTAAAGTGCAGATAATACTACGTTTTAAATCCAGACTTCACATACAGTATATAGTACATGGTTTTTGCTCCATCACCCATTGGTTATTATTTACATTATTCTGTCACATTTCATTTCATAGAAAGAAAATCCATTATCCACTGTACCAACGTTGATGGATGTTTTCAGGCCTCTATGATATGGGGGAGGATGGGGGTGAACAACTGTACATATTGTTTCAGTGGATGCCACACTATCAGGCTCTGGGGTCAAACGAAAAAAAAAGAAAACGTTCATTCTCAAACACACACATGCATACAGATTGCATATTGATCATCTTGTTTCCCGTATGTATGAGTTGTTTTTTTTTTTTTTTAATGTAGGAGCCTTGTCACAAAGAGCTGACACCGCAGTTTCAAACAAACCCAAAGCTCAGAAAGCTCATATTCACATTCAGCTAACGTGGGAGTGTTTGACGTACAGCAGCAGAATATTGCAAAGTGTGGCTCTACTGGGTCCGGTTTCAAATGCGCTGACAGCTCCCAGGATCAACATGTAATTGGTGTCGGATAAAACACAAAAATTTTGTACTTAAACCTTCTCAACTACCAGCTATTAATCGTTCTCTGCATAGATTTCTCAGTGTATTCACTGTTGGGGCACCCTTCTCATGGAGTGGATTTGCTGGTGGGTCCCTCAGCAGGTGAGAGATGATATTTTTAGAGGCTGTGGTGCTCCCTATAAAGCAATACAAGATTTGAATTGACTTTGTTTCCACTGAATAAAAACATTTACAGATTAAATCTGCAGGTGTACAGATGAGGATGGTTCTACTCGTCTTTGTGCTTTAAGCAGAAGTAACTGTCACATTGTGAACTCCAGTGTATGAGTTGCTACAGTGAATTTGGCTGAGGTACAGTAATGTGCCCAATTTCAAACATAACAGATAAATGTTGCAAGTACCTGGAACATTTATCATAAATATTTGTCCAACAAAATGTAATGAAGACAATAAGATACAATGCATTTGCATGCATAGACACATATTTTTGGTCAGACTGTGAGTGTTGTTTTTTTTTCACATATACAGATATGCAAATGGCTGTTGCATAAATGCAGCTGTACAACCAGGCTAAGACACTGACATTCAGTGGTTCTCTCTCTTTCTCGCTCTCATACACACTTGCACACACACACTCATGCACAGACAACTCCTACATAGCTGTGCATCAACACACCCATATCAATACTCAATTGATGATCAATAAGATCTTGGTTGGACTGCGGAGCTCCATAAAGGTTCATTCTTTTTTAAAAAACAAACACCTCTGCTCTCCACACAGACCCCTCCACCAAAAGGATTATGGGAATATTGCTAAACAACTATTTAATCTGGTCCTACCTCGAGTCTAACATCTCAGTCCACATTAATGCCACTCTCGGGAAAGCAACAAATATAACTGCTCCAGCTTATTTACTAAAATTCTCTAAGAATCCTTTCAAGATACATGAAAGCAGACACGGATCAGGACAGAGAGACGACTTCAGAAGCCTCATGTCAGGCAGTTGGACGAGGCATCCTGAGCACATATTGGCAGCGATGGCGTAAAAACATTTTGCTACTGCAGGCTAAAGACTGTAGTGAGCGGAGTGAAACCCTAAGAATAAAGATGTACATCCTGGCATGACTGAATTCATTTAGACAGTTCTTGCTACAGACATTCTCCCAATCCATCACCTTTCTAATTACCTAAGACATCTGTGAAAAGATGAAGAAAGGCAAGAGACTCAGGAGTGAAGTCAGAGGACCCCCAGGTTAGCCAATATCTGCTACACTGCTGCTAATTATCACTTCCCATATTGACGTTACTGCCTTTGACTGTTACCTTGGCAGTGTTGAGCGAACGGTGGAAAATCTCAGCTGGACACAATCCTAGAATCAGAACCTAATTCACATTTGATGCCAACTTTTAAAGACAGACTGAGCTTCTGGCATCACAGACTTCTCAGAGGACAGCCAGACTCCACTTAAATTCTGAACAATTTAACGCCAATAATAAGCTTTCTGATACAAGATTCTGTCTGGGGATGATACAATTTTGAACAACGCCCTGCCTTTCGACAACTACTTCACAGAAGGCAATTTTGAACTACGTGAAGCAAACTTTTTGTATGTAAATCCAGGACGTGTGTCAGGTTTGCTGGAGAACTCACCAGTAAAGACAATGCTTTTGAAAGGGCTAGTAAGAGTGTGTCTTTGGCACTCTGAACAGGCTCTGAAACAGGAGAACATAGAAACAGTGCTCAGAACAATTATTACCGTCATTAAAAATAAAAACATGTCAATGATCTGTGCATTGTGGAAAGGCTCTCGCTTTCTCTTAAACATTGCTATTTTAAGTTTTTTAATTCTCTGATAAAAGTATATGTGTACTGTATATGTGTACTGTCTGTATACATATATTTTATATATATATATAAGAAATAAATATACCTATTGTATAATTATACTTTTTTTTTGTCTCAGAGGCTTCTTCTTTGAGCTTAAATGCATGCTTCTAGGAATGTTTTTGAGGTCATGCAACACTAGGAGAGTAGCGTAAACCCAGATAAAAGGCAGTTCAGGGGAAGCGTTATTCTATACACGAGTCCTTAAAAGTTGCTATTTTGATCTTGAGGACTTGATCATGTGACAAACCTGTGAAAAAGACAGCACTGCAAGTCTATCACACCTGCAACTGGGATTAATGTCCAAAACTAGAGTATGAGTTTACGCCTGAAATCACAGCTCAGCTGCGGTACGTTTGCAGCGGCCTGGCAAAAGTTTAACGGCAATGACTTCTACATGGAATGTTAATATTGACAAGGACAGCGTATCCTGTTAAGTGTAGGATTTGGCCTTATGATTATTCCTTAAGAAATCCTCTAACGTACAGCTTTAGGTTCTTGTAACAGCTACCTGCAGGCATCCTTTTAAAAGTGTGGATTTGTATAGAAGGCAGTGTACACACAAATATACAGTGGTGTGATGAAGCAAGTGGCAGTCGAGAAACATGTGGAAATTCTCATTCAGATAAAAATGTCATGCAATAATCTATTGACTATGTTTACTACTAACAGCACCTACCTACCTACCGGCTATCAGTTAAGTCACAGTTAGCCTACCTATCTATATGAATAAGTACTGTATGTGTGTGTGTGTGTGTGTGTGTGTGTGTGTGTGTGAAACTGTGAAAAACAAACAAAACAAGAAGAAACATTCAAGTTGTCCTCAAAGCTCTGCAGTAAGACCAGTTTTGGGTGAATGGAAGGGGGAAAGCTTGCATTGCAATACATACAGTACATGTAAGACCAAAGCAGTGAAAAGTCAAGGCCATTCTCAGTCATTCATCAGATACTGATGCCTGCTGGGAAAAAAAAGGTGTCGAACCATAAGCTTAGCGCTGATGGCTGTCATTCATCCTTGAAATAACGTGGTGTACTTAACCACCAACCTCGTCACAAGTCACCCACAGGCCATGCAGCGCTGCAGTGGGCTCGCTTTATGCTCACACATCCTCTTATTTCTAAATGGTGTAGCATAAGACAGTTTTGTTTCATTGGCTCCAGGAAGCAGCATATGTAGCGCGCGGGTAGGGCTCTTCAGAAAGCGCATGGCAGAGCAGTGTGCCTTGGGAAATGAGGGACCAAGGGACAGGGGACTAAAGCAGGGCTTGTGTTGTGTTGCTTTTTTTTCTTTTTGGAAGCAATAAATAATTTTCTTCTTGCTGTGTTTCTCCCTTTTTTTCTTTTCTTTTTGTGCACTACTTTTGGCTACTGTTGTGAGCAGGGAATTTTTAGGTAATCTTTTTTGAAAAAAAAAAACGAAAAAAAAACAGCCACACAGACAAAAGCCAACTCCATGCAGAAATGCAAAATTTGAAATTTCACTCTGTTTGACAGTTATCAGGAGTTTTAAGGGCGAGTTGTGAGGAGTGAGGACAGGATGAGCGCGGCGTGAGCGGATGGTCTTTGTAATTTTTTTTTTTTCACTGTCTATCATCATCATCAACATCCTGAATTCTATTGCCTTGATTTTTCCAGCACACGTGAGGTGGGAGGCTGTACACCTGTCCCGTCCAGTTGCTCAGCTCCACATTTCCCGCTGTGACGGGGAGGAAAACAGCAGATGACTACACGTCTGTGAGCATTTTGGTGATGTTTACATAGTTTGTGTTGGCCAGCGTGCAGTTGGCCGTCTTAAGGTTCTCCTCCTGAAAGTCCTCGTTGCTGTTGTTCACAGCCTCCTGGATCTCCATATAGTCCGATTTACTGATGGTGGAGCCGCTCCTGCTCTTCTTCAGCTCCTCGGCTGAATCGGCTTTGGCCACGTTGACCTGCAGGTACTGTGCCTGTTCTTCACCTTCAGTCTCACGGTGATAGAAGTAGTTGAAGTTGGACACAATGACAGGCACGGGCAAGGCAATGGTCAGCACACCTGCAATGGCACAGAGGGAGCCCACGATCTTGCCACCAATCGTAGTTGGAACCATATCACCATAGCCGACTGTTGTCATGGACACCACAGCCCACCAAAACGCATCTGGGATGCTTTCGAACTGTGACTCGGGCTCGTCTGCTTCAGCAAAGTAGACCGCGCTTGAGAAAAGGATGACCCCTATGAAGAGGAAGAAAATGAGCAGGCCGAGCTCTCTCATACTGGCTTTCAGGGTCTGACCCAAAATCTGAAGCCCCTTGGAGTGACGTGAGAGCTTGAAAATTCTGAAGACTCGTACTAAGCGGATGACCCTGAGAATGGCTAAAGACATGGCTTGCTGACCTGCTTGACCATCCTCTGGCCTGTCTGCTAGCTCTGTGCCAAGAGTGATGAAGTAAGGGATGATGGCTACAATATCAATAATGTTCATTATATTACCAAAAAAGCCTGCTTTGCTGGGGCAGGCAAAGAAGCGCACTAGAAACTCAAAGGAGAACCATATAATGCAGAGAGTCTCCAGGATAAAGAAGGGGTCAGTGAAGTAGGTGGATGTATAGCTGATGATTGTGGTGTTGGTCTCAGGTGAAAAGACTGCCGCATGAGACTTGTGCATATCGTCCTCATCGTTGCGGAAAATGGGGAGGGTCTCCAAGCAGAAACTGACTATAGATATCAGGATGACCATGACCGAGATTATGGCAATAATCCTAGCAGGACCTGAGCTCTCTGGGTACTCAAACAGCAGCCACACCTGTCTCTGAAACTCATTATCAGGAAGAGGCCGCTCCTCCTCCTTGATGAAACCTTCGTCTTCTCTGAACATCTCGATGGCTTCCTCGCCCAGCTCGTAGAAGCGAATCTCCTCTGAGAAAATATCAAGGGTGACGTTGACCGGCCTTCTTAGCCGGCCCCCTGATTGGTAGTAATACAATATGGCGTCGAAGCTGGGTCTGTTCCTGTCGAAAAAGTACTCGTTCCTCAGTGGGTCAAAGTACCGCATCCTCTTTTTGGGGTCCCCCAGCAGAGTCTCTGGGAACTGGGAAAGGGTTTTGAGTTGAGTCTCAAAGCGCAGCCCTGAGATGTTGATGACCACCCTCTCACAACACTCATGGTCGGCCTCCGGGTCGTAGTCCTGCGGGTGCCCCGGCTGTGCAGCCGCCTCGTCAGAGGGGTCGCCTGTGGCAACAGTCATTCTGCAGGGGGAGGAGGCCTGCACTTTTCAGTGAGTCTGGGTCCTGCAGCCTGGAGAACTGCAGGCAGGGGCCAGGAGAGGGAGGGGGCTCAACACCGTAAAGACCTGACGGCCACAGGATGTCACCTAGGATCTGACTGCATGTAGGACAGATAAAGCAAAGACAGACAACAAGGTCAGGTAAACCTGAGACATGATTCAGCACTCAATACTTCTGCCATTTAGTCCAGAGATGTCTGTAATTCGCTTTAGCTTGAAGAGCAAACAGCTGAAAATGGATGAAAATGGAGCCACCCTCTGAAACAATGTCATAAGATTTGATATGAGTTACGTAAAGTTATACTGTCGTGAGAAGGCAGTCGATACAGAAATGAATCAGCTCATGGAAACTTGAGGCTGACACTCCTGCTCCTGACTTGGGCAAATTAATATGCAAATAAACCATCCGCCTTGCATATAAATTGCTTCAATGCAGGTAAACTCAGGGACCAACTGGCATATAAAACGTACAGAAGCTCATAAATTAGGACACTGATCTGCTGCAATGGACAGTATCTACTGAAATGAATGGGACTACCTTTTGCAGTGAAGCCATGCATGAATATGGCAATGCAGCAGGCACCAAATTCATACAGACAGCATCCTGTCTAGAATATCATAGAAAACCACTGCAGTCTAAACACAAATGTACGAGACGCTTTGAAGATTTACTGCCGTACCAAACAAACACACAAACGCCTCATATTAATTGACTTCGGCTTAGTTTTTGTTGGAGCATTTTAGTCTTGAAATGGTGCCCGTCTCTGAAATATTCAAAAACACCTATAAATAATTTATCCATAGAAGGAAATAGGTTCCAAGAGAAAAACTGTATCTCTTGTCTGCATCATCTCCACTCGCAGTGGGAGCACAGTTTTACAACATAAAATCCTTATGAAACATACAAAAAATGTATAATAACTGCAGGTGTATTCATCATTATCACGTTTTCACAGTGAAGTGCAAATCAGTGCACTAACTACAACATGCCAAGGCTTTAAAACATATCCAAATCAGAGATGATAGGTAACCTTAAGCTGCTTTATCTTGATTTCATACATACCTGCAGACATCTTTTTCTTATGTGATGTGAGTTGATGCTCCTGCCGGACTCTGGCACCGGGGAGGTGAAAAACCAGCTGCGACAATCAGGTCTTCAGAGCGGGTAAAAAAAAATGAATTTCCAATTTAGGGCAGCCGATGATATTCACCTCATGTTGTCTGCAGCATCCTCGCCGTGTACACCGGGTACAGTATGTGCGGGTGTGTCCTCGCTTTCCCCTCCCCGACTCCTTTCCTCCGGGTAGGCTGTCGTGGGATGGCGATTGGCAAAAAAAGGGAGGAGGGAACCGATCAAGGAGGTGGTGGTGCTTCCCTTAATAACCAAAGGTGCTGGGATCAGCAGAATGATCTACCTCCGCTGTTCCCCCTCCACGCCAGTGTGCTTGTGTGACGAGCCGTGGCTGCAGACAGCCGCAAAGGTAAATGGTCCTGAGAAGGTGCTCAGAGAGGCAACATCTGCAAAGGGAGAAATGCAAGGCGTGGAGGAGGAAGAGAGCTTTAAAAAA
>NTHP01000066.1:661208-698476 GCA_003416845.1 Oplegnathus fasciatus | reverse complement strand
AAAAAAAAAAGATAATCTTATTACCAAGATTTAATAATTAGGCGCGTTCTGGGACATCAATAATGAGTCTTTTCATTTAAGTATGAGAATAAATCTGCCGCTCAGAGTCTATTCGTGCGTCACCCCCCGCCAATTCACATGTTTATTTCTTATTTAGAAATGCACACGCCACATAAAAACAGCACCCCGACATGAATCCAGTGTCTGAGCTGCAGATAAGCTCGGGCAGAGTGCGTCCCAACGTTTAGTGCACAAAGACAGTTCTGTGAGTCTCCTAATAGCCTACATGGTGAGCAGCGTCTTCAGACACTGACTTGAAACGACATGCATGAAAGAATCGCCCCTCGTAGTGGGCTACAGGATTATGCTATTACACTGAGCCGGAGCCCCACACACCCACATAAATATAAAACGGCCTTTTTTGGTCCCGCATGATGGTCTCAGCACGGCGGGAGGTGAGAGATTTTTATTTATTTATTTTTTTTAGGAGAATTAAACATTTGTGGCTGAAATATTTCTGTAGTCAGCAGTGGCCGCCGGGCTGGTATATAAAGCTTAGTCAAACCTGCATTCAGACACTGCTATGCATACCAAGAGACGTGCTGGTGATGGAGAGGGTAAGGGCGAAAAAACGCGCTCTCCATCCGCACTGTAGCCTACCACTCCTTACCTTATCTGCAGTGTGGGCAATTTAAAGGGGTACACATCTCCAGCATTGTTCAGCAGCACTGCTGTCGGTCAGTTGGGTTCCATTTTAATTGAAATTTATAGGCAAATAAGCATTTAGTGCAGCCTGTTTTGTATATTTTAGTTTATTCTAGCAGGATTAGACCATTATAAGGCTGAGTGACCCACATGAGAACTATTTTACCAAACAAGTCAAGTACTCCACTAGGTCAGACTGTAGCTGTTTTAACATGGTTATTCAATAGCAATGTCCCATAAACAATCTACCTGAAATTCATGCTTGAGGAGACATCTTTCTCCTTCAGATGTGCTCATTGTTGAAATTATGAGCATACACAGCAGCAACGACAATTATGAAGTCACTTTCTGCCTTGCAATTCTTGTTACAGCAGTTATATTTGTACCCTTTCCTGGCAACAAGCTTCATTAATAATAGATAGGAGGGTGACTAAAATAGAGCAAAAACCTCCATCGTTGTGCCCCGCTATATTCAGAACAAAGAATAAACTGATCAATAGTAAATCCTCTCCCCACTATCAGTTCTAGAGCTGGGAATGAAAGCAGCGTGGCCAGAAATGACCTCCACAGAAGTCAAAGGTCAGCGGGAATCCCTCGGTTGTGAAGGGGGGGAGTGAACGAGGAGAAACAGGGGGAGGGGAGGTCAGCGGGGATGATTTGCGTGAGACTCGGCTTTGCCAAGGTTACTCCTGGCAGACCTGAGACCATCATGGCCCCCAGCCTCGTCCCTTCTGTCTGTCTGCCTGCCTGCTGCCACACATGCGGATACCTCTCACTATCTCTTAATGGCTTTCCCGGGTTCCTCATGACAGCACAGCCATTATTTATGAGCCGGGGGCCCATTACAAAGACTGTTAATGCAGGCTCTAAACCTCAGTTCACTTTGCATTAGCTGGCTAGCTTTAATTAAAAGTGAAGGGTCCCAGCACTGTAAATGCTGCGAGTGTTTCAATCATATGGGGTCGTGAAAATGGCTGGTGTGTAATTTGGCAGATGAGGGTGTCAACAGTCTTGTTTCCAAGAGGTATTGATTTCAGGGCTGGTCCTTGTCTCCATCAGATGTTGTTCTGGCACAGGAACGACCAGCAGAGAAAATGAACTTGAGGAGTGAGAAACTGAAGGGTCATTGTCACTGAGCCTCAAATTGAGTAACAAATAACAAATTGAATAACTTCACATTGCTGTTGTTTTATTCATTTTAAGGATAAGAACATTTAGGTTTATTGTCATCTAATCATATGCAACAAGGAGGATGCAAATTTTGTGTGTTAAACAAAAAGTTGCTTGACTTCAGCTGCACCAGCTGGTTTTCACCAGTAAATAATCTCTCTGATTTGAGTGATGAATGACTTTACATTCAACAGAAACATTTTCAGCCTATACCTGAATTTCAGTACTGACACAACTTACTTTGAGATACATAAATACACGATACATGTTTTTCTACAAAAGCCTTTTTTCATCTAACAAAAGAAGGTTCTAAAAGGTTGAATGTTGTCTAAACAGAAGCAGCCGGGCAAGAACTTTTCTATAAAGAAGAGTCTAAAATTGGCAAAACCTAAATACTTTTTGGCTTTTATTTTGAATAGCTGATAGTAGACACACAGACAGGAAATGGGTGCGGTTAAATGTTACGCATTTTAACCAGAAGTCTTAACCAAATCTTAACCACAAATTTTGAATTAGAACAGGAAATATCTGACAAAAGAGTAAGTAAACCATGAATCTGACCAGACAGTCGATGCCAGCTTTCATCTGAAATATTTCTATACGAGTACCGAGGCTGCAATACCAACTGCGTAAAGTGGGCAACTGCCCTGGGGTCCCAGACCCTAAAGGGGCCCACAAAAGCCCCAGTTTCACTGCATGCCATTTGGTTTTGGTAATTGCAAAATTACAAATTTTTAAGGGAACTTGCACCATGAAAGTACAATATCAATATCAAGGCTGGTGCTCCATTATTATCATCTGTGGCTACGTCTTGTAGTTGAACAAAGTCTAGTTTTAAGAGCTTTATTTTTCTACTTTGTATTGTGTTGACATGGTGAATATTCCCAGATTTGTTTAACCAAATTACTACAAACACAAATTAAGTATTAGTCCAGCAAGGAGTATTGGTTGCACTGGACTTAGGTAGGTGGATCAGTAGGGGCCAACCAGCAAATGTTTGTCCCAGGGCCTCTTGACAGGTTCTTGACAGGCAATGGTTAGTTCCGATATGATAGCTGAGTTTTGGCATTGTTGCCAAAACTACATTTTTCGATACCTTACTTTGAAAAATATGATAATATTTTCTACAAAACTCTTTTTATTTAACAAAACAAGGTACGGTGGCCCCGAGAGCTCAACGCACAGCAACTTAAGAAAACACATGCAAATACACAAAACACAAGCAGATTAAGAAAACATTTTCATCAATGTGACAACACATGCGCAGCATTTGGAAAACGTGCTGCAATACAGAAACGCAGCAAATACAAAAACGCAGCAAGTGACCCAAGTGACAACAGAAACTGTGGAAATTCTTCTTCTTGTTGTTTAATGGCGGTTGGCAAACAGCTTTCAGGTGCATTACCGCCACCTTCTTGATTGGAGTGTGGAACAGAATGGCTATTATACTTTTACAATAAATTCTCTTGTTAACTGTGGAAACTGTTTCCGGGGCACAATAAAAAGTGATGAACCCGCCCGGACACAGCTGGGACATGTTAGTTGTTGCCACGGTTTGTGACTCATTTCGGTTATTTGTCAGTGGTGTTGGAAAATGTGCTAAAATGTAAGTTTATTTTGGTTTATTTTAACATTGTGATCATTTGATTCAGACAGTATTGCTATATATCCGCTGGGCTACTTTCTGTATTTGCAGCGTTTTTGTATTTGCAGCGTTTCTGTATTGCAGCACGTTCTCTAAATGCTGCACATGTGTTGTCACATTGATGAAGATGTTTTCTTAATCTGCTTGTGTTTTGTGTATTTGCATGTGTTTTCTTAAGTTGCTGTGCGTTGAGCTCTCAGGGCCACCGTAAGAAGGTTCTCAAATGTTCAGTGTTGTCTAAACACAGGCTGCTGTGCAAGAGTGTTTTTGTTTTAAATTAAGAACTAAGAATAAGTAAACAAGACTACAAATCTGACTTTTCAACACTCGACATTATGGTATGGTATTCCTTATCAAATAAAAATAAAAAAAAACATTGGTTGCTAGAAAAACACGACAAAATTAGCAGCACCCAAAGTCCACAGGTGACTCATATGTTTGTCACTGGCAAGTGTCAGTGCTGTTAGCCCAGTCCCTGGAGTGCAGTGCTCTTTCTATGAACACTGGAGGTCTATTGTACCTCCTTGCTCCTTGATACTGCATTGCAGCAGCCACAGGTTTCCAGCACACACACACAGTGTGAAAAAGGTTGCAAACTAAAGGTCCAAATTCCAACTGATTCAGGACCCTGCTCCTCCTATACACAGCTAGTTCACTGCCCAACATAATGCAATAAGATGGAACAGATGAGCTCTGCGTATCATGTTCACTCTTGGATTTGCTGCTGCATTAAAACAGATTTTCTGCTTCTAGACATGATGATGCAACACTCTCCTGTGTACAGCTCCTCATTAGTGAATTCTCTCATGCAAAATCATCACATTTGATGAGAACCTTATGATAAAATGATCTCATCCTATATGTTCTGACAATTTAATATTTTCTACCATGTTTTTTTCACTCCTCAGGGTATCTATCAATCCCACAACCTTGCTGCTAAACACTTTTTTTCCCAATGCATCTCCACTGAAACCCAATTTATTTAACCCTCTGGGAGATGAGTCATTCCAGTATCACTGCTCAGGAGCGAGAAAGTGCCATGCAAAAGAGGCCAGGTTATACATACAACTACGGGACCGGGCTCGGAAAGTGGAGGCAATAAATGAAAAGAGTGGCTTAGGTACACAAATATATAGCAATGCAGCTCCCTGTGTCCTTCTCTGTGTCCCCTGGAGCTAACAGTGCATCTGAGGCAGAGACAGAAAGAGGTGGAGATAAAGTAGGGAGGGATAGGGAAGAAAGAGCATTGTGCAAAGAGAGGGAGGAGAAGAAAAAAAGGGAGGGAAAGGAGAGAGAGTCGTGCTCATCAGATTGAGGCCCAGCAGGATGAAGGCAGACGCTGGAAAAGAGCCAGACACCAGGAGAGACACAAGGACACTGGTCCACTGCGGTATACTGCCAAGCTGCATCTCACTTAGCCAGATAACCTCCCAGAGATCTGCACACGCCCACTGCACGAGCTTATCGGCTCAACTTATAGGTTTATACGTTACCTGTAGACATTTCTCACATGGTAACAGTGTCTGTGTGCTGCATCGACTCGTGCCGCTGCTCTGCGAGTCAAAAGTTACAGCACGCAACATGAAACGAACACATGCACACTTCACTGTACGGCTTCTTCACTCGGCGTTTGTACAGACAGCAGCAAAAAGGGGGAAAAAAAGACTGTGGCTTCATTCAATTCAGTGAGCTATCCTGATGCTGAAGAGGACTATGAGTCAGTCAGTGAGTGAGTCAGTGTCACTGTTGCAGGGATACCCTTATGCTGCATTATACAATGTGTCTGTATGAGTGAGTGAAATTCAAGTCAAGGTAAGTGCTTGCTTCAGGAACACTTGGTTATATTACACCAAGGTCATATTAGAGATAAGACACCTTTTGTGTGAGGGGGAGAGAACAGAAATAAAACGGATTGTGTGTCTTTGACAATGAGCTTTTTACATGCACAGCGAGGCTCTGTGAAGGGAAGCGGCTTACTTTATGCATTGCATGCAGCAGTGACTTATTGCAGCATATTGCTCCACCCCTGAATATTATAGCAAAGCCCGGTTTTGCTCCCTTTTCATGTGTTAGAAAGTGCACAAAATCATTTGGCATTAAAAGCATAGGCAGATCTGCTCAACAGCGTTTGAGAAAGAATAGGCTGCAGTGTTTGTTTGCTGCAGCACAGACGCACATTAAGGGACTTGTGGGATTTACAGTGACAGCTACTGTGTCACTGTGATGATGCAATTTTCCAGCTTTTATTTGCCAGCAACTCGAGGAACCAAAATATTTGCCTCAGCTTTGTGCAGCAGTCTGATCCGCAGTCGACATGGCTGCTGCTGGACCCCGCAGCCACTCTCTCTCACATGACATCTGAGGTATGAGCCAGGGCTGCACAGTCTCATCACACAGCCTCATAACCAAAAACTTCACACACATCTGACTTTTCTCATTAACAGTAATCTTGTCTGTCAAAGTTAAGATAAACAGACTCCTGGAAAACGCCTAAATGCACCAGAGTATCAAAAGAAATTGTCCAAAGTCAGCATTGCCACTGTAGTTGGGTGAATCTTTTACTCAGCCTCATTTGGTTGCTACGGAGACCATCTCTAGGGGCAGCAGTGGGAGGAGGCTAGGCAGTGACATCACGCCTACAGCGTCTCTGGTGCCGCTGGGATATTTCAGGTAAAGTTAGAGCACGATGACAAAGCACTTTTCATTTTCCTGCAGTCAGCTGCATCAGTTAAAGATGAATTGGAGGGTAGAAAAAGTGTAAAATGTGTGAATTATTATTTTCCTTGCTTCACAGTTACCACACCTGGGGCATGTTTTCTGGCATATGGTACAGTTGTCTGTATGAAACCGATCTCACAGTTAGCTTTAGTACGTCTTCCCTCGGGGTAGGAAGGATATATGCTTTCTCTGATATGCTTTCTGGGCTTTCCTTTGTCTCACTGAAAGCCCTGAACACCAAGTCTTGATGCAGAAGAGTGAACTTTATGAATAGCCCCCAGAGTGCCATTACATGTTCTCCAAAGAGCAGATGGATGAATGGAACCCTGAGAAATAATGGCAATATGTCTCGTGGTTTCTATTTTTGGCAGCACTGAGTTACAGTTTTAGGGCAAATACTGTACCACATAAAAATATCATCAGAGCAGGAAGAAAAATGTGCAGTGCTGTGAATAATCGCACCGGATGCAGCCACTGCCTTCCCTCTTCCCTTCACCGATGTGTCATGAACATGAGCTCTGGTAAAGTTCAAGGATGTCAAGCGGCACCTCTCCTGGCAGACACTCCCCACGTTGGCTTGCTGGGCATCATCAGAGGTAGCGCGCCGCTGCGAGGCATCACTCCTCTCATGTGGTGAATGTTGGCATGATGAGGACAGTGAGGAGATGAGAAGAGAGGGGAGGGAAAACCTGGGGTCCCCTCTACATCCCACCTCCCCGACTGAGCTGGATTCTGGACTCCTCACGTCTGCCTGGAGCGGCAGTGTCAGGGAGGACCAGCTGTGGAGCTGACCGTTTGTGGTTTTCTGCGTCTGTGGGTTTATTTGTGTATCATGCTAGCTCATATGTGTGAGTGTATTCCCTTTGACTCGGTGCAGAGTGTGTGCATGTTCTGTCTTCTAATGACCAGGATCCCACAGCAGAGGGCATTCAGGAGTAAAAGCTGTGACTATCTTACAGCTGTGCAGCACTCAAGCATGCTCATTCATACCACACACACACACACATTCACACAGGGACAGCGAGACAATTTAATGCTTTAATGCTGCATCTATATAGTGAGATGCAAGTCTTATGTTATTACATAACTAGGGCTGGGAAACATTTTAAATTTTTCAATACTTGTGAGAATTCAATACCCAAGTTTCAGTACAGATACCAAAACAATACTCTCATACCTTACTATGAGGAATATAAACTTTCAAAGTAACTTTAAACTAAAATTTAACAAAAGAAGCCGATGTTATAATCTCAAAGATTTTCATTTAAATAAACGTCTGTTAAGTTTCTATCGCCGAATGAATGACGCAACACAATGGTGATTGAGCCTATGGCCCACTGATGAAAGCTCTTGCATTTGCAGTATTACAACCCGGGTGTCGAGAGCGACTTCCCCGGAAAAATCACAAGAGGTGCAGAGTTAGTCTTTTAACAAGACTCGTCAACTCACCTGAGTGTGAAGCGGGGTGCTGTTTTTTCCGGTCTCCGCTAGCGTTGTGAGTAAACGGTTACTATGGCTGAACAAACAAAGAGAAGGTCGATGACTACAGATGATAAAACTGAAACTGAAGTGAGGTTCCAAAAACACACCTGTAATTACCGATTATCGCCATAGGTGCCGCGAAAGACAACGAAATGAAAATCTTCGAGATTACAACTTTCAAGTGGCATGAATTTTTTGTCCATTTGTGCAGCAGAACAAATTGAAAACACAACATTGACATATTATCAGCTTATAAAGTTGTTATAGCAAACATGTTAGCAAACCGTGGCCTGTTTACACACCCAGTAGACGGACCCACGTAGTCGTGTTTCTGGCGTTGTGATGAATGCAAGTCCAATATTCACTCTCGTTTTAGCTCTGGTTTTGTCTCCACCTACTTCCGAGGAAAATATCTGGCTCTTTCGCGGCTAAATGCGCAACTGTGTTCACCAGTTAGCCGCTAACCATTGTGTGTCTGCAGCTTGATGCTGGGTATAGGTAGCGTCTCTCTGATCACAGCTGAAAACAGCTGCCTGCTGCGCCTGGAAACAAAACTTAATAAGAGCAGAGTTTGTGGGCCAGAAAACGAAAACGGTGAGCTGAAGACGCAAAGACCCTCAGTAGAGCTGAGGGACACTGCACGGTCAAGTAACATCACATTACACAGTAATTTGATCGAATGTTAAGACAGAAATATTGATTAGTGTAGTTTTAAGCTTTTGGTACTTTGGTACTGCAGTTTGATATCCAGCCCTATATGGAACAAAGGCACAACAAGAAGAAGAGTTTATTGAAAGAGTGTATAAAAGAGAGTTTTCCCCACTATTGGCATAACAAGGTCCTGAATTTTTCATAAATATGGAATCCTGTCTTAGTAATCTTGTGTATTAAGCTTTCCTAATAAGATGAGTAAACACAGAAATGACTGAAATGTTCTTCTATTAACTTAAATACTGTAAAAGCAACATTGATCTCCTCATGAGGCCACAATATCTCAGCCTATTAAGTCTAACATGTTTACCTCTAATGCGATTCTTACCTCTCAACAAACCTGAACAAGACAGGCTGAACTGCAGGTGTCCCTTGCTAGCAGTGCCTTCGAGCTCTGCAGGAGATGATTAACGGCGCCGGGTAACTTGCAGACACGTTTTCATTTCCCCTGGTTAAAAATACATCAAAGAAGGACTTAAATTCCAGTAGAGGGGACAGAGGGAACAAAGACACTCAGCAGTTCTGAGGCAGAGCACCTGGAGCTGTGGGCCACATGGCATCTGGCCTGCAGGACTGGGGTCTTTGTCGCTCTGCTTGTAAAACTGAACATTCAGCAAAGAAGGGTCTCCACAGTGGACGAAAGGTTAAATCTGTGAAACTCTAAACTGCTTCACTTTCAAATGGTCCTGTGTGGACGGTGACATTATATGTGTAAGTCTTCTGCTCTTCTTCAAATGTTGTGTTTACCTGCCTTAAGTGTTTTGTTTATGCATGTAGAAGTGTGCAGAAGAAATGAGCCTTTCTATACACAAATCAAACGTGGGCCACATGTTGCTAAAACAGGCAGTTTTTTGTCAGGTTTGACATTTAAATCATTGTCATCAAGACCAAACCTTACCTTAAGAAAACAAACTTAACCAAACAAATGCTTAACCTAAACTCAACAAATTATTTTCAGAGCAAATTGCTGTTTGTTTGGGGAATACACAAGGCTGTTATTAAGTTTCCTCTCTTATTCTGGGCTCATAAATTGTTAAAATGTCGCTTCATAGAAGAGACGACATGAGCTTTCATGTGATTCTACAGAGGTGGATTTTGTAACAGCGCAGCACTGCAGCCACAGCCACTGCAGAGCGAATTTCAAGTAACCTTCAACTCCATTTCTGTGCTTGTTCAAAGTCATGCAAGTTGTAAGTATGGAGAGTTTTTTAGCACAAGCTGTAATTCCTTTTGTCTCCTGGGAAACATAAGAATTATGGGTCAGACTAAAAGCCTCTAGGTGGAATTTTAAGGTAGTTTCCTGACCTGCATGGTGAATCCCAGAGAGTCACATGACCAGCTCCAGGACAAAACATTGTTCCTCACAACCCCAGTGCTGAACATGTACAAATAGTAATGACAGCACATTTTTCCTCGTCAATATGCATTTCTTATTTTTCTCTGACCTGAATAAAACCCAACAGATAAATAAGTAGGGGGCTTGCACATTTGATGAAGATGACAAAATATAAATGTGACCCTAAGGCCCTGCTATTACACCAAATGAGGAAATATAAATGTGTTTTATATAGTATATTTTACATGTTATATGGCCTATGCATGAATAAATAGTCATATTTGTTTGGCAAAATATGATTCACAGACAAAGACATGATACAGTTTGTTATCCTCCATAGTGGCATTACTCATGTTTGGGGTCATGTCTATGAAAAAACTGCTATAATATTCCAATAAGAGAAATCCAAATAGGCTAATTTGGGATCTGGGAGGGGTAACTTCCAACAGAAGTAATGCCTCATTTTCAGTAGCAGACTTCTGAAATATCATCAGGTCAAAATCATGTTTATAAGCAGTTCTCATAAAATCAGGGAGAGCCATAAAGTATCAAGCTACAGTAATAAAACAATGAAGAATGTTGGTATGTTTTTGAGTTGTGAAAGAGCACGCAGGGAGTCTCATTACAGTAAAGGCAGTCAGAACAAAGCGTGGACTAAATTATAAACTGTTTGCCACAGATTGATTTGATTATAAAGGCACAATAATATATCCAGTCTTTAAGACTTCGAGTCTAATGAGAAGTGGCTAAATACAATATATATTCAGCACGTGGTCAATATTAAACTCCTCCCCAACAGTAACAGCTCAGTTGATCCACTAGAGGGCAGTACCGAGCTATTTTCAGAATGATGAAGCCTCTGTGTTGGTTCAAAAACAACAGCTCAGCAGGAACTCAAAGATGACTAAACCTTCAGTTCAGTAGCAACACAACATCAATTGAACGACTTAATGATACTGATATACTCATATTGATTATACAGTTATATATGACAATGAACTGGTGCTGATCAGAGAGCACTCCTAATTACTCCATAAAATAAAATAAAATAATTACAGCCGAAATCATTATTTGACTGATGGGTTAATCAACTGATAGAGAATTAATTGGCGACTATTAATCATGAATTAATCATTTTGAGGCATTTTTCAATTATCTGGTGCCAGTCTCTCCAATGTGAAGGTTTGCTGCTTTTCTCTGTTTTATATCATTATTGACTGAATTCCTTTGGATTTTATAACTGTTAGTTGAACAAAACAAGACATTTGAAGACATCATTTTGGACTCTGGGAAATTATAACAGGCATTTTTCACTATTTTATGACATTAAGAGATTAAATGATTAATCAATTAGTCGAGAAAGTAATCCACAGATTGGTCAATAATGAAAATAATCACTGGTTGCAGCCCTATGATAAAATAAAAGTCATAATTATAATTTTGCATATTGCAACCCAACATGATACATGAAGAGGAAATACAGCCCGGTCATTCATTTTCTGTGGACTCCTTTGAGTTCCACTGTTAGTTTGTTTGTGTCACTTCAGCTCTCATCCACTTTGCACTAAAAGCACACGTGCAAGTGTCGGCTGGAGGGGATGAAAGGTAGCTGACGTCAGACCTAGTTGGCATGCCAACTTAGAGAATGGAGCTCACATCTGAAAAACAGAGCAGCTGAGGCGGTTTTAGTGAAACAAAAGAGAGGCTGCAGCTTTTCATGATTTTCACTATATTCCGACATGTCTGCAAACCCTTTTCCTGAAGCTACATGCTACTAACTTTGCCTAAAGAGCTAATAGTGCTGATTGATATTAATCTAACCACCTTTAAAAGGAAACTGATAAATGATTAAATGCCACATATTAGTTTAACATGATGTTTAACATGCATCTGTTGCAGTTGCCCCCTTTTTCCCCTCCAAGGACACAAAGGTGACAGTGAACCACAGTTGGAAAGTCTTGCAACACAATGCCATGGTAACATTAGAGGGGGTTACCCAGGAAACCACCGTCGTCATGGAGACTGCATCACAAGGCGGGTTCAGCGAGCGGGAGGCGGGACGTTGTGCACGCTCTCCCTCCTTTCATCCACGCTGTTTTCATCCTGTCGTCACTCCGCACGTGACCTCATACATACAATTATTCACATTTTGCATGTTTCATACCCCCCTCTGCCCGCTTTTGGACGGAATTTTAATGACACTGGATATTTATCCAAAGGTTAGAATGACATTTTGAGTCAGGATCACTTAATTTCCGTTTTATTTAATATAGGCTATATAGGCAGTTCTGAATAAAAATACATTTTTACGAAAAGCTCGACTTACAATTTATGATAAGCGTTTCCATCTACACCATTCTGCGTGTTATTACCTGAATAATCATCTGAACAAGACCCAGAGTCCAACATCTCGACAGGTTATGATAATAAATATAACCTAAACAGGCATTTGGCTGTATAGATTACCATAGTCTATTCATCACATTACTGGACAATGAAACTTTTCTTTCCACGAAGCACAAGACGTCGTTTTTTTTGACTGGTGGGTAGATGCAATATAGTAGACTATGCTACACGTGTATCCCAATCATGAACACCAACAACTTTCGCATAAACATCAAGATATGTAGGCATCGTGTGGCACTATGCACTGCAAACACATCTGTTTTAATAAGCCACTAACTTGCTCATTAAATGTTTTTTTTCTGACAGCAGCTTATGCTGAAATTAATACTTTTCAGTAATTTCTCATTTGCTTAAATTAAACAAAAAGGACTAATGACTTGTTAAAACGGACATTTACGCAGCGTTCATCCACTGATATGGACTGACACACTACGATTGGCTATATATAAAAATAATATTATAGCTACTATTTCTTCATGCTCCATAAATGATCCATTCTGAGGTTCATTTACACCTCTGTGAAGATCTTTTTGATGTTCACGCAGTTCTGGTTGTTTTCGGTGCTGAAGTTGGGCTGTTTGAACGCACTGTTGATGCCCTCCTCTATCACCATGTACTCAGACTTGCTGAGGGATGAGGAGCTGCACGACCTCCTCAGCTCCTCCGAGGGGAGGTGCTCACAGCTGCCCGTGTGCACGTACTGCGGGTGCTCCTCTCCGTCAGTCTCCCTGTGGTAAAAGTAGTTGAAATTGGACACAATCACTGGCACGGGTAAGGCAATGGTCAGCACGCCTGCTATTGCGCACAGCGACCCCACTATTTTCCCACCGATGGTCACCGGATGCATGTCTCCATATCCGACTGTGGTCATGGTGACCACTGCCCACCAAAACGCATCTGGGATGCTGGTGAAACTGGACGAGGGGTCGTCTGCTTCTGCAAAGTAAACTGCGCTGGAGAAGAGAATAACTCCGATGAAAAGGAAAAATATGAGCAAGCCCAGCTCCCTCATGCTGGCCTTGAGGGTCTGTCCCAAAATCTGAAGTCCCTTTGAGTGTCGTGACAGCTTAAAGATGCGGAAGACCCTCACCAGTCTGATCACCCTCAGGATGGCGAGGGACATCGCCTGTTGGCCGCTGTTGGTTTCCCTCTCGGCCAGCTCAGTCCCCAAAGTGATAAAGTAGGGGATTATGGCGACGATGTCAATGATATTCATAATGTTTTTGGAGAAGGAAGTTTTGCTGGGGCAGGCGAAAAACCTGACCAGCAGCTCGAAAGAGAACCATATGATGCACAGAGTCTCTATCACAAAGAAGGGGTCTGTGAACGGGCTCGGCACGTGAGGAGCAGTGCCGTTGACCGTGGGTGCCACTGTGGCTTGGTCTCTCTCATCCCGAAATTCCGGCAGAGTCTCCATGCAGAAAATAACTATTGAAATCAAAATAACAAGCACTGAAACGATGGCTATTCCCCTCGCTGGCCCCGAGCTCTCAGGATACTCAAACAAAAGCCAAACCTGCTTTTGGAAATCTTTCTTGGGCAGCACGCGCTCCTCTTCTTTTATAAACCCTTCATCATCGCGGAATTTCTCCATGGCCTCCTCTCCGAGTTGATAAAACCGGATCTCCTCGGAGAAAATATCAATGGGGACGTTAACAGGTCTCCGTATGCGCCCCCCTGACTGGTAGTAGTACAGGATGGCATCAAAGCTCGGTCTGTTCCTGTCAAAGAAGTACTCGTTCCTCAGTGGGTCAAAGTAGCGCATCCTTTTCCTGGGGTCCCCCAGCAGCGTGTTTGGGAACTGGTTGAAAGTTTTAAGTTGCGTCTCGAAGCGTAAACCCGAGATGTTGATCACCACCCTCTCGCAGCATCCCTGGCGGCCGCGCTCATATCGATCCACCGACAGGTGAGGCGCCGAGAGCACGGCGGACTCCTCCAGCATGTTTTCCACCGTCATGACGCCCCTCTCCACCTCGGCATAACCCCGGCTGTCAGTCGCGTTGCTGCCCCTGTGCCTCGCGGACGAGGGCGACTGGATCACGCTGGAGGTCTGGTCATCCATACAGGTGGTTTTCGGTCTGGAGGGACAGAGCGCGCCACGCCTCTCCCAGCCAAAGCCTACAGCTTTGGGGAGCTGAGGCCGACGCCACTTGCATCTCTTCTAACCATCACCTCTCTCCGCGTATCCACACACACTGAAGCGCTCCACTCCCCTCTGCCTTTTTCTTTTTTTTCTTTTTACTAAACACGTCGACACCCGCCCACGGCGAGCATATGTCTGACATACGTCCACCACCCGCCCAATCGGAAATTAACTTGACACTTAATGTCGAGCACACCCCTTTCATTCAAGTGGTGGAACAAAAACACTTGATGAAATCACATCCACACCTGTTTGATCCAAGTTAGATTAGTTCTCTGTCACATAGATCTTATCTCAGCACTGATGTCTTCAAGCACAGCCAGAATCCACATTTTATTTATCGGCATTCAGGAGCAATATCCTCTTTTGCAAAAAAAAAACCTCTGGCAGTGATTGTGTCTAACACAAATAATGTTGTCACCAGTCATTGCTTCACTTTACCCACAGAAACTGAGCTGATGGAATTGGGCTTTTCAGAGGAACAACAGAGGGCTGCACTCGCTGTGCATGTCAAGACATTCGCCGTCCAAACCCGACGAATGAAAAGAGAATATGTTTAATTGCTTATTCTTTGTGTCTTATTTCTTGTTGTTGAGGTGGTTTCTGCTCTCCATGGTGCTGAAAACAAGCGCGCACCAGCTTGTAAACTAACGCGCGCTCTCTTCAGCAAATGATCAGTGTTGAGTTGAGTTTTAATAAGGACACAGTTCATGTGTGTGTGTTCATCTAAAGATGCTTTTCCCCCTCCCCCTGACATTGTTAACAGACCACAGAAGCCTTCGGGATCAATCACCTCATTTCCACTCGGAATAAAAAAAAGCCTTTCCGGCATGTGGTGATAGAATCGCCTCAAAGAAGCGTCTCAAGTGTCGGCCTTGGTTACAGCTGTGATTAATGACGAAAATGCAAAACCAGTGTTGTTTGTAATTCATACTGACAGGCTTCATCAAAGGCGTCTGTCACCGTCTGTGGTTTTAGTAGCACGTGCACGGGGTTAATGAGTTCAAATGGGATTCAAGGCTAATGCACAGTCTGCTCTTTCTCTATTATTTTTATTGTGCCAGTCTGGGTTTTAATTTCAACATGTCAAACCCAAGAGGAGAAGCTGAGCCTCTCTTCTATCCAAATATGGCAACATCTAGTACTCCACTATGAACATACTCAGAAAATCCTCTTACAGCGGATGACACTGATCTAAAAAACCTATTGACCTCTTTTGCGCTGCCTGAAAAAATTAGTTCTAGGGCATGGGAAAACCTCTCACTGTCAGGAGTACTGTATACAAAGCAAAGCAGACTTCAGCGGTATGTTAAAACTGAGGTAATAAATTAGAGTTTATTAGCCTGTGTTTAAAAATATCAAGACTAAAAAAAAAAACCAAATCCTACAACTTTATTTCATTTAACTGTTTCATTACTAGTTGGAAATTCACAGTACTGGAAGTTAAACCTCCTTTTCCATTAAACCAGAGACATGAAAGCACCACAGGCACCTCATGTTGGACCTTCCTGAGGAGGGAAAGGGTTTTTTAGAAATACTGAGGTTTGGAGTCCATCCATTATATATTCTGCACATGTCTCTTACTACACAATAATCTAAGCGCTCAAAGACTTCTCTACACTGCCACACAGCAAAAAAGCTCAATTTAAAGATAATCAGAAGACTTTCGAAAACACCACCTGTAATTTTTGCATAATTGTGATGTTAACTCCTCTCCAGCTTGTCTCATTGTGATGCTCGGTACAAAAGAAAGTGCAAAAAAGTTGACTTTTACAACTTCAGAGTAACAATGTTTACCACTTATTACCACTAGGTTAAAATACTGCTGTGTGTGTGCTGTGCCGCTGTTCTCCAAACCTATATTTCAGTTCTGGGCTTCCCCTGTGTCCTTTGCCTCTGCTTGATAACCTTGTTCAGCATTCTCAGTTTTGTTTCAGTCTTGTCTCCTCTCTGCAGCCCAGAGGTGGAGTGACTTTTCCCTCCTCAGTCATATGTCTTTCGTTATTTTGGCTGAAATTGCTCTTCCTAGCCCATCGTAGATAGATGTCTTTAATAAAAGGTAAATACAAGACTGCAAACACTCAGCCTTGACGTACAAGTAAAATAGTCGAGGATGTTAGATAAGGGAAAGAGAAAGATGGCAGATCTTCAAATTAGGCAAAATAGGTGAAGAACATTTAAAAAAACATCCAAAATACAATAAATAGTATGCAGTCCTGCCTGATGCCATCTTAGTGAGAGGACCCCTTGACCCCTGACCTCCACCCCTCCAATCTAACATACCCCTGAGCTGAACCAGGTTTCACATTAGAGCTGAGACAATTAGTTCATTAATCAATTAGTCAATTGACAGAAAAGTAATCAGCAACTATAATCGTTTAAAGGTATAACAAGTAGGATTTGTCGGTTGCTGTTTGTAAGCACAATATTCAAAGTTGGCCCCTCCTCCCCAGGTGATAGTGCACGCGCTTCTGGTGGTCCCACGTGCTTACGATCTGGCTACTGGTCACTACGTTTTTATAGAGTCCCACACCTCACACCCTGTGCGCTGTTATTGGCTGGGGGCTACACACCACTGCCCAAAGTCCCGAACACAATACAGGCAGAGGGCAGGGTCTCTGCAGATAAATCTGTGGTGGGTATTTTCCTCTATTGGCCAAATGATTAATTGAGAAAACAACGTGCAGATTAATTGATAATGAATATAATTGCTAGTTGCTGCCCTATATTTCACATCACTTATGTCAACCACACACACAGACGCAAATGAGACACTTGATACTAAGTTATTAAAATGCTAATAAGAGTACATCAGCCTTCTTGATTTTATTGAGTAGCACTATGAACTACCCGCTACTTATGATGACACTGTTTTACATTTTGTAGCATTATTTTTTATCATGCATTTTCACGTTAAAAATTGCTTTAGGTAAGGCAGGACAAACAGCTTAAAATTGTTGCAATACTGAGGTGGTCCAGATGGCAAGGCCTTTAAAGTAATATATATATTTTAAAGTAAGTGGGGTTTTTTAACCTTAATGCATGACAGTAAATATTGGGAACGTTAATCTTGGGGTTAAAGACAGACTTGTCAATACAGGCATTGATCGTCTTCTCCATTTGATTCCAAATGACTGGCAGCAGAACACTGTGTGGTGAAATTGACATAACATAGATTTATGTTGCTTAATTAATTCTCTAGTGGTCTGGTAATTTTCAAGTGATGACTGTTGCTTTCTAAATCACTGTCAACACAATACAGCCACACCTGCTCGTCCAATCCCGGCAACATACAAGTCTGATAAAAACTTACAACTGAGTTCTCTGCAGCGAGGAAATCATGCTGCTGTTAACGGCCTCCTGGTAGTTGCATCTCAGTAAGCAATGGAAGTTTTGTCTGGGTTTCCATCTCCATGGCAACGAAACATAAAGTGTTTTGTAAAGAGAGAAGGAGTTAAGTTGAAGAAGTTACATAATTTCCGGTCCGACTCGTGCGGGAGCGAGTAGACCAGAGACTATTTTTCACATTCCCGCGGAGGAATGAACACGTTACATATCAGGATTAAAAGGAAGCTGGCTGTGTGCATGTGTGTGTGTGTGTGTGTCGACTGCAAGGCTTATCAAACACAGAAGAATCAGCTCAACGAAGAGGGACGGATATAAAGCTTCGACCCCGGACAGGAGAGACACTTTCTTTTTATAACAACACTCATTATCAAACAGCCTATGGCTATGACGCTCCATCTTGTTCCCTCTTTGTTTCTTTGATCCAATTCCTTCTCCAGTTAAACATAATAGCTGAAAATAAATTACATTTAAATTCCTCTGGGCCATGTAAACAGTATTTATGCTTGTAAACACAGACTGATTGAGTGTATCAGCTCAGGGTCTGGTTCCAGATTCTGTTTTGATTTGCTCTGTAGCTCAGATGAACCTTTGACTGATACGAGGGTCAGGGATGATAGGAATTGATGACTGGAGCAGCAGACAGAGTCTTCCACATGCAGTGAAAGTGCTTTCCTGATTACATCGTTATGAGAATGAACGCATGTGCGCCTCTGTGGGTTTAAGAGAGAGAGAAAAAAAATCCCAACACTGCTGCTGTTATAATGTAATTCCCATGCAGATACCATCAATGTGAGAGCCAAGGTGTCAGACTTGATATCAAGTCTATTTTTTGAACAGTCACCACATTACAGGTGATTTATTGTCTTTGTAAACACAAGCCAAAGATTTTCCCTAGATGCTGACCTTGTTGTGCACATGCCTATGTCCAATCTCGCATGCATTCATAAATACTTCATCGCGTTTTTATTCCACAAGGTCATCCAGTCCGTTTTCTGCATCATTTTCTAGCCCATTCTGCTGGCTGCCTGCTGAGGATAAAACAGGCCTATTATGTATCCAAACCTCTGGAGCTGAAGGCAGCTAAAGATAGACTTTTTATCAGTCTGGGAAGTTAAAAAATGACTTATTAGCTCTGGCAGAAGCTGTAATTTTAAGTGATGTTACAAATGGCATTGTGTGTCTGGTCTGGAGGGAGACGAGGGCATTTTATATAATAATCCCTTCCAAAAGATCTTAACAGCATTTTTCATTCTTCAACACCGTGTCAGGGAAAAGAGGGCTGGTTTCCATCAAAAATGACAATGCTTGGACTGCTCTTTGAGTAATGAGGAGCAAGGCTTTTTTTCCCCCTGCCTGTTCAGTCTGGCTGGCAGGCACACATGCTGGCTGATCAATACAGGCAGAGAGAGAGAGACCAGCGTCTATCGATCAGTCATGCATTGGCTGTGATCCCTGCCAGCGCAGAATCATTACACATTCACACTGTCCGCTGCCTCAGCTATCATGAGTCAAGGTGAAGGCCAAGGTCATAAATAATTCAACAACACTTTTCTTGCCACGATTTGAAGCAGGCAGGCGAGGGGTTAAATGAGCATTGTAACTGTTGACTTTTCTTTCAGTCAATATCTTGTAAAATACTGAAACCTAGTTGACAAATTCAAACCAATCAACTCAAGGCAATTAATAAATGGCCTAATCAATCTATTGGATAATAAAAAGGCAACCCTGTCTCCTTGAAATTACATACTAATTTGTTTTTACTTATGTTGTATCTGTACCTTTTGTACTTAACACAAGTCATAGGGAGGTGGTCGGGTGGATGGTGAGCGCAGGACTGTTGTATCAAGACAAAAAAAGTTAATAGTTAACCCTATGTAACCATGACCATGATCTTTCCCCAACCTTAACCAAGTGCTTTGAGTGCCTAAACATAACCAAGACTTAACAGTCCACAGCCACGCTAGCAGCTGAGCATCTCTGTACATAGGTACAGCGATGCCGTGAGCTAAATGCTAACATCAGCACGATAGCATGCTCACAGTAACAATGCTAACATGCTGATGTTTAGGAGGTAATATCTGCCATGTTCAACATCTTAGTTTAGCCCGTTAGCGTGCTAACCACTGCCAAATTGCATAAAACACAAAGAGTAGAGGCTGATGGGAATGTCATAAACTTCAGTCTTGGGCAAATTGTAATTTTGACTTGATGATGGCGCTAGATGAAAAGTTAAGGAATCACCAAAGTCATTTGAATGCATCCTCTAGGGAACTTGAATAACTACAGTACAGCAAATTTTACAAAAGTATCCAGTAGTAACATGAAAAGTCAGAGGATCACCGAAGTCATTAGGATTCATTGTCTGGGAACCACGAATGTCTGCACACAATTTTTGTGCCAATCCATCCGGTAGATGTCAAGCTATCTAAGTGAATAATTGCAAACTTTGACTTTCTGGTGGCGCTAGAGGAAAAGTCAGGGGATCCCCTAAGTCATTAGAATTGTTCCTTGTGTCTGAACCAAAATTCATGGCAATCCATCAAAGAGTTGTTGAGAGTCTGGACCAAAGTGGTGGACCGACCAAACAACTGAAGTTTCCAATCATAGAGCCGTGTGTGGCAAAAAAACAACAACGTTAACCATGCTTTAGGTTTATGTCAGTTAACATTTTGCAGATATGTTGTGAACAGACCTTTTGTCGCTTAGGTAAGTTAATCAAGAACATTTCCTTTTGATTGTTCAATAGTTCAGGTGGAGTTATCTTTCTCTCAGATTCCATTTGCTGTTGCAGTTCAGTGGTATATAAACATAATTTCAAGGAGACTGTGTTGTAAAAGACACAATAGTGGTTTTATATGTATGGGTCACCATATTTGTTCTGTTTATGTTAAGATTTTGGATTTGACATGCTGTATGCTTCAGTAAGTCTCACCACCAAGGAAATGCGAGCAGCTGCTGCCACAGCGATGCATAAAACAAGCATGACACACATGGAGGATGACAAGGGAATTAAACTCAGAATCTCATCAACTTCTGTGCCTTAATGTTACGGTTGCGCTTCAAAAACAAACACGCAAAACACAGACAGCACAGACTTACCACTTACCAGTGCATACTCATATATATAGTGCATAATTACGTTTGCACGTGTCACACACACACCACACACAGAGGCACAGACTTTCCAAGACACACAATTTCTTGCAAATGTGGACGGAGAACAAAAAAATGAAATGTTTGTACTGAAACACAAATCCCATAACTGAATGATAAACACTTCTGATTAGCATCGTCTGACCTTTAACAACACAGGCAGCATCAAATGTGAATTTTTATCAGGGTCCTCTCAACTCAAGGTGGGTCCAAATTGGCATTTGACGAACAGTCGCGAGCAAGAGCCGGGCTATCCTCAGGGATGTGACGCAAGTATCAAGAATTACAGCACCAGATATGGCATGCGACGTGGCACATGTGTCGTTGCTATTCCATACGGCATCCCTGCAGTGAAATGTGAAGGTCGTTGGAAAGGAGGAGGGCGTATGTTGGGGAAAAGATCCAGCCTCTTGGATTAGAGATCCCTGGGGAGAACACGCTCCCTGGCCCCTGCATGTCACGCTGTCACAGTAATAGATGGGTGGGGCGACATAGAAAGACCCCCCTGAGCATTGGACCACTGATTTATATCCAACTAGAGAGAAGTTAGTTTTCAGGAGCAGAGAGACCACAGGCATGGGCTTGGATGCTAATAAAGTCTCTTCAATTGATTGTGGGCTGAGCTTGGTCGTACATTTTGTCAAAAGGTTGATGGGACGGAAGAGATAGGGCTGAAGAAATCAGGAGAGGAGTGTGTGCCCTCTGGGATTCACTTCCATACACCTCTTGTGTTTAACTGTTGCTTTTTATCCGAAATAGAATCAGAATGAGAGTCAAAACCTGAATAGCAATGAGTTTTAATCACCAAGTCCACAAAAAGTATTCAGGAATTAAACCAGACTCGTATACGGTGCAAAATGATTACGGCTGCAATTTAAATAACTGCACATTAGTCCATTTTAATGTCATCAAATGTCTTGTTTTGTCCAAAGAGATTCAATTTACTATAATGGAAAACAAGTAAAAGCAGCAAATTCTCTCATTTGAGAAGCAGGAACAATCAAATGTGAGCTTTAATGACTTAAAACATTAATCAATGAATCGATCAGAATTGTTGTTGATCAATTAGACAATGATTGATTGCAGCTCTACAATTGATAGCGCAAGACTTAAAGTGGGCACTACTGTAGAACACATATTCTGCATGTGCACATTCAACAGGTAGGACTCATTAGTTATCGGCATTTGATTAGCAGTGTAAAAGAGTATCCATGTAACTGGGGAGGAAAAAGTAAGACAAATGTTATTCCTTCAACTTTTTTCTCGAATACGTCTTAGAAACAACACCCTGCTGTATTTTTTCTGCAAATTATCAGGCTCACACCTCCCTGCAGTAGCCGGCGCGAGAGACATCTTTGAAGTGCGCTGACTAATGTAACTCCTGACTGGTGCTGTATGCGTCTCACTGCCAAATCGCAGTGAGAGATGGCAGAACGGCTCATTTGGGAATGTAGCAGGCTGCAGCAGGAATCACCAGGATGGAGGGGAGCAAGAACTCAATTAAAATAGTTATCACAATAAACAACACCAGGCATATGCTTATTTAATTTCGGTCTTCTCGGCTGCTGATTCACTTTTCTTGTTCATCTGACAATTTGATGTTGTCACTGATTCACAGAGCCTGGAGATGTACGAGTCTCCAAGTACAGCATCTCAGCTCAAGAATACTGATGCAAAATATGATTCAGTCATTTAGAAGAAGATATTTATTGAGGGGTTACACGTTAACTGAAATGTAGAAAGTCTGACCAAAATGTTAGTTTCAGCCCTGACGTTGTCAGTGACTGCATGTTAATGGAAATACACTTACATACACACACTGCTGGCAAATGCTGCCAAACTGCCATTTAGGAAGAAATTGTGTATTCCAGAGTAAAGTCCCCCGGAGGCACGCTGACATTTCCAGGAAAATTCATACGAGAAGAATACACAATGTGTGTTTACTGTGACGAATGTGCAAAAAGATCTTATATCTAATACTTCAAAGTCAGACTTTCAACATCTTGAAATCCGTCTTTAAAAGTGTTGTTAGTTACAATTATAAGAGTTTCCAAGTGCTATATAGAGATTTATCCACTTAATTCTTACTACTACTACTACATAGCAGAAAGTATCTACCATTCATTCTGTGCCTCACAGAATAATGTAAGAAAGAGTAGTCACCACTGATTTTCAAATTATAACTTTAATGTCACAGGTGAAAAGAGAAGCATTTAATGAGGCTGTGAAACTCCTCAATTCATCCTCTGCACTCCACCATAAATAATAGTTTTTTTGTGTGTAGCATGAAGGGACTATAGCTTGTATGTTTTGTTGTACAGTGTGTTGTAGAATGATAAATAAATTAGCCTTGAATGTGATATTATGGCACACGCTTTAATTATAGTATCTTGTTTCAAAGTCGTTAATTGTCTGACATATTTTAAAAGTAAAAAAAAAATTGATAACCTCTAAAATGTAAGATTCTTATTCTAACATTGATGTTTAGCAGGTATAACATTTGCCATGTTCACCATCTTGGTTCAACGTGTTAGCATGCTAAGATTTGCTAATTAGCACTAAACACAAAGTACATCTGAGGCTGACGGGAATCATTCGTTCTGCAGGTGTTGGGTCATAAACCAAAGTATTGGAGAAATTACAATTTTGACCAAACTTCATGGCAATCCACCCGATAGTTGTGACATTTCACTCAAATGTCAACCTCAGGGCCGGGGGATCACCAAAGTCATTAGGATACATCATGTGTATGACCATGAATGTCTGTACAAAATGTTGTGCCAATCCATAAAGTACATGCTGAGATATTCTACTGGACCAATAGCCTGACTAAAATCCAATACTGCCATAAAGCAGTCCTGCCTATCAATTTGCAGCATTGCCCACAATAGCCTAAATACACCCTGAGATGTTAAAGGGATAGATACCACTTCATAAATAGCATAGCAAAATGTATATCTGACAGTACATACATGCATATCTCCATACACCTACATTTTGGTGAAAGTCTTCACATATATTGCTAATTTTTCTTGGAGTAAAATGAAAGAAATTTGATGGCTGATATAGGACCACCTTTAGGATAACTAGTCCTATACCTCAATATGTTGGACATTTTGGACCAAACTATTGTTCAGTATTTTGTGGTTTTTGTTTTTATCTAAAAGGACAGTCAGAAGGAGGAGGAGGAAGAGCAGGAAGGTGTGGAAGAAGGAGGAGGAAAATTAGAAGAAGGAGAAGAAGAAGAAAAAAAACAGCTAATGTAATAGGTTACCAGCCCTGTAGATCCAGTTGTCTAACGATACTGTATACTGTATATAAGGCCAAGTGAAACTAATATTGGTGTGCAGACAGATGGTGGCATCACTTTGATGGTATTTTGGCATGCTGGTGGTAACCATGGTAAAAAGGGGGGACCCCAGTGCCTCAGTGATGCAATGGGAATCTTCCTCCCCAGTACTCCAGGCTGTGAAATTAACAATTTGAGATTACATTTCACAGCCTGCTGCCCACTACACACTACTCTCAAAGCAGCTGAACTTCCACATGTATACATACACACAAACACACACACACTAACATTCTTTTATACACACACTGGTAGGAAGATATGCAAAGCAGGATCAGATATATCCTACTTAGTTCGCTTTCATGTCCTGCCATAGGAGGGAAAACCTAAACACAGTGTGCATTTACAGTGAAAATATATGGCACACATGCATGCTCACGTGCATAAATGCAAATAGATTTCACCCACTTACTTTCATGCATGGACAGGCACACACATGCAGAACAGACACCATGCCAAAGCTTCACACAAATAACAACCACACAACTGCAGTTAATGATGTGTGTGTCTATTACAGATGTTGTTTGTCAATCAAACGCTCGTTTGCAGCCGCAGGTAGAATAGATTCTTGTTATGTTCCTGCCTCTTGTGATTCCCTGTCTCAGCATCAGCACAATGACAGGAACATCATTAATACTCCAATTATTCCACCCTACACCTGCTGTAGGTTGTAGGAAGGCTGGAGATTAGAGCTCTCTGATGTAAAAATACACTTCTTAAAGGATAATTCTGATTTATTACAAATTGGGTCTCATTTTCTAGTACTTGTGTAATCAGTACTGTAGCATGAACATGACAGAATCCCTAAAAAGAAGTCTGATGGGACAAGAAACACATGGAGTCAGACAATCACACATGTTTTAGAAGCACTCCCCAACTTATTTGGAAGAGAAAACTGAAAGGTGAACATTAAAACTATGACCCAAACTGTCCATCGTAAACATATTTCACAATTTACAGACCTACTTCCTGGATGAACCTCAATGTGCTGTTCTTGCCATAGTTGTGTTCTTGTGCAATTGAAAGGATTATTACTGACATTTCAGGTGCTTTCACTTTCACTTTTTACCTCCAAATAAAGTGGTCTAGATAATCTGGCTAAACTGCTGGCTGCTGGCACAACCTGTGTGATCGTCTGAGCAATAGTGTACAGGTGTGTACAAGTACAACGTGATTATAACTGATAGAGATGATGGCCAAAGCAACAATATAAAGGACCTAAGTTGTAAGAGACCAGAATTAAAAAGAATAGTCAAAATTAAATCAGCAGAGGCCAACATATCCTGACTTTAGTACCTAGTTCAAGTCAAGTTCTAAAACGCTGAATCCTACATTTCCGATTATCCAAAATCCAATATATTTTGTATCCAGGTTATACCCAGGTTTGCAACACGGGCTTCTGCTATAAATCTGTCGTCTCCAATCCCAAACTGAGATAACCCTGATGAAATCATTGGGGTAATTTTTCAGCTCCTCCAAATCCAAATGAAATGACTGGCTGAGTAGAACTAAACTAACCTCCATGTGTAAAATCCGTAGAGTGCCCCTTTAATGATTCCAGTTGTATCGAGCCATTGTAACAAATATTCCACAACGAGGACGATGAAAATGTTGCATTTACAAGATTTCTGTACTTTTGCATTAATGTGATGAAGTACTTTGTCATTTGCACCATTTCTATTATTTATTCTACAATTTATACCATGATTAAGATCCCTGTCGCAACATACGTCAAATCACACATACTGTGATGAAAGATTTTATTCGTATTTCCCACTTCCACAACAGGTTGCGGGATTACCCTGTAGGAAAATATTAAAACAGTACTGTGGATTGATCTGTTCTAAATTGCACAGCTGGATTAATTTTCCTATCTGAAGTGATGCAACAGAAGACATCAGACCATAGACATCAGGCCCAGTTTTCCAGGGAATACATTTTATGACCATGTCAATTTATATTCTGTACAAGACAGAATCCTGATATTTTGTAAAAGTGTTTGAAAGACTGGTCACCGTTACAGTCCACTACACTCACGTCCAATGATTTTTATCTACACTGACTATTTCCAAAATAACATAACTGCTGCCTGTTTCTAGCATGGGGGTCGACAGATATGAAACCACAACCACATATCGGTGATGATAGCGGCAGCATCCTTACATGACTGTGTTACAAGAGCATTTACACTCCCCGGCATCAGTTTGCACTGAAATATTTACCGATAGCGCTGTGAGGGCCTGACTGAGGTAATGATCCAGGTCAGTGGAGATGATGAGAGAGCCCGGCCACAGCTGTGGGAAAAGACCCAGTGAAAAAAATGCATCCTGTGTAAGCTCACAGACACAATATACAACAGAGGAGAGAGCATTGTAGTGCAAATTCAATCAGAATATTAATGAGTATTCATTTCTGCCTAATAACAATGATATAATAGTGCAATATTAAAAATAATTTTCTCTGGCATTTCCCAGAAGAAGTACAAAACAGAGGAGACGTTATGTATCTGCTGTATGTGCTTCATCTTATTGTGTTGTATAACAAGTACATTGGGGGCTGCTGTCCTCCATTAACCATACAATGTAATTTTAAGGGGTTATTACCATTACCAAACCATAACAATCAAATCCAATCATCCAACAATGAGGTATGGTTTCCCTTCATTTCTTTTTAATGTTAATGGCCGAGCAATTCATCTTTTCTAAAAAATCCAAACAAAAGCAAACAAAGCAGAGAGCTTTATGGGGACAGACTTCAAAGTGCGAGTCCTCATTAGACACACTACGCCTTTGAAGAGACATCAGCAATCCTCAGTGCACAATCACAGATGGATCTCTCTGAAAGCTCTGTTTTTCTCCCACTGGGGTTCCTATAATTATGAACACATTAGCTGGATGTATTGTTTTTGGCTTTAAATGTGTAGTATATCTGGAGCCCGTGACAAGCAAAGTGGTGTTGTGCGTGTATACTATCACTGACCGGTGTAATCAATTCCACCGCTGGCATTTGACAGGCTGTGCAGTGCCAAAGTGTGCCCATAAATTCTGTGGAAGTCTTTCTTTATTGGCTCTATTAAGAAGTTTGGTGCTTGTACTGGTTCTGGCTTCAGTGATCAGATGTGATAGAAATAAGGCCAATTACTGTACAAACCATTTAGAGAGATGGTTTGTAATGGCCTGTTTGTGGGTTTGGGATATATTGCACAGCCTTAAGGTTCATAGTTCATCGAAAACATCAGACCATAACTCAGTATCAAGTATTAACCCCTTAACATCCCCCTCACCCCCAAACCGTCATATAACTTAAAAAAAATCATCATATTCCACACTGTCAGAGAAAATCAGAGTATGTTCTGTAGTAGTAGTCTTTATTGTAGGAATGTGACTACAGTAATCTATGGATTATTTTTATGATTAATCGAGTAATAATTTTGTTTGTAAAATGATTGAAAATAGTGAAAAATTCCCATCACTTCAGCCCACTTTAGCATCAAATTGCTTGTTTTGTCCGACCAACAGTCCAGAACCCAAAGATATTCACAATTTACAATAATATAGATGAGAAAAAAAAGCAGCAAATCCTCACATTTGAGGACCTGGAACCAGAGACTGTTTGACAATTTTTCTAGATAAATGATTAATCAACTATCAGAATTATTGCTAGTTAATTTTCTGTTGGAAGCGATTAAATCAAGTCGTTGTTTTAACATTAGCTTATTGTGTCATTCATGAACAAGTGCCCAGCCCACATGGATTCACAAGACACCAAAAACACCGTTACAGAGACGAAACAGCATTTGTCAGAAAAGAACAGAACCTCTTACATGTGATGTTACATTTCAAACAAGAACTCTGCCTCCTCTCCTCCTAAAGCAAAAAAATCAGCCACAAAAAAGATAGTGACACACAAATCCAAATGTTTCTCTCTCGATACCTAAACTCCCAGTATCTTCCAATAATGAGTACAGATCTGATAGTAGCACCCTCATTTACCCCAAATTTGAAATCTGTATGCATCACTGCCTGGAACTCATTGGAAATTATTTTTATTTAAAGGTAACTTGAGATCAAAGATTGCTGTGGAACTAAAGACTTGTGACACGCTGCGACTGAATGAATGTAACTAATAACAGAAACCATGAATTTCATACTGACACTGACAAAGAAGTTGTATTCTGGATTGGTCACGTCATGTCCAATACCTGATCCGCTTAATGAGATCAGTATCGACACTAATACTGATACGGATCAGTGCATCCATAAGAAAAAAATCTCTGTTGTTTTATAATCGTCCAACCAGAAGAAGACACCAGAGGTGAAGAATGAAAGTAGATGATAATCATCATATAATAAGAAATAAAACATAAAACGAAAATAAAGTTAGGTGCGTTTGAACAATGTTTGGCTGCATGGTGTTAACCAAACCAAGAGGTTAACCAAATACAGAATGTCAGCTCCAAATATTTAAACATAAAAAGGAGGCAATCAGTTTTCAAATTCAACATGATGACAAAATAATGTTCTCAGGCAAACACTTCTCCTGATTAGATCCTGTGACAGCAGACGTTACAAACATTACAGAAATGAATTTCTGATCAAGACATGTCTGATCAAAACATAAAAATTATTTAAAACCGAGTTTCAAGACTTTTCCACGACTGCAGCTGGGCACACACATACACACACTGAACATTTTCCAAAGCCTTCAACACTGTGTGTTATCTTGAGCAAACATATTGGTGCAAATGTGATAAAATATGAGGCGTGCTGGGCTCATTACTGGATCGAGCAGAGCTTGCAAAGCACTCGCACAGATACAATAATTCATGCACACAATGAAGACAGCAGAAAGTGACACATTTATTCAAAAGCATCCGCTCAGACTTTAACTGTGTCACGTTTGATACCGCTCACATTTGTTCTCTCAGCACATCTCACTAAACAAACAAGTAAGAGATATTGTAAGGACACAGTGGCTGCTCCTGCCACACCAAGGGGAGGTCTCACTCCTTCCTGTCTGTGCAATTGCCTTAGCTCAATGATTTATGAAAAGGAGAACAATCTGTGCACAGATGGGACATAGATATAAATATTCTGACATGCCACAAGGAGGCCAGACTACTCTGCTCCTAGCTTCAGGTGATCTATGACAAGGCACACACGGATGATTAGAGCTGTGTTGGAATGAGGTACCAAAATGCCTCTAATAAAAGGGCGAAAAATGGGAAAAACTCACAAAACAAACGTGGAGTTGTGGTTGTACTCCTGCTCCGAACCATCAAGGCTCACCAAACTTGGTTGTTTCTGTTCTGGTCTTGAATACAGCGAACAACTTCAAACAGACCTGTTTTAAAATGACAGATAACCATGCGTTGTCTTGATATATACACTTTGCAGGTGATTTAATCGTAAGCGTGGTAACTCAGGACAGCCGCAGTTGTTTACTACCTACACCTGATCCAGCCGGCAGATTGCCAAGCCAACACATCAGTACATGTTTTTTCATTTGAAGGTTCCCAGGAGAATCGAAGGCAATTTTCTATGATGAAAAACCCTCCTAAAGCAAAATGCTCATTTCACTACTCCATTGATTTTTGACAGTAAAGTCAAGTCTGCTTAGAGTGTAAATCAGAACATCAGGACTTAATTGGATGGCGTTATCAGAGCCTGATGGATGTATTGGATGGCTGATATAATTTTAGCTTATCAACTTATATTGGTATTGGCATATGCTGCCTGTCTGCTGGTAAGTACCGTAACGAGATATTGCAAAAAAACAAAGCTATGTTTGAAGTAATTTAGAAACACTGTCACCATTGTGCACAGTCCATTGGCTCCTATACTGATTTTATAACATAATATAAAATATTCATATCAGCCTCACAAATCAGTATTGACCAGGCTCCAGTTATCAAGTGTCACTTTCTAGAGTTAATCTACAAAGTGCCACAAGGATTTTCTGGAAAGTGACATCTGGTTGGCCATTCTTTTCTGAATTAATAACAGACTCTGTGGGTTGGCAGAAATGCGCCAAATCCCTGCAAAATTGTGTGGCCATAGGAGCTGCTTCATTATTCAACCACAGTTTTTCTCTGGACTTAAGGAGGGCAACAAGTCCTCCAAACTAAATGTCAAAATCGTTGCCTTCAAAAATGACAGATATTAGCGTTTTATGATCTGACGCCAATCAGCAGGATAAAATTGTTTGTCAGTGGTGCTTTTTGTCATGGTCACATGATTTCCATTGACCCACTGATTGGACATAAAGAAGGCAGGTCGGGAATGTCAGACTGACCAGGGTTCAGACAAGGCCTACATCCTTTCTTCACCAGCCATTGGCACTCAGTAGATGTTGATTACGCCCCCTGAACACAACAACAAATAATTTCTCCAGTACCTGAGCTGTGACACTTTCACAAATTGTTAAAAATGACAGTGATAGGGTGGTTAAAAGTTCAGTTTAAGCACAACAAAAATTGCCATGGTTAAAAGAAACCAATGCTGGCTAAATAGGATGCAAACAGCAGCCTCACATGTCACAGTCACATGCTTTATTGATCCATCCACTTGCCCAAACCTGATCTCTAAGAGGTTTTGAGAGCCACTAACAACATCACTACTTCCACCTTTGGTCCTCACAAAGAACGGTCAATGCCACACGACCACTTGAGGTCCTTTTCAGGTATTCATGAGTTGTTTTGTTGTGAGGGCAGTCTCAAACGAGAGACTGTTAAGATTCACAAATTCAAACTGAGCTTTAAAACAGCTTCAACAAATGGAATTTTTGGTTTTACTGACAAAACTGCAATTATAACATCAAGAGATTTTTGTTACAATGTGACAACAGCTGTTAAACAATTTCTAAAATGAAAACAAAATCATTTTACATAAAATTTACCTTTAAAATATTTAAATTAATTTGTCATTTAGAACAACAAAAGCTGAATTTTAATTCTTTATTTCACCTCCATACTAAATACAGTGGTGCAATATTTTGATTAGCAGAGAAAGATGCTCAAACAGCTGATACAATAACACAGCAAACTGACAGAATACTATGTGATCCATCAGTGCTTACGTTCACAACACTGCATCCTACATCCTACACTACATTATACTCCTCTAAGGCTCCGTGCGGCATGAAATGCATGTTGCTGTCTATATATAGTCATCATTATTATGCAGGAATACCTTATGGATGGGCATGAATAAAGCATTCCTTCTAAAGCAGTTGTCTGTAAAGCTTTTGTCTATTCCTGAACAATCAGTCACTGTGATCTGATCTACAGTCCTATACCATGTCTACATCCAGTCAGAACATAATGCATTCCAGTCTTGGACTGTCACAAAGATGAAGTCACTCGTGCCTCGGGGGCTTTATTCTGTATGTCACGCTGCTGCTGCTGCTGACATTTTGTCTACTTCCACGGGTCCTCACGATACGATCGGCAAACCTTCCTTCACAAAGAAAGCTTCATTAACTAATAATTTCGAGTTTTCCAGCAGACGGTCGGTGCATCTGTTGTTGTTGGCCTCATATAGTGAAAAGATCCCCAAGAGGATTAATTTGCTCGTTCTTCTAATGAGCAGTTGGACAGGCATACCTGCCCTGTCGCTGCTCCTTTGAGGATATAGGCATCAAAACAGGATGTGTTATGCTATACATCTACTGGCAGGGTACAGGAGGCGAGAAACACATGAGAAAAAAAAAAAAAGTCACAGAATTGCTTTGAGCATCTAAATTACAAAATGTTTTTTTATATGAGTTTATGAAAACTACTTTAAAATGACAACAGTTTTTAATCAACACTGGCATGTAAACATTTTAAATGGTTCAATCCACAATAGAAACATTTAACACTGTTGTATTAAAACGTTGGGTTATTAATGCAAAATTAAAAGACTGATGAATACATGAATTGGCTATGTGAGAGTAGGATAATTTAATCAAGCCATCTTTGCGTTACAACAAGCTAATCATGGCAGCCACTTTCTTTTTTTAATCTACTATAATATTCTAACATAAACAGTGTCACCATGACTCCACAGGAGGGCAGCAGATAGATTTTGCTAATTCACTGCTCACACTCCTGCCAGACTGTGAGGTGTTTTTCCCATCTTGTTTCAATTCTGAGGACATTCAGCAGCAGCACTGCTGGACTCAAACAGATACCAGACAGATTAATTGAAAATGACAGCAAAAGCTTAGTAATGCTTTTTTTCTTAACCCTCTCATGTGGCCGATTGACCCACCAACCTGTGTGTGGATTAAGGATGTTTAAAAGTGAAAATCACATGCTCACTGAAACTTCAGGGCCTGGGGTCTCAGAAGCCAAGGACACAACTGTGCAGTTAAGCGCAGTGCACCAAAGGTCTGTGTTTACTCTTTAGGTCCAATCATCCCTGAAGGTCACCAACTGGATAGTGAACATATTGTCATATAATATATTCAAATCAATATTCAGTGAGTTGTAGCACCTGTTTGAATCTTATTTATGTTCTAGCAGATTAGACTGTAGAAAAACATACATACATTTATGACCACTGGGACTCTATTAATTCCATACAAGGTACCACAGTAAACGATTACCCATAAATCATCTACAGTGCATCGACTTTTTGAGAACATATTATAATTCAGACTGTGCAGCCGTGTTGGGAATTATGTTGATATAGATGGGACACATCTGGCGTCCAGATTGCCAAATATTTGGGAACCATCTTGCGTGTTAGCTTTCACGCTACAAGTGGGCCTAATTAAGTTAAGTTGTGAGAGATTGGGTCGGGTGATTATGGGGGAATTGCATTTCATTATACATGAAGAGTTGTGATTCAATATTTAGTATATGAAGTCTATTTCAAAATGAAAATCCCTAGGATAAAGTAATTAATGTAGTGAAGCAATAAAGATATCAAATAATGTATTATCCTTTTGCTAAATACTGCCAAAAATAGAATCCCACCAAAAATGCCACAGTCAGCTTTATTTTCATATTGCATATGCATATCTATAACAGCTTCATTTTTTTCAGATTGTAGATGTATCTTATTTTCAAATTACTATTATTAAATCATTTTCAGTGGTGGTGACATGTCCTGCTTATAAATATTCAGTAAGCATCACAGTTATCAAATATACTGTCATGCAATGGTGTTATTCATTTTAGAGCTGGTTCAAAATAGTGTAATAAGGTTTCACATCACAGAAAGTGCCATAACAAGTACTATTTTTAGACGGGGCTGTACTAGCTGAGAGTTTTCTGTGGATTTACACACATTTCAGTGCTTCCACAGGTAATTCACAGAAACGCTGTATAATTTCTTTCTTCATTTTTCAAAGTATGGACCTGTCAGAGTGCAAAAATATTAGTGAGGAAATCTCTGCTCAGTGAGGAGGAAGAAATCTCAGGTCACTGCAAAAGGGAGAACCACATCATGACTGGAAAAAGGCCAGGACAGTCACATCTGAAAATAAACAAATCTAAATGCAGGATTTAAGACACAAAGGAAATCCAGAACCAGGCCCAGTGGACAGTAAACCAAGATTAAAAAGGGGGCATACCAAGTATCCAACATGTCCTAAAAAAAGCTGCCAGATATCACAGAGAAGTCAACGTCTTGTCACTTCTGGCAGAATAGATTTCTGACCATCTGGTGGCGCACATCTCACGACTTCAAACCCATCGCCAGACAATTCACGCCGGACTGGCATCAGTGCCGATTACTGACCTTATTAAGCAGATCGGGTATTGACCATGACATGACTGATCCAAATTATTCCAGCAACTAATATTTTTGTGCCAAAGCAGCCCCTGATCGCAGGTTACCTTACATGAAATTGATCCTAATGAGTTCCACACAGTGTGGTATACAGATTTTAAATTTGGAAAAAATAGAGCACAACTAATGGATCGTTACTCAGTATCATCAGATATCGTGAGGTATCGGGAGAGAAAAAGTTGGATCAGTGCATCCCTAGTTGACATTGGCCGGTTCTGTGGACTGCATTCAATGCCAATGTTTTTTTTGTTTTTTTTTACATCCAATGCCAACGTCTCTTACATCCTCACTTTCTATAATATCGGTGCCTGGCAGTATTGTTAAAGTTACGGAAATATAGTGTTAAATAAACTAATTAACTACTAAGGTATGTTGGGGTAACAAACATCTGGTTTAGCTTAATGAAAGCTCTTACAACTCCACAACCTTACTTTCCGTCTCGCTACATATAGGGCACAGTGCTTCTTGTTTTGGCACTGTATGTTGGCGGATTCATCCAATATGAACGTAATTCCTAAGATATCGGACTTTCTGAGGAAGGAAGTGGGGCAATAGAAACTGATTAAACAAGTATGCCAATCTGTTACATAAGAAATCATCCACAAACAGACAAGAGGAACCTTCATCTAATCTAAGACACGTCCTTATAACTGAGAGATATGGAGAAAGATAATGACACGGAATCTCCCAATAGCCAACGGAGACAAATGAACTAACAAGAGAAAGGCAGACAAAGATGGACAGGACAAGTATAAGAGTAAGAATGTTTCATATTTTAAGAAATCAGTTCCAAGTTGGCTTCATTTTTGTTTCTACTACACAATACAATACAATCTTTTTGTCTCTGTGTTAGGGGGTGTTTAAGCAAAGAGAAAAAAAAAACCAAGGACACTTTGTTGGCTCTAAACTTACAGTATTTACTGTATTCATCCCATCCAAGTCTCTGTAACCGCAACACGACAGGAGAGAAACAATCCCTGTAAAGAGACACAGGCCTGTGTTTCACTCAATGTGTCCTTAGCAGAGGCGGAAGGTTTGATCACATACACAGTTTCAAAGGTTGGAGGGTCACCTGATCCTCTGTGTGTGTGTGTGTGTGTGTGTGTGTGTGTGTGGTAGTGGGGGGGTGCTCAATGCCTTGGGGTAATGGTATAATAGGCACCAACCCACCCCAGGGGTCAAACCTCTCCAGCCCTTGGACAAAGTGTCCCGCCTCAGCCATATTTGATTTCAAGGGACAATCTTTGAATTGATGGGTTCTGGACAGGTACGAAAGAGACCAAGGGGGACGATCATGCTCTTTTGATTTTCTTCTCAACGCTTTTCCTCGTCAGGCCAATATTATGCTCGGTTAAGTTTTCACCAGTTAATGTGATGGGCTCAGCTCAGTGTGAGTCCTCTTATCTGACCGGAGAAATCCATGTCAAGAAAAGGCATTTGAGAGTTTGTGAAAGATTAAACACTTATACTGATGTATTTCTGGTGTTTTACATTAGGTTTAGAATCAGTTATAGCCTTGTAAGCCACATGAGACATCCTTGCAGAGGTCCTCTCTGGCTCATTTGTTCACCACTTGAAAGGATTTGTTAGTGCTTATAAACCATTGTGCAGTTTAGAAACAGAATAGAAATACGTTTCTAATATATATGTGGATTGTCCCCGGTATCATGGAAAGACGTTTAACAACTCAGTTGAAAAGGAAAACCAGGGGTTGCTCTCTGGAGAAGTTTGAGCTTTTACAAACAAAGATGTCTGTACCCATATGAGGAAATGGCAGTGAATAATACAAGCAATTTACAACGAGTATGTTTGATATAGGGAAACATTCCAACTGGATGACAGACAAACATTCATGGAAAAATCTTGGTGTATATGACAGCAGACTCCTCTGTCAAACTGAATTTCAACTGATTCAGTACATCACCCTTCAGCACAAAACTGCTAGGCAATGGCACTGAATCAATGCCGCAGGGCATCAGCGGTGGGAAGTGAGCCAACTCGGAGATATAGTGCCTTCTAGAGAATGGCGGACTATATCACAAACCCTTATTGTGGCAGGATGCCACTTTGACTGACGTACATCCTCTGGCATTGAGATCACAATCATCAATGACTATTTTGCACTGGTGGAAGAAGTACTCAGATCTTTTACTTGAGTAAAAGTAGTAATACCACAGTGTAGAAATACTTGGTTAAAAGTAAAAGTAATGAAGTAGTGTTAGCATCAAAATATACTTAAAGTACCAAAAGTAAAAGTACTCATTCGGCAGAATCATGTCATTATCATTAGAATTACTGATGCATTAATGTAAGCATGACTTTAATGTTGAAGCTGGTAAAAGTGGAGCTATTTTTAATTACTTTATACAGCTTAACCTATATTATTCCATCATAATTATTTGTTGATCAATCTGAATCAGTAACTAAAGTTATCAAATAAATGTAGTGGAGTGAAAAGTCCCCTGCTTTTGAGAGGCAGGGGACTTTTCACTCTTTTCACTAGTAGAAGTATAAAGTAGCATAAAATGAAAATACTCAAGTAAAGTACAAGTACCTCAAAATTGTACTTAAGTACAGTCCTTGAGTAAATGTACTTAGTTACTTTCCACCACTGCTATCTTGAAATTACAGTCTCATAGATGATGCATGTGCACACTGACTGTATGTTCAGTGAAATACGGCTGGCAGAAGTTTAAAGCACTATGATTGTCTTATTTTTTGTTTTAGCCTATTAGCACAAATTACACGATACTTTACTTGATTGTCAAACATTTTCCAAAGCGTAGTTCTTTAGTCTGATTTTCTTTCTCCAAGCCAGCCATTTGTTTGTTCTTTTAAAGTGTGAACGTGCTTGAGATAGCTAATCCATCACAATGAATAATTTTTGGCCTTTATTTATTTGCATTATTATATAAGAAATGTTATCGTTGAATCTATAAGGACCACTTTTAAAACCCTAATTTGCTCCATACAAGATTTGAGTTGGCTGAAAAAAACGAAAAAAACAATACCAAACATGAATGTTGTGAAAAGGATAACATGAACTTAACTGTTTCTTGCATGGAAAGGTTTGCTGTTTTACAGCAAATATGAAAACTCAGAAAGTCAGATTGTGCCTGAATGTATCAACATGTAATATTTAAAATAGTCTCGGCTGAGAAATTAGAAGTTACAATTTTTACATCATGGTGGCTTAAATAAAGTTATTTTCACATAATAGCAAAATGTATTTAAACCAGTGCCTGAAATGTAGGATGCCAATTAAAAAAATATATGGTCTACTTTTGAAAATGTTCACCAGTAATATACAGCATTTGTACTTG
>NTHP01000066.1:635740-661082 GCA_003416845.1 Oplegnathus fasciatus | reverse complement strand
TTGAAGTAATACAGTGGCACTAAGGTAAAGATGGTGGGAATCAAAAGCTCTATATGCAGACAAATGTGTAGTAACAGTGTACATGCTGTACACAACAAAAGTAAATCAGAGTTGACACTGATCATTTCAATTTTACTAATCTATCCTTCACGAATTAAGTGTGAGACAGGTTGGTCATTCCACCGTAAGTGAATAAACCAAGCAGAAGGAAGTGAAATACTGTCCCGGTGTGATAGTCTGAACCATCGGTACATCTGTATGACAACTGTGGTAAATGAGAGCTCATCTGTCAGCAGTCAGTCCTCACAGAGCGACACAGCCTCCCACCAACCACACGCACGCTGAACCCTTTGTAAACAAACACTAACTAGAGAGAATAGATCCCTCGATCATCATCACACAGCTGCAAACACAGATGTGTTGAGAATCCTGTCATGTAACAGAAACAGACGAGGCTGAACAGGAAGTACAGTAGGTTTTCAACACACCATTCGCACACATCCAGTAACTGGTGTGGCCGATGAAAAGATATAAAGCCAAACGCTTTCTAAATAAGGAGGAACAGTGGAGAACTATCAGGTGCAGATATGGATTCTGACGAACATGGTCGGTTGGGAACAATAAGCTTTCAGGACAGCAAAGACTCAAACAGCCTGACATGAAATTACAGAATGGTGGTGAAATTTTTTGAATTCTTCTGTTCTATAAGAAATTGAATCCAATGCAGAAATGGTCCTTTCTGTCAAAGACAACACAGCCATTGTCCTCCAGAGTAAGGGAGCATTTTCCTGAAAGGCTATCTGCCTGGTGGCCCCGGGCTAATCTGGGCTGTGTGGAGTAGAGGTCACAGGGCACATGCTTAGCCTGGTTTTGGCTGGCGGTCTGAGCACAGATCCTTCACATCACTACTTAGGTCAGGTGCTCAATTTGCTTAGAGATAATGTGACAAAAGGGCTTACATACCTTTCAGTGGTTTCCTTCTTTTTTCTCAGTACTTTTGCTTAAGAAGAATCAGGAAACCACCGGCTGTGAGACTCAGTTTAAGATTGATGGTTGAACTCAAACCAGATTAAACAACCTGAGGTGAAGAGTCAAACACAGAGTCTGCTCACATGCACAGTGACAGGCTGTTCGAATTCATTTGAACGCAACCTATGTAGCCTATCCTAAAACACGCTGTGCCCAGAGTCACACCGGATTTCACTCCCCGTTTATTTGTGAGTGCAAGAACATTAATAGAGGGTAATGACAATAAAGTGCTATAAACCTGTATAATGTTCTACTTGTTGAATACTGTTGTTAGCCTGCTAACCACGCTAGCTCCTGCAGTTAATGCTTACAACAATGTCCGTGCTTTATTCCTGTCATGGTTTCTTTTTGCTTCAGCATGCAAGTAAGTTTCACCAGTCTGAGCCCCTTCTCGGGGTGCACCATATGTGATAAAAATTTTTCATCTTATGATATCATCAGTATTGGAACACGGCGTATTGATTTCACGACTACATACAGCAGCAACAAGCATTGCTGGAAGTGAAAGTGACATTGCTGCCAGCTCAAAAAAAAAAAGTAGCGACCTGGAAAGTGTGGAAGGGGGTTTGGATGTAAAAGTTATGTCCACAACAAAACGTGATAACACGTAAGAAGAAGATAATAGCAATAGGGTGCAATACAACAAATTTATTTCACCAATCACACAAAGAGAGCGCAACAGCTTATTTGAAGTCCAAACTCTCAAATAGACTTTGTCTCCAGCTACAATTTAAAATAAAGTATTTTTCAGAATTTTACCATAAGTATTGTTTAAGCAAAACTACCCTGCAATATTATGATTATTATCATTTTAAAGCAATATCACCCACCCCTACCATGTTCATTCATTCACGGGGAATCCACTGCTTCACTTGAGTAACAAGACAATGTTAGAAGGCAGTTGTGTTTTACAAAGTCAAATCCCTGTTTGAACTGGATTTTTTAATAAAAAAGTGCCAGCCCTATATTGTAATATTATCTAGGATGTTCACTGATGAGTATTCTTATTAAAAAGCCGCACCCAGGACACCAGAGCAAGTTGAAAATGATGGCCTGAGTAAGTTAACATTCAACAGTATGCTGTTAATTCATAAGTAAGAGAATAAAGCGCCATATAATCTGCTTATCTGATTACGCCCTCATTCCGGGTGCTTGCAACCTAGCATCCTAAATAATGTGCAACACAACCGTTGTTGAGCAGGAAAGCTGGAGCTGGCTGAGAAAGATGACCTGCGCTACATGTTGCTCTGCTGTGTCTTTGTGGTAATCAAATCTGAATGTTTCATAGAATGAAGATTAAGCCCTTACTTCCTGCTCAGTTCCACGGAGTCAGCTGTCTTTTCAAACGCTGGGTCTGAGTTGATGTGGCTGATGAAGGCCAGATGTGGATCGCCACAGCGCACACATTTTCTTTCTTCAGAGAAATTGAGAGTTACAGTGTTGCTTTACAAACAGGCGAACCGATCTGTGGTCCTCCATGAAATACCATTCATGTCACTGGTAGTTCATGCTGTATTAAGCAACACCTTGGTTTAGTTTTGGAAGGGATGTGTTAGTTTAATGCCACGTGTATTTTTTTTTTTCTTCCATTTCTGTTTTTATTTCTTTACCACAAACGTGTCTATCACTAAGGGTCATTGTAAAGTCATGAGGATTGTTGGTGCATCAATTTTCTAGGCTATTTGGCTCCCCTTGGACTTGTCAGGAACCTAGAATTAAACTTTTTCATGCTGTTCCACTGAAAAACCCATTTTTGTACCAGAAGAATTAATGCAAAATGCTCAAGTTGTTAAATATATGTTATATTCCCCTCGATTTCAATTTTACTATCAGAATAGATGTTGAAATAAGAGACAGATCACTTCCTTTTCGCCAGACATCCCCCATCATCTCCCCGCTGGAGCTACCGTAAACATGAGCCATAATGCTCTTCCTGTCATCTACTGTGCACACATTGAACAGCTTATCCCCCAATAAGACAGCATGGCAGGCCTGCATCCCATTATATAAGAACAGATCTGGATACTCAAATTACATTGATTATAAGATAAAGTAATAATGTAGAGTATATCCCATCCTGACCTTCAGTCAACAGCACAGTTACTGGAATGAGAAAGGTTCATAAAACCCAATAAAATGCAAACACATAGTTTCCCATGGTCAAGGACTGGCTGCGTGCTACTGCCAAATTAAAATTTCAAAACCATTTTGTGCTTACACAAGATGCTACAATACCAAAAACAAACAATAAAATGACCTTCCCTGTATTTTCTTTCCCTCAAGGAACCTGTCTGGTTAAACACAGCACATAAAATCTGTCCTCGAATACAACCATGTGTAACTTATGTTTCCTCCTCAGTCACTATTAATCCCGGCCATGTTTCCTCCTCTGTTACGTTTGTTCCCGGCCATGTCTAAAGATGTCCAAAATCTGTGATAAACAGCAGAGGAGTCTGGTCTGGCCTGGCCTGAGTGACTAAATGGACTCCTGCAAATGAGTTTTACAGGAGATCAGTGGGAGACCAGGTTTCAAATCCCCAAAGCCCTGTAGTGCCAAAGCAGGAAGAAGCCACTGATGTAACCTGTCTGCCATGGGTGTCTGGTCATTCAGATTCCCTAACGACGAGTCGGACTGTAATGTTCATAGATGACAAATTGAGTCTAATCCATTATGTAGCACAGAGCTGCTCCTTCTCGTTGAAAAATGATCAAAAAAACAGGGCAGCTCCTCAAAACATGCCCATGACCAGTCTTAAATATATCAGCCATGCCATGAAGAGTTCAGAGAAATAGTCAAAGCCCTAGTGTAATCCTCGTGTAATATGGTAAGCAGATTTTGCTTCCATATGTTCTTATTAGGATCCAAATGTGCGAGGCTGGTAGTGGCATAAATACGAACACACTGAAGCCCTTATTTAAAAGAAAAATCTCAGCCATTATCTAATTTATGATGAGGGGGTACAAAAAAAACCCCACAGACTATCCAGTGACCTTGTGTTAAACTTGTTGTGGGGGGTGAGATGAGAGAGAAAGGACGCACAGATCCATACAAACACACTCGCAGCCGCATATGTACTTTTCTCCACACCTGGATTAGTTTATGCCGTCTCACCTCTCAGCTCAAATCTCTTCTTGAAACATTAGCACTATTCACTCACGCACGCTCTCAGTGCTTCAAACACCTACTCTGTAACTCTATCCTGTGTAAGAGTTGGTGTCGACAATTACGTCAGTTTAAAAAAAGTTGAATAATTTCACCAATTTCACATCTGGGGGAATACAAACACCTGGAACAGCTCTGAGGAGAAGTGTAAATGAATGAATGAATGAATGAATTCTCAAACTCTTGGTTGGTAAGATGTTTTGCATCTTTTTTTAGGATGATAGGGAAAAACAAAACATCCTCTATTCCAGAATCAGAGTTCAGAAGTTCACCAGTATTGACTACAATATAAGCCAAATTAGTACATTTGTAATGAAAACCCCTTGGGAATGTTCTGATCTGTGAAAAGAAGGTGATCTCATAAACATCTGTCTATGTGAAACATCTGCTGGTGCTTTTGACAAGAAGAAAGCCAAATCAAAATGATCTTAAAATTTGAGAGAACAATACTTTTGGGACATTGTGAGGAGACAGAAAACATTCTGCCTTTTGGGCATTTTTTAAAGCGTTACATCGTGATAAGAATGGATCTTCTGTAAATAAATAACATGATAAAAGCCACCTGTGGATCTCCCAGAGCTGGACAATAAAGTACACACTAGCAATGTTTAATTCTTAGTATGTGTGTTTGAATTAGACAGAAAAGAAAGCATTGAGACACAATAACTGCATATCTGAAAAAAAGGGATTGATGCCAATATAATACACTGATATAATTTCACAAAGATTAGCTAGAACTTAATTAATTCTGCCAAAGATGCCAGGTACCAGTTACTATGTTTCAAGTTATAAGCAATGGCAAAGAACTGTGGAGAAAGACGCATCTATGCTGCAATTTGATAGTATTACTATGAACAATTTGTGTCACTATGTTACAAATTACAAGCATAGAAATAGTATGGAGTACGGACAGAAAGAAAGTATAAACTGTATTAAAGGTGTAGTCTATGATTGTGGAGAAAGCTTGTTGATATTTGAACTCAACAGCAAAACAAATACACCCCGCAAACTCGCGTGAGTAACGCACAGCATTCGCTTGTCCTGTGTACAAGCATGAGTTGTGACATATTATACCAAAGTGTTTAGTGGAAACGCATCTAAAGCGCCTGTATTTGACGACCTGGGTTGGTGGCTCTACCAGAGCCACTCTGTTTGTTTCCTGTTTACAGAGCCAGGGCTGTGTATGAACACCAGACTGTTTTTTTCAGCGCACACACAGAACGGAAAGCTAGCAGACTGTGAGGAGATATTCACTGAATTTGACAAAAACTGTTTTGGATTAGAATCGTAGACTACATCTTTAAGGGGTGCATCACACTGCAAGTAGCAGATATAATAACAAGACTAAGAGTCTACAGCCACGCTAGCGGCTCTGTGAGGCTGTACTTGGGCACAGCAGTGCTTTGAGCTAAGGGCCAGCATGCTAACACCTGCTGATTTCCTTAGCACTAAACCCAAAGTGCAGCTTAAGCTGATGGGAATGTCATTAGTTTTGCAGGTATTTGGTCATAAACCAAAGTATTGAACTTCAGCAATCATCAGGACTTATACTCTGGACACCACTTCAATCCAGATTTCGTGGCAATTCATCCAACAGTTGTTGAGATATTTCAGTGTGGACCAAAGCGGTGAAGGCAGGCACTAGGACCTGGAGCACTCCGCAGTCACACAGCGCCTGCAGCCTCTGGGACACTGCTCACTTACTTTCAGAACAGTTTTCAAACAAGTGCAAGACTCGGAAAGGACTGTTTAGGATAATTGACAAAGAATTTGTTCTTCCCCTCCCTGGCATCTTGTGGAATTGGACACAAACTGGAATATATTTCAGTGATCCTCGGGAGTCTTACGTCAGTGGAGAGAAGAGAGAGCTTCTACAGAGGTAGAGGACTATTTTATCTTCACCAGCACTGCATGAATCTACAGTATAACTTAGTACCGTATAAAATACTACTGTATAAAATGCAAAGCAACAAAGTAGTTCAACATGTATTGCATCACATTAAACCAATTTACAGACAAAGGAAAGTTTTTTTTTATATTGAATGGTTTTAGAGTAAAACCTCTGTAGGTAGGTGAGAAAGAAAGTGTTGAACAAGGTAAACTTTCACATGCAACATTTAGACATTTTTATACTTTCTGTCTCTATATTTTATGATAGTTACCTGCTGAGGATTTTATTAAAATTGTTGTGTTTTAGAGGGTTTAGGGTCAAAGATCAGATCCAAAAGGGAACTGATCATCCCCTCCATCCCCTCAGAAACTGTTGAAGCTTAGCCTTAGGGCTCATCAGGTTACAATAGCACCGATCAGACCTGCACTCGTCTCCTTTGGCTAGGTAATATTCTCAAAGCATTCCTGCAGAGTTTTTGTATTTGTATGGCATGCTGAGTTGGAAACAAGGAGCTAGCTGCAGGGTAGTTTTCTCAAATTATGTGTGCCACAGAGTTAAAACTAATTATTGCATTCTTGACATAATGGCAGGTGATTATACCCGAGAAGACTTGCTACACTATTTTGATAAAAAGGTACTGTATATTTGTCATTTTGGAATAGCGATTCAAACAGACCTTTAAATATACATATGATTTATTTTGCCCACATTTCATTATATTTTCACGAACTCATTTGCACTCTCCTGTATTGAACACTTGAGAAAAACCACTTATACATCTTCTACATGTTCGCTGGGGTGTAGTGTTAAATAGTTTCAGAGTATATTGAGAGTTTACAGACAGAGTGGGTCTGCATTTGAGCTACACAGTAAATATGGGAACAGAGCAACTCATTTATAAACTAAACCATATGGCTGTTATCAACTGGCATGACAAATACTGCACTATCAATAGGGAGGCTTCTCTGCACTCAAACAAAAGAGGCAGTGGTCAGTTTACAATGACAAAGAGAGTGATGAAATCAGAGGGGGGTGGGCTGAAGGTAGGAAGCTGGTCTCAGTGTTTAATTAAGGTACTTTTGGTTTGTAAAGGAAAAGAAATAACATAAGCTGATTTCATTTTTTTCCCCGCAATGCATCTCTGAGCGTATCTGTGGTCTCTTACATACATCAAATGTTTATCTTCATCAATGGCAGCTTCATTTCAAGGCCAATTTTACTCTCTGTGATGAGGGGTTGAGTTTGTCATCTAGTCTTTTGAGGCATCTTTGATCTAGCGGTCACTTGTTCTGTGTGGTTGATGCTCAATGCTGCCTTCAAAGGGAACTTGAGCACACAGCATGCTTGGCAATTGTGTATAAACTTGCATCTGAAGCTGAAAAAGAGTGGATGCTACATGACCCCTTGTATTCATTTTTGTGGTAAATTATTTTGTGTTTCCAGCATTTAAATAAAGGAAGAAGAAAAATGTAGCCACCAAGTTTACTACCCTCCAAAGGCTGCTTTGTGAAAAACTTTCTGAAAAACTCTGCTTCTGAACTCATGAATTGCACAATAGTGGGTCATTCATACGGACTCCACTTCTGAACACAGTAAACACAACCACATTTGATTAAATTAAAGACAACGTTTAAGAAGCCAAATTTTGTGAGATGCCAGATGAGAAACATGTTATCCACCACACTATGCCAAGCATGCTAAATATTTTTGAAATTTTTTTAATCAAAAATATTTCACTACATGTTTGATTGATGCACCATATATCCCCCAAAGCAACATGTGTCTACACGCATGCTTCTGTGTGTCTTCACTATAATATGTGTTGCTGCTTACTTGAACATAGAGTAATGAAATATGTCTGAACCTCCCAAACTAAGGTGCTAATTAAGGTGGTGGGACTTTGGAAGGGGTTTTCCCGTGGCTTGTCCTCAGCTGACATGTCTGTCTAAATCTTCAATTGTGAGAATATTGAGGCATAAACTCTGTCGAGCACTTTCATGGAGTCTCCAAATTAGGACTGCAAAATTACACGCTTCATCAGTTAATCTCTTGACTATCTGTTTAACTGAATGATCAACTGATTGGTCAATAAAAAAGGTAAAATGTCTATGTCAAGTTCCCAGAGCCCAAAGTGAAGTATTCAAATTGCTTGTTTGTCTAACGAACAGTTTAAAGGTGCAGTATGTAGCATTTAGTGGTATCTAGCAGTGAGATTGCAGATTGCAACCAAATGAATACCCCTGCCCTCACCCCTCCCTTTCCAAGCGTGTAGGTGAACCTACGGTGGCCTTCAGGTTCGTTCGCGCAGGGTTTGTTGATCGGATCGTATGTCAACGATTGAAGGGATGATCAACAATTAGTTTTTCCTTCGCTGATATTAAGGCGATTTTAACTAACTTACTATCAGAACTAAGATGTTATAAAAGTAATCTGTAGAATCTGCGCAGTCCACTGTGCATTTAGAGATGTTTCTGGTGGAACAGCATGTCCACCTGCTGAGCCCCGTTCATGAGCACGAGTGACAAGTGAATCTTAAATCCTTAATTACAAACCAGTTTGCCGTCTCTTTTCCATGGATCTGACACCCCACATCTCCGTTCTCCGTATGCCTGCTCACCAAAACTTTGTTCTGTGCTCCATAAGAGTAGTTAACGTTATGGATATGATTTGGATTGTGATATTAAAGATAAAACAATAATGTTAAATGGAACATTTTTTTAAGAGGGAACCGTTGTTTGAATAGAGGAGACATTGCTATTAAATCGATTTTTTTAATGTTTAAATATTTTAAATAAAATGTTCACACACCATATCACCTCATAAGCTGCTGGTCTCGAGTAATCACAATTGGACAATATGAAAATAGAAACAATCACCCAATTCGTCGCCACCAAATTCAAGCTGCCACTTCAACGTAAAAACGCAAAAGGCCCTCTCTAGAGCCAGTTTGTCCGTTCTGGACTACTGTAGAAACATGGCGGTGCAACATGGCGGACTCGATGGAAGAGGAACCGCTCCCTATATAGATATGAAGGGCTCATTCTAAGCTAACGAAACCACAACGATTCTCAGTTTCAGGTGATTATACACTAATGAAAACATAATTATGAATGTTATATTCCATTTCTGCCAATAGATCCTCCTAAATCCTATGTAGTGCTCCTTTAAATATAAAGGAGATATTAAAGATATGTAGGCTAATTTAAAATGATATAAAACAGAAAAGCACATCATCACATTTGAAAAGCTGAAACCAGGCAATGTTTGAGAAAAATAATCTAAAGAGAAGTGAAATTCTGAAAGTCCTTTCACAAGTAAATGCCCCTCGGCTGATTGATTAATCAACTAAATCTTTCAAATGTGGTTTATTCAGTGTTAGACATGATCTAACGGGAGTTGAGGTGGAAGATGGTAAAAATGTTGACTTTAATTTTCTTCCACCATCATTTCTGTCTTTTTCCATCTCTTCTGGTATGCAGAGCAACAATGTACATCGGTGGAGCTCTTCTACACTCCAGCATTCCTCATTTCAGAACAATCTGTTCCACAGGTGGAAGAACCGGGTCTGGCAGACCAGGCTCAAACTCTTAGACAGGTTACAGATGCTGTATGGTACATCTGAGCAGAACCAGGGTGTAAAGGCTCCTGCATGCCTAAAGACAAACCTGTTCATGCAAAGAAACATCCGTCCGCATTCATTCAGACACCTTTCTCCTGAACTAGCTGATCAGATAATGAGTTTTGTTATACTCCTGCTTTTCTTTACATTCATCTGACTCTTCATCTTCACCCCTGTTTTGTTTTGTTGGAGACGTAATGAGGTCCAGTCCTGCCTTTCAAAATTTAAAAGTGAACCATTGACAAAAAATCAAAGTTGCTCTGGAGTTAGAACTACTTTTATCAAGCAATACATTTACATTTGGGTGTTCTTGTTGTTTTAGCAAGATTTTTAAACAATAATAATGATGAAATAATAATGTTAACAGTGCTATATCTTTTTTCTTAGAAAGTCCTTATGTTTTTTCCATCTACATCTTGCACCTGTTATACACACAGTTTTTATTCTATTTTCACATTCCTAACTTGGTGGCCAAACTCAGCACTTGCTCAGCAGCATCGGTTTCATAGCAAACACACAAGAGTGAATAGTTTCCACATGGAATAAAGAGCACCACATAATCCTACTAAGCAGCAAACTAGGAAGATACAGACTACATCAGAATGTAAACAATCACAATTTTAATTTTCCTCTGATATTTTCTGCAATTTTCTGTATAGTTACACAACTCCAGGAATTCAGAGATGCACAAAATTAACTTTTCCTCCTCCGTTAATGCCAGAATCCCATTGGAGCACAGTGTGGAGGACAGCATATTTGAAGTTCAATTGAGTTCAAAGTTCAAATTAGTTGAACTTTGGTGGCAAAACCCGGTGGAAACTCAGGCTGGCCACTGTGGCTCTCTCCACTGGAAAGAATGGTCTTGCTCTGGACAATGTCGAACTTGAAGCCCTGTAATGGTTCCTTGATGTCCCATAACTTTTGTTAGAATCCCCCTTTTGCTCGATTCCTAGAAGCGTGTAGCATGTGCTTTATGAAGCTACTAAAAAGGGTTTTTAGCTGACATGAAAGCATGACAAAAGAGAGCAAATCAGAAAACAGTAAAGCTCCAATCTCAGGGATGTACAGTTAAACAGTTACAGTTTTATTATAGTATCACAGTTCTTAATGACAGTAATTCCTGGGGTTACACAGGATTAGTTTATATATAACAGGACTAGGTCCTGTGTAACCCCATATATTGACCCCGTATACATATTGATAAAAGCAAACACTCCTTTTCCTGACTGAGTTTTACGGTGAGCAGCTGAGGAGAAGAACAAGTGAAAGAATTTACAGACTACTTCACGTTTTGACCAAGAAACACCTTGAAAACTACTGCAAAAGGTGGAAAAACTTGCAGGTTAAAGTCTTAAACCTACTTAAATCAATTGATTGATTAAAAATACTGTCTCTTACCATCTTTAGGTGTCATAATAAACAAGATGAGTATTTTGATCACTTTTCCTCTTTTCCTGCCCCCCCCAAAAAAGCAGTAATAGCTTTTTTGCCTACAATTACAGGAGCTTGTGTTATTCCTCCCCTCGCTGGCATCAAACCGGATTAGCCACCCTTCATATATAATTGCATCAGCATCTATCCTTCCATGCAGACATGTCCCATCATCTCTTGCAGCCTCAGGCACAGTTCAAGGAACATGGTACCCACTTACAAAACATGGAAAGAAAAACGTACAGTAGGCTACTGTTAAAACCTACTGCTGTATAACGGCAGACAGTGTTATCTCTCTTAATAACTCAGGAGGAGCTCCTCCCTCGGATTTCACAGCGGACATTAACATAGGGCACTGGTCCAAGTTCAACCATTTATAGCAACCTTAACAGGTTAAAATGGCATATAAAACAATGTAAAGGTGAATATGTGTGGGGATAAGCAGCAGAGATACAACAAGCCTGTGCCTGCGATTGAGCGGTATTGCCTCTCTCCACTGAAGTGCCCCAGCAAGCAGGAGTACCTCATCATCTCAGAGTACGACTTACAATAAGGCCACACACACACAGTCTGTGAACTGTGACTCACGCTCCTCATCCAGCACGCCGACTACAACTCAACCCCGTAAACCCAACTATTCATGTGTAACTTCTGCTCTTTCAGACACAGTCAACTCTACATTAACGCCATTTTGAGAAGGGAAACTTGCTTTTAGAATGTATTTATCAAAATGTAGAAGAGTTTCAACCCAGAACTCGTACTGATGATGATTGTTTTCCGTAGATGCTGTTTAACTGCTAACACAGATCAATGGCCTTGTCCAACATCCAAATTTGTATTCTGACTCCACTTTTTCAAGCTTGTAATTTGCCTGAATTATCGCAGTTATAGAGTATAGACTAATTGTGTAAAGGAATCTTCTCTTTCATGTGAGTCACTAAAAACAAATAAGGCAAAAGCCCAGACGACCACTAAAAGTAACAGGATATAAACAGTCAAATTTGCTTAAAATAGAAAATGTCAAACAGAGCACCACGTATGCATTTTTACATACACACCACCGCTTCTGTGGCGTCACTTTATTTACCCTCCATAACAGCAGGGGTGAATTTATTTGGAGAAGGTGTAACCATAATATGGGGATATGGAAAATTGCAATGACCAAAACAATGGCTGCAGTAAAAGAGCCACAAAAGGTGTCCGAGGGTATATGAGAAGCCGTTTGATTGGTCATAAAAAGGTGCAGATATATCACACGCTCAGTGAAGCGAGACTTTATACAATCAATTTGGAAAGAGTTTGCCACAAAATGTCAAAGCAAGAATGGAAACAAAAGCCAGAAAAAGAAATGGAGTCCTTTTTCCCCAAGGTGGCAAAACAATAGTGATAGTTTAGACCAACTCCAGACTGTGTCGTACCTTGGAGCTGCTGCACAAAGAATGAATATTTTGGCAAAGGAGGGTCGGCACTTGACAAAGTCCTACACCAATGTGTGGTGCTTGTACTGCAAATGTGTACTTTCTTCTATAAAAACTCGCTATGAGCCTCTTTGGCCCCTCTGCATCCTGGTTTTCATTTGGTGAAAATGAAAAAAAACAACAGCATTTGGGACATTAATTTTGTTGTGACAAATAAACACAACAAACCACAACTCAGTATCTACAAAACAACACATGGACTGATGGATTGTTCCAAAACCAAGAATATATTGCGGATAATGTTTTCAGACTAACAAAGCCGCAAAAACCAACATGATATCTGAAACTGTTTGAACTGGCGCTCCTCAGTAATACCACTGACAGACACAAACAGTAATAAACAGAAGTCTAAACAGAGGGCTCATCTTATTTCTACAGCGAAACAGTCGGACTGTGAGTAAAATGGCTTGAATGTTTTTTCAGCAGAATTCCTGAAAGGTAAAAGATGTGTCTGGCACTCTATTTTCAATATGACAATAATAGACTCAACATCAGTGTGGATGCAGGAGGATGTAAAGGTCTGGCCAAATAATTTCCTTGAGTGAAGGGAGAAATCAAAGTAGCTACTCTGTCCAAGCCTTGAAAGCCATATCTGATCTGGCATCTGCCGTTGTAATGTCCTTCAATAATTGAACTGGCTGTAATCCTGAAAACAAAAAAATCAGCGGGGTTACACTTATTATCAGCAGGAGAGCTTGAGACAGCTCCGGGTCATCGAGGCAGTATTTCAAGTTCAACTCTTAACTGGGCCAAAGTTAATTCACAAGTCGACTTCATGATAATAAATAGTTCATCTCCGGAGACGGAGGTCTGCCAAGACTGGATCACCGACTGCTTCCGCCGTGCTGTTGAACACAACATACGCTGACCTCCCTTGAGTCATTGTTGTAAGAGTTTATTTAACTCATTTGGAGTACTCGAGCAAAGCCGGTTTCTCCGCCGAGCCTGTTGTGTTTAAGGACATTGTGTATAGAGACCGGGGTCAGCTGCGTTTCCTCAGCGCAGTGAGACCAAACACAGCCATCAGTGAGTAATGAAACTGTCCTTGTTAAATCTGCCATTTACCATTCTCATGTGGTTGTTTCAGCCATAGTCACTGATTACATTTCGTTGGGCAATATAAAGAAAGATGTTGTACGCTTTATGACACATTCTTTCTCAAGCTGTTTTCACTTATCTCTGACATCAAAAAACATCAATAGTTTTTGTTGCATGCCATGTGTGATCAGCTGTATAATCTGAGTGATCAACAGGAAGTATGTTCTAAGTCCTCTTGTGGGAACTCCTTAGCTTGTAAATATATAAATCACAAAGCTACATTATCATTTCTGCAGATTGTGTATGACAGGAAACATAAACAATAGGCTGCTATTGTCATCTAGATGTTGCAATCAAAGTATCCGTTCTCAGTAATAACTCTGAAGTTTCTATCTGTTGCATCACTAAAAGCCTTGGATGAAAAGTCAGAGTCCGGTCTTTGAGCCTTTGCTGACTGACTGGCCCCCCCCCGAACTGCTCTTGGGCTCAACTCAGTTCGGTATCAGTTTGGACCTGATGTGGTCTTCTGGTCTCAGCGCCAGGCAGACTTTCACACATCTGCCTTAAATCACAACTGACTGCCAGCGGAGGCCCCATTTCTCAACCAAAAGGTCATATTTGTTGGAAACTGTTTCCCACATAGTTGTCTGATAACAGTAAAACAGAAAATTGCCTCAACTAGATGCAACAGGACAGCAGTAAGGAAAAATGGGAAATTATGTGCGTCAATTGCATGCCATTATCCTTCTTAACGTGTTTCCTTTGACTAGCTGCCAGAAGACAAAATAAGACATTTCACTTCCCTACAACTCGTCGACAAGCTGAGGCAGGCATGCAAAGGCTCAAAACCTCAAATGTAACCTTAATGTATTGCATGTGAGTCCTTGAACATTGCAATGTTCTCGCAAACATCCAGTACCACGTGTAAGCATGTCTGTTGGCATGTGTGAGGTAAAAAATGTTATACTCCAACAGGTTTATTGTGTTACATCATGTTATGGTGGTTTCTGGTTGTATTCATAGTAGCTTTAAAAACTGGGCTTTAAAAATGTGCCTGTTTCCATCCTATAGTCAGTTCTTTATTCATTCTGACTGAAGGAAATAAACACATGGTCAAAATCCAAACTCACATAACTCCAAGTTAGTCTGAAGCTCTGGTGTGAAGGTGATATTTCCTCAAATTGTTCATCTTAATGTTGAGGAGATTTCCAAAATGGATCTAAACTGACATTTATTGGCCTCATCCTGAACCAAAGCTGCAGTCTGTCAGTTTTCTACTCTATCGCTCACATTTCCCAGTATTTCCTAGATAAAATGGCACTTTTACAGATTCAACATTCAAAACAAACAACCATGTTTCAGTGAAGGCCAGACCTCCCAGCAGTTTATCTTCCACACAAATTCACTGCGGCGTCTTACTGTCTTTAGCCCATTGCCAGCTATCACCTCCTGCTGTTGCTGCTGTGCAGTGGGTGGGTGTGCTTGGGTCTTTGTTAAACAGACTCCAATTTGAATACACTGAGGGCTGCCTGATGCAAGATCTGTATTCAGAAAGAACACCATTTCTCCAAGGGGCCAAGGGGAGTATCAATGAAAGAATAAGAACTGAACTATCATTCACCTTTTTGTGCTGGACAACAGTCAGGAAGTATTTCAGTAATCAGGAACAGTTCTCGCTGACTGTATTAAACGTTTCCTCTATCTGGTAGTAAAGCAGAATGTAGCGGCACATAAGCTGCGTGTAACTGTCTCTTTTCTATACCTCTCACTGGGTTTTTTTCCATTTCAACACTACTTCTTCCTGTGTACCTACTCTCTGTGACTTGTAAAAGAAATTGCCTTGGGGAGGAATATACTGTACAGCAGTCATAGCAACAAAATTATGCCCTATTTAACTTTGACTGAAAACACCATTCAAGTTAAGAGATGTTTATACGCTATAATTCCTGCATCATCCTGCCTCTCCTTCCTTGTGTATCTATGAAAATCACCACAGCAGAGCTGCGTGCATGGTTAATTGATGGATTCCCATCCATCAATTAAGATGTGAGTGGCTCAAGAAACAGGACAAACAGTAACAACTGCAGAGGCTGAAATGCTTTGCCAGTAACCGGAGTCTAATTATAGTGGCAAGCAACAATATGTCGACAGTCTAGCAAGTCAGTCACAAAGCAGAAAAAAATGATTTAAAGATTTTTTTTCAGACATTATTGTTATGGAGTACAATTTCAAAGATTCATCCATAAAGCTACAATCAGTCTGCATCACTTTAGGTAACATAGGACCATTCTGCAACGTTTTAAAGTTAAATTCAGGATTGTGGGGGAAAAAGCTAAAAAGCTACATGTCACATGTAGATGTAATATCATTGACAATAGTGGAAAAAAAAATCTCCTTTGTAAAAAATTAATTTCTAAATCATTTATTTTATGAAATTGGTACAAAACTCAAGATCTTAAGATAAATAGATTAAACTTGATCACAAGACATCTACTACATGTCATTTGTCTGTTACATTTATTTAATAAATTGGATAAATTTAATAGATAAATACAGACTTAAATATGAAGGAAAATGTTTACAGTGGCATTTACAGTCAGACATTTCGAGTGTTACAGTGAGATTTTTTTTACACCTAAAAGAATACATTAACAATCAAATGATGTTGTGCACAGTTTTGATGAAATTAGAAAAAAATACAAAATAGTTTAAAGTTTTATTATTATTTATAAAATAAATAATGGACTTAATAATTCCCACTAGGTTGCAAATTATGAAATATTCTCCTTTGGACCTACATTTTGGTAAAACCCTCAAAGCTATAGCACAAATGATGATTTTTTTTTAATGAACTTTTAAAGTTTTAAAGTTTTAATATGTAGCACCACCGCCAGGAGAACTGTCCCATTATTTACAGTAATTATTGTAGTCAGTTTTGGAAGGAAGGAAAGAGGGGGAAGAAAAGACAGACAGGTTAAAAAAACAAACTATCATCAGTGTAAAGATGATAGTGTTCATGTATTTCATGTAGATCTCTACATTTTACTGTGGCTATCATTCCAGGAACCTCTGAGTGTGAGGGCTTAAATTCAGCACAAAGCTAATCTTCAGTTATGCACGAATGACCACAGCAGCGTAATGAGCAGCATGTCATTCAAAGCCCATTGGTGGCTTTCAGATAAAGTCACCTGCACCTCCCTTCCTCTTTGAATGAGAGCCAGCCCTGGTGGATCAGGTTACCTGGAGGGCTGTGTGACTTTTACCATATGAATGAAGCCACTGCCATTTTTTTCAGAGGGAGGTAGATTGTTCTGGGTCTGCAGACCGGATTGTGTGCCACCCTAGGCTGGTTGTCAGTCATGCCAGAAGGGGCGCATTAAACTCACTCCATTAGAGGTAATGAGTTGTAGGTCAGTGGTTGTGGGTGGCCTCTCCATTCAGGACTAACAGACCAAATAACTGACTGGCTTGCTGATTCAGTTAAGTCACACTGATAACTGTTTTGTCTGTCTTCACTGCTGCATACCTGTATCTACGGGAGCCTCAAACTATCCTGCAACAAGAAACTTAAACATAATTCAGTCAGTCAAATAACTTGGAATGACTACAATGTGACTAAAATACACTGCAGGAGAACTTGGACACTACAGGTGGATGAAATGCTATATGTGCAACAGCAGCAGTGTTGCAACAGAGTAACTTGCACATTAGCAGCAGAAGCAGCTTACAGTAGCAGATTAAAAGAGAGGACAGAGCAGTGACGACATTATAGATAGACCACAATATTACAAAGTATGGCCACAACTAACGGTAATTTTCATTATTGATTAATCTGCCAATTATTTCCTCAATTAATTTATGAATCATTTAAGACAAGATGAGACAGAACTTTATTTATCCTGATGGAAACTGTTGTGCAGCAGTTGCAGTACAAAGCAGGAAAGGGTGCAAATATAAAGAGTGCAAATCTAAAATATCAATAAAGTGCCGGTATAAAAATATCAATAAACATATACAAAACCCATAAAATCCAAAATATACACAATGCTAAAAATACAAACAAGGTTAACAATAAAGATCATAAGTTACTCATATCTCAGGTTGCTTATTGGTGAGTTTCAAATATACGAGATATGTATGGTGTACAAAATATCAGAAAAATAGAGAAAAAATTTCCCAGAGAGCAAGATCATGTATTCATATTGCTTGTTTTGTCACACCAACAGTCCTAAACCCAAAAATATTCAGTTTACTATCATGGAAAACAACAGAAAGTAGCAAATGAATTTTAGATGCTGGAACCAGGAAAAATGTTTGAGATTTTAGCTTGATAATTGATTAATTGATTATTAAAATTAATTTTAATAAATATTGTCTGCATACGTTCGTAATGTCTTCACTTCCTACAAGCATACACCAAGCTCAGTACAGCAAAGACTGAGCAGCACTAAAGGTACACTTCATCCCCATTAGACAATGGAGCAGCCACCAGCTAATATGTGGAAGCTACTAAGTGGACTCAATAGGAGAACTCTGGGAACTCAGACGACGAGGGGATTAAACCTTTTAGTGAGCACCTTCTACAAGGATCAGTCATTGTGTGGATATTCCCATCAAAATACCTCCAACTACTCCGGAAATATACTATCTGCTTAATTTTGATCAAAAAATGTAAACCCAGCAAACAGTTCAGTAATGAAAGCACATATAACAATCACGGCTTCATTCCATTTAGGTTTCCCAGCTCCAGGACTCTGGTACAGTATTGTGCATGCTTGCTGAGTGGTGTGGCTTTACTGGGGCTCTTAAACGGAACAGAGCATCATTATGTTATTATTTGCACCTGTGTTCTTCCTGCTAATGGTTAAAATGTCTGCTGTGAAAAGGGTCTATTCACACATAAACTATACATCCAACAATAATAATGATATGAAGAATATTATAAAGTTGACACATGCCCATTATTTTGAGTTAAAAGTGTTGCTTAATATTAAGAGAGCTGAGACAAAGAGAAAATATGCAGCAAATCCAATTCAGCCCATAATTAAGCACTACAGTGATATGAATCAAATATCAATATTCTTATCTCTCAACACCAACATCTGACCACCATATTAGATTAAGCTTCCATTTCTTCTTCAGTACTTTAGAAACATTAAAAACAGCATTAATGTGAGGGACATAATTGTTTCATTTGAGTTTCTATTCATTCTATTCAATATTGATATACTTGTGACCAACATCCAGGGATGGAAGACGTATTCAGATCCTTTATTTAAGTAAAAGTACGAATACCACACTGTGAAAATACTCCACTACAAGTAAAAGTCCTGCAATCAAAACCTTACTTAAGTAAAAGTATGTAGCAAAGTATTATCAGCAAAAGTAAAAGTACTCATTATGTAGTAAAATGGTTCCTGTCAGTGTTTTACTATTATACATGATGTTTTTGGATTAATATTACTGTTGCATTTTACTGCTGTAGATGTTTAAGGTTGAACTCATTTTAACTACTTTATATACTGTTGGGCAGTTTAATCTACAGCAATGCATCATGGTCTATAAGATCATCATATGTTTGTAGTGTCTCTGCCCTGTGAGAACCACGTATCTCTAAAAAGTCAACTTTTCATGAGAAAAACAGCCTGTTTTCAGCTTTGTGCCGATGCACTTTCCAGTTCATTTAAATGGTTTATTTAGCTTAAGAAGTTGGAGCATTTTCTCAACCCCCAAAGGGAAATTTAATCATTTGGTTTATCAGAAAAAAATCTACTTTAAAATCACCAAATACATGGTTTTCAGGAAACTGTGATCTGAAAAGTAACTAAAGCTGTCAGACAAATGAAGTGGAGTAAAAAGTACAATATTTGCCTCTGAAATGTTGTGGAGCAGAGGTATAAAGTTGCATAAAATGAAGATACTAAAGTAAAGTACAAGTACCTCGAAGCTACTTGAGTAAATGTACTTAGTTACATTCCACCACTGCCAACAACAACCAATGAAGACTAAGCACAGAAACAACAAGAAATTAATTCACAATTAAAACCAACACAGCAGATATTAGCAGCCAGAAAACGCCAAAACAGCCTCATAGCTTGTTCAACTAACACACAAACACCAACTGAACAAAACACCAAGTCACCATAAGTGTGTTAGCAGCAATAAGTCACTTAGCTTGATGGAGCAAAGCAGTGATCCTCAGCATCCCAGCGTTGAATAACCATTTTGGGAATAAGCCAGCTAGCAGCCGGGGGTCCCTCCCGACCGACCCCCTGTTTCCCCGGCTTGAAGCGACGTTTGAGGACGACAGTTGCTGAGAATGTCCAGCCGGAACACAGTTATAACCTTATTAAGCGACATGACAGTTGGCGGGTGAACCAGCTTATGAAATGTTACATTAGTCACTTAGTAGTTTGTAAATGATTAAAACAGGGAGCAGGGCACTGGCAGTACAAATAACCCGCCTCACCTGAAAAAGGTGTGTTTGATTTAAAGTTGCTCGGTGTGCGGAGCTGCTGGGAGCTGCTGTAAATTTGGTCGTTTTCTTTTATAATATCCTCAACATAGAAACGTGGGACTCCCCTGGATACTTTCACAGTACTTTAGTTTTACTTATTTCAACTTTGTTATATATATATACATATATATATAACTTATATACTTTTGAGTTATTAAATATATAACACAGCATCATATTTTATATACTGATCACATGTTTTGTTTGTAAAATCATGATCTGAAAATAACTAGTAACTACAGCTGTCAGATAAATGTAGGCTAGTGGAGTACAAAGTACAATATTTGCCTCTAAAAAGTAGTGGAGTAAAAGTGTAAAGTAGCATAAAGTGAAAATACTCAATTAGTACCTCAAAGTTGTTCTAAAATGTACTTTATTCTACCACTGGTAACAAAGCACACCACTGTTGCTGAATTGATCCAATGATCTAAATGTGAATTGATTTATAATTGTCTGTGGCTTCTGACGCTTGTTCACTTTATTTTAACCTCTAACTTTGTTTTTCCCCTTGGAAACAGCAGTTGACAAAAATAATCTCACCTCAAGATCCATTTCGTAGCTGTTCTGGAGCTTTCGACCACATCACATGATCTTCATCTGCAGATCAGAATCAGAAACAGGTTTACTGCCAAGTAGGTTTTCAAATCTAAGGAATTTGCCTTAGTATTTTGGTGTATAACAATAAAAATAGTAAAAGAAAAAAAGAGAAAAGTACAGCAAAAGTCAAAAATCATAAATAGAAAATAGAAAACTTTACAATAATAAATATGAAAAAAATATAAAATATATCTAAACTATATCTGTTGTTAAAATGAAAAGAGCTGTACAGTGTTTGAAAGAAGAGGAAGGAATGTGGAAAATATTGACCGAGAAATGTGCAAATGTTCACAGTATAAAGTATAAAGAATATGTGCAATGTGCAGAGATAATGATCAAAAAAATGCATTGAGTCAGATGTAGTGTGCTCGGTTGTCAAGGAATTGTAGATGTTCAAATGTACGTGTTACTGAGCACTCCTCATCCATTTTAGCTAAAAAGTTGAGTTATAAAATATATTATATAAAATCTTTTGTAAAATCAATCAAACTTTATTGATCCCACGGATCCCAAGGAAGTATGAGAACAGACACACAGGATAAATAATTAAGCCTAAAAAACTGTACTACATTATGTGCATACTATATGAAGCATGAGTAATTTAAATAATAGGTCAATTATGGCCATAATATAGACATACACATTGACTACAGCACGAATTGTATTGAGACACAATCACAAATAAGGTGAGGATATAGGCTAAGGAAGTTGCTATATATAATAAAATAGAAAAACTACACTTTAAGGAATGGAATTAGGTGTCTTGTGTCGACAGATAGTTATTGCACTTGTAGCAGCAAATAGAAAACTGCCCTTTGTGCTGCACTTCTCAACTTTTGTCCCAAATAAAAGGGTGAGAGCACAACCCCAGAAGAGCCTGAATGGTTTTAACAAGGTTTTGGAAATGTTCCACAAGGATCTTGTTCATGCTAATTCCTGCTGTGTTATCATTGGCACGTTGAGCGGCAAACATCCTGTTCAGCATCATCCCAGTGGTGCTTTATTGGGTCTGGGAAGTGACAGGCTTTTTTCAGGACACAGTGTCTGCTCCATGGCATCGCACATTATCCTGCTGACAGACAGAGAGGGGCCTCAGGTGTGCCAAGAAACAGCACTTCCTTCACTGTTGCACCATCACCATTATCTGACCCAGCAGCATTTTTCCACTCTCCAGTCATCAGGTGGTCGCGTGGTCGTGTGCTGCTGCAGCCCATCTGCTTCAAGGCTCAATGAGTAGTGCGATGTGAGATGCCCCAGTGCACGCTAATGTTGTACAGCGCTATTATGTGCATATTTGTAGCCCACCTAGTAGTTTGAATGAATGTTGCCATTCTCCTCACGCCACAGGACGAGACTGCTGACTGCATGTTTCTTAACCACTGAGTACAGCTGTGTGTCGACGGCCAAGATCAGATCCTCAAAATAACTGAGACATTTGTTTTCTATTTAACATGATTGCTATTTTTCCTGATATATATAGAATAATACTGTTGTTGTTGAACAACTTCAAAATAACAACATGAAGGAAAAGTTAAAGAGCACAAATTTTCATATGTATCTTGTCATTTTCACAAAGCTCCCACTGGGCAGATATTAGCTTTAATTACACTTTATACATGACATGAGTTTGTATTTCTCTGCTGCTGTAATGCAGTTGATCTATGACACATTCTCTTATATTTCATCAAAAATCTCACAGTGTTTGGTGGCTCAGCTGCTGGTATTAACTAGCAGGTCAAGCAGCCTAAAGTTACTGAATTGTCAGTATGAGACAGTAATGCATCTGATCAACTGGAGAGTCACAGTTAAGATCAAATAAAGAATTAAACTGATATTACTGAAGTCTCACTGCATCAAAATCTGACACCTACATGAATATCATATTTAACGTCACGCTTCTCGTCCCCTCTAACATTTAGTGCTGGGGCGAGAACTCACATTTCCTTTTTATTAAATTCTCAGCAACACACACAGATGTTTTAGAGCCCGACACGCCCCGAAACGTCCATTAAAGTAGTGGACTGGTGCTAAGAATTAAAAAAAAAGGAAAATGTGAGTAGAAAATGTGAGTTCTTTGCCTATATGTGAATTCAGTGGGTTTTTGCTCTTAGCTGGTGATACTCAAGATAAAGGCTCCATTTCCCCTTTGTTTTGTTCAAGGTCCACTATCAGCTTTATCCAGCTTTCATCTACATCACACAGCGCATGGAGTTTGCTCAGTTATCATGCAGATGGATCTGTTGACACACTAGCTGAGCAGCTGTTATGATTTCATGTATCGCACTTTTAGGATTTCTCCTCCGGAAGGCATGACCTAAAAGTGCTACTGATCTCACATGTCAACAAATCCATCTCCATGACTACTGAGAAAACTCTGATGGAGACTGTGTGATACAGTTAAAACCCTCCAGAAAAAGACAGCAAGTCAGCCTTAAGTCGGTATTGTTTTGCCAGACGATTTCCAAGGTCAAGAATGAACTTTGATGCTTAAAATGAATAGCATATATTTTATGTATATACAAATAGCTGCCTGCACATACATGTACTGTATGTTAGGAGGCTTTTTTTTAGAGACGGTTATGTTCCTTAAATGTACTTCTGTGGTGTCAGTGGCAAAAAATACACCTGGAATACACAGCTGGAACAGGCCTCTTGTTAAAATCAGGCTTTACAGCAACAGCAGTTTGGTAATTCTTCATTCTCTGTGTCAGTCCAGCAGCTAATTTGTTTTAAATTCTGCAGAAAAGATGAAAATAACGTTACATGACAAAGACACACTATGTCTGAAACAGATTAGAGAACGCAGACAGAGCACAAGTCACAAAAGCAAGGTGGCCTGTCCTGTAGTTGAAAGGTCACAGGTTTAAATCCCATGACAGCCACGGACCACCGCTGTTGAGGTGCGGTAAAGCAAGAACACTTCCTGTGCCAGTGTAGATTCTTTACAGGAGTACACTGATGTCATTTAGATTTACAGCCCATTTACTTCTGTTTATATATATCTTACATTCCTTTCATTTTGCAAGCGTGTCCTAACCTACTCACTGTTTGTGAGTCCTCGGCCTCGGCCTTGCTTGACACTTACTACTCGCAAAGATATCCTGAATTTAAAAAGTATATATGAATATGATGCAGTTTTGTGAGGGAAAATGTTTTTAGGGGTTATTTGTTAGCTCTTGAAGACTTGGGTGTCAAGTGACTGACACTAAGTATGGTTTAACATAACACGTAGTCTGCTGACACTTAACTCGAGCACCCTTGAGCACAGCGACATAACGATAAAACAGGATGACAAAACAAAATTAAGGCTTTCGGTTAACTGTGATGGATTATCTCGCTCGAACGGTGGCTGTGTTTCATCACTGCACAAAAATGAATCATGGGTATTCTGAATGTAGGAAATCAAGCCCGATGGATTAATTTAACAGAGAGAGACAAAACAGACAATGAACAGCGATATCCTGCTGTAAAAAAATGTGTTGACACCTTTCTAACTCCTCTGGTGTGTGTCTGTGGCTTCATATACAAAACACCAAATTCCTGAATGATCTGGTTTCTACTTGTTCCTAAATAATCTTTAAATGTCTCGCTATATATCTGTCTTTTAAGGTACTTGTGTTGAAGTCTCAACAAACCTGTCAAAACTCATATATTAAGGAATGCTGACAGAGTTTACGACGTTAATATTAAACTAAACTACATGTTTCCACTCTAGATAATCTACGTTATGCAGGTCTGCTTCTTTATTTCGGTATGTTCAGTATGTGAGGATCTGGTGAGCGGGAATAATATTAACTTTCTCTTCCCGCATCGGCCTTGCAAAGAATGTGTTTACAGTGGGTTTATGAGCCGGGTGAGACACTTTCTCTGCTTGTGTCTCAACAGGGATACAGAGTGGAGGCAGAGGAGGGCAGAGGTGTGCTGGATGGGGGCCACAGCTGGGCCTGATGGCAGGAGCCCAGAACGCAGTGAGCTCTAATCACGTCCTCTAGAAGCCGCCAAGGTGCTACAGTTCACGTGGAGACACTGAAAAGGTACAGAGATTTGGCAGCATTTGGACCAATTCGGCCAAACCTAGTGTTGGGTCACAAACACAAGATTAATCGAGTTGTGAAGACTCCTCATTTTGTCTAATTTTTTGACTGTGCTTGATTACTACGTGATGACATCCCAAAATGAGACCAGTTTTAGTTTAGTAGAGACTTTCATTGGTTGAAGTGTCATATTATAAACAGAGTGGATATTTTCACAAAATCAGATTTTTAAAAAGCTTGTTTTGTAGCCATTAGTGTGTGAAATGTGTGAACAATCTAATATATTCATAATACACTGTATACACATACAAATAGAGATAAAATGTTAGGAAACTGGCTGTAATTGAAACAAAAACACAAACTGGAGCAAGGAGGAAATTCTAATGAGGTGCATCTGAGAAGTCATATAACAGAGAGAATTTAATACCACATTGACGAAGAAGATGCATGCAATGTGAGCTTTATTCTTTTTGTTTGCTCCCCTGATACAAAATGAAAAGTGGTCTAACATTCTATCAAATGTTCAAATCAATTGTCTAAAACTA
>NTHP01000066.1:615176-635626 GCA_003416845.1 Oplegnathus fasciatus | reverse complement strand
TATAAGAGTGAAGAATCTTCCACTTAAGTCAAAATTTAGATTGAAGCAGTCTGATAAATACGAACCTCATTGACCCACAAAACTACAGTCTTATCCAGGTATTCCTCTTTGTCTATTCCACTTGTCAACAGACCATTTTCACTGCAGATATTGATCTAACACAGGAAACGCACTGATAACATTAACTGATAACATTAATTAAGGCTCTGTTCCATTTAGGTGTCCCAGGAAACCATGTTAGTGAGCCAGTTGTATAAAACCAGAACCCTGGATCTAAAAGACTTGATTAATGTTAATAATTACACTTTTGCTTTTCTGCTTTCACATATCAAAAAGTCTGCCGTGAAAAGGGACTAATACATTTTTGCTTGCCCAAATCTCCGGTGGGCCTCTATGATGATAGTTGACATATTTGCTTTTCATATGTATATGATGCATGTCCTATAGAGTATTAGTAAAATGCTTCAGGTAGCAATTTAAGCATTAATTAATTTATAATTGTCAAATAACTTGGTTTAATATAAAAATAAGACCATGGACAAGATAATTTATTTTAATAATTTGACTCATCAGTGATTTTGTCTCAATTTTGCTCTCAAAATTAAAAGCCTTTATACTTCCTTTTGCAAAAGAGATGTTGCCACTGGGGAGGCACTGTGCTCATTTAAAGTTTTTTCTCCCTTTTTCATCAGTCTTGTTTTAGCTCTTTTCCCCCTGAATGAATGTTTCCTGCATCCTGCTGTAAAGAAACCTTCCTGTGTGTCCTAAAGCAATCCAAATTGGTACATAATGTAAAAGAAAAGAAAAAAAAACAGAGGCCAGTGTCCTCTGCAGTGGTCTTGTCTGTTTATAGCAGTTATACTAATGATCCTAAAATTGATGCAGTAATGGGGTTGTTCATGTCCAAATGTTGTACCACACACGGGAAGAGAGAGCAGAGAGGTAGGTGTGAGGAGAGACGTTAACCTGAATTGGACAGACCTCACAAGTACTTATTGGTGTAATCATAGCTCACATTATGTTCTCTTGTAAAGGCTATGATTTTTCTTTTGATTTGTTGTGCCAACAATTTTAATCCGGGGCACTCACCCTGACACCCGAGGCAAACATAGCATATAATAAACCTACCTGACAGAGCCTGCTAGCAGAGCCATCGCAGGTGTTAACACGCCTGTGATTCCTGTTGTACTGTGTTAAATACAGTGCGCAGCTTGTCAATTTATGTAAGCCAGGAAAGACAGATGTTTTGTCGTTGTGTGTGTTGTGGTGTGTGGAGACACAGGGTGATGAAAAGAGAACAGTATTAAACTGATGGGATGTCACAACAGTGTCTCTTAGTGTCTTATGGGTAATATGACACCTATTTTCATGCATAATTTACATGTACAAGATCTGTTCATGTATTTGATGCTTTTTACTGTTCCACAAAAGGAATTCAGCTCTGTTTCTGGAGAATTACACTATTTTTGTCCTGCTTACCCAGAGACAAATCATGGTTTCCTTTTTCATGTCTGTGAATACAGTTTGAAGATTATGTGATCTTAGCCCGCCACTGTGTTCAATAACACGATGCTGTCCAAAAGCAGCAGAAGCCCTTCACTCTCCTTCACTCTTTCTACAGAACATCTTCGACAGCCAGACATAACACACAGGTCATTGTCCTCTCTGTGGATGTTATTAGGTTGATCATTTCACTATTAACCATTAAACAACATTCAGTCACTTCTTGTTTACATGGTAAAATATAAAATCAAGGACTTTGTTGCCCTCTGTTGAGCCTCTCAGGCAGCGCTTCGTCTCGTTATCCTGCCTCTTTCTTTATGATTACCAGACTGTAACTCTTTATAGTGCCCCAAGCTTAAGGGTAGAATCTGGGATATCTGAGTCTATCCTAAACATGACCACTTGATCAGTGGATCTTTTGCAGTCAGGACATAGTCTTGTAGGAAGTGGAGGCTGACCATGAAATTCCTCTAAATCTCCTGTAAAACTACAACCATGACAGGCACAGAATTTGTATGTACTGTAGGCTACTTGTAAAAACATTCACTGCTAAACCCAATGAGCATTAATTATCAAACCCTCAGTGTTGGGCAAGGGTGTGTTTTCCTGCATACCCCTATTAGGTTAATCTCACTGTACAACATGTTGCACCTTGAAACTGTGAAGGAAAAATGGGGAGTATCCACACATGGGATTAAAGCCTCCAAAATGTCATTGCAATGAAATGAGCTTTAATCCAGTGTTCAAATACTTTCCATTTTAACTTCATTGAATCTGTTGCCCCGCACCTAGGGCGAGATGTTGATACATCTACAGTATCTGTCTGTACCTTCAGGCTGCACCAGAAACATAAAAAAAAAGTATCCACAATTTTGTCCAAGTCTTATTAAATAGGAAAAATGGCAAAATTCCCCAGAAAAAGAATATTTCTTTAAAACACTGTGAGAAATACAATAGTCAACAAACCAGTCACCGGGTAATATACTGAAGTGTGCTGCGTATGTTTTCTGTTCTACACCTTCAGGTTGTGTGCCCATGAGGTCGTCCATGCTGGTCCTGTTCCTCCTCTTCAGCGCCCGGGCTGTGGCCGCCATCGGAGGAGACTCGTGCATTGCCACGACGGCACAGCAGCAGGATCAAGGACACAACCCCGACTCCGTCCCCACAGTGGACCCCAAACTCTTCACCAAGCGTCGCTACCTCTCGCCCAGGGTGCTCTTCAGCGCTCAGCCCCCTGATGCAGAGCCGGCGGGGTCGCAGGGTGCCGGCAGAAGGACCCGCAGGCAAGCAGGGCAGTCTCAGCCTCACCGTGGAGTTTACTCAGTGTGTGAGAGCATCAGCGTCTGGGTGGGTAACAAGACCAAAGCCACGGACATCTCAGGCAAGGAGGTGATAGTGCTACCAGACGTGAATATCAACAATGTCAAGAAGAAGCAGTACTTCTTTGAGACGACGTGTCACAGTGCCCGCTCAGGCAGCTCTGGCTGTTTGGGAATCGATGCGAGACACTGGAACTCTTACTGCACCAACTCACACACTTTTGTACGGGCGCTGACTTCCTTTAAGAACCTGGTGGCGTGGAGGCTCATACGAATCAACGTGGCCTGTGTGTGTGTGCTGAGCCGCAAGTCATGGCGACAGTGAGGACTTGACATGCACATCACATCACACAAACGCAGGGTCACACACTCAGTGAAACACAGTACAAACACAAGACATGCCACACAGACTTACTCATCACCAAAGACTTCTCACCTTCTGCACAAAGTAAATTATTGGTATGCATCAAAGTATCAGGACTGCATGTATATACACCAGGCCTGGGTCAAATAGTAGCCTATCTGCAGGTGGTTTATAGCTATCGTTGTTACCTGTTTAGAAGTACCAAACATTAAGGGGTTGTTGCTGTGTCACTTATAAGCCGACTGTCTAGCTGCAGTTTATTTAACAGGTTCAGCTTGCAGAGGTTTAAAACGCAGCTGTGCGGTAAATTGGATCTGATGGCAGAGTTAACATGAGCACAGGGCCAGTATTTATCAAACTTTGAAAAATTACACTTAAAGGGGAGCTGATAAGTTGCCTCAAGTGATGTAATTTGAGTCAGCGTCGGTCAGGGCCGAAAACTACAAGTTTGAAAATGAAAACAAATGTGGTGGTATGGAGTTAGAAAGAAGTGAGCTTGTCAGACCTCTGAAGCTCCTCAACTCTGCTTAAGGTTAGCAGCTTGAGGATACATTAGTCGCTACTAGCATAACCCACCCAAAAATCTCCAACCAAACTGTCTGCAAAAAAAATTTACATTTTTTTTAAAAGTTCATTTTATTTGTGTGGAATCCTTAATAGCTCCAGTAGCAACTACCATGTGAAATAACAACAATCACATATTTTTATAATAGATAAATAAAGATCTATAAATATGGATTCGATAATAGGAAATTGGCTACAATGAAAACAAAATGAAAATCAAACTGGAGCAGGGAGAATATCTGCTACTGGTATACAAGGTAAATCAGAGAAATCATATGATAAGGAGAATTTAGTACCACATTGAAGATGCATGAAAAGCGATTCCAACAAAATCAAACCCAGCTTTATACGTCTTGTTTGCACGCTTCAGGAGTGCAAAAAATTAAAATAAAGTGGTATTAAATCCTATCAAATGTTCAAATCTAGTACAAATAATCAGCTAAGGCTACCCTATTCTGAATTACATATATGTCACTTTAGCTAATGCTCCACCTTTACCAGCTTCAACATTAAAGTGACATGTACATTAATCTATCAATGATTATAATCCAATAATATAACATACATTCTGCAAAGTTAGTACTTTTAATTTTGGTAGTTTAAGTATATTTTGATGCTAATACTTTTGTCCTTTTGCTTAAGTAAAATTTTAAATGCAGGACTTTTACTTAACAGAGTATTGCGTATCTGCACTGTAGTATTACTACTTTTACTTAAAGCAGCTCTGTGGAACTTTTCATTTTGCGTTGATTTTGGCGGTCCCTGTGGACAAAGGCGGTAGTGTTTCACCTAATGTTAGGTTACATGTTCCCTCCGCTTCACTCCCCGCTGCAAGGAGACTACTTTGCTGGGAGGAGAGCAGGCAGCAGCTCCGGAGACGGACCTTCAGTTGGCGGCTAAAGCAACTCGAATTCAGCCAGAGCAAACCCCAGCTCTGTTTCGTCTGATTTCGCTGAAAAATCCGACCCGGTGGCAGGCATTAAGAATAACTATTAGAAACTAATAGAAATAGCCAATCTTCTCGCTGTTGGTCTCGTTTGCTTATGTAGGTCATATAGAGGCATCGGTATTAAATTGAGACTGGAACGTGCCATTTATTATGAGGTAATGCAAAAGAATTTCAGAATAAAAATCCCACCATGACCTTTCTGGGGCTCCATAGACTTTTATTTTCATAGCAATTTGATAAATATGGGCCCAGGTTCAGCTGAAACACAACTAAACAGCAACTGAACCAAAAGTATGACAAAGTTACCTCATAGGATCTGCCCCACATGGCCACAGGTGATGATTCAGACTCGGAAAATTGTAATGGAGGGGAAATTAGTTTCAGCTGTCTGACTTTCCATTATGATTAAATGCTAAGGAAGGAAATAAAAATGACCAGCAGAACCATATACAGTGTGTATTTTATCATTTATCCCTCCTGTCAGCCTCTGCAGCAGGTTTAATTTGAACCTCAGATGACCTCTGGTGACATTTAGGTGGCTACGACAGGACTCAGGAACTGTGTTTAGCCTAAACCACAGGTGCATTTTAAACTGCAACTTCAGACACAGCAATTCTGTAGAGAAACAACATGATTTAGTCCAAGACAGCACAGGTTTAAACCTGTCTTACACCTTAAACCGCTGCTTAGCTGCTGACAGAGCAACAGGCCCAAAGAGTTTTAGCACCACAACACAATCATGCTAATTATAGTATTTTTCTGCCACCCATTATATTGTCCTATAGCACTCACTCTAAGTAAACTGAAATACAATTTGACCCAGGTCTGATATAAGCAAAGCTTTTGTTAAAATGTTGTTGTTGATATTGTTATTTATTAAACACTTCCATACATGCACTGTGTGTGTTTTATGCGGTTTATTGTATGGATGGTAAGCCTGCTGTTCCCCCAGCAAAGACTTGAGTAACCCTTTGACACGAAATGAAATGTCTTTTTTTGTCCTCGATGGAAGCATGAAGAGAAAACCCATATGGCTTCATTTTACTGCCAGTAATTTGGTGTTTTGGCTTTGCTTTGTGTTTTCTCCTTCTTTCCGTTCTACAGCAGATATGAAACAACAGGGGAAAAAAAGACTTTTAACATAAATAAGATTGCTTATGATTCATCAGGCTAACTCTGGCTGATAATATCATGGCTTGCTTTTTTCTTTGTTATGACAGTGACATTTCAGTGTCGTCAGCGCACAACAAATTGTTCTCAAGGCGCAAAGTCAGTATCAGGAATGATTTTTTTTAATTCTCAAAGCCTAATTTTGTATCACAGCTGACATTTAAGATGTCTGATGAGAGCTCGGAGGTAAAGTGGAAACAGAAACAAAGAGGCTGCTGAGATTATGTTTCTGGAAAACTAGACTTACAAGAGAAGTATTCCCATTTGAGCTGTCTACCTGTCAACTGTAAATACGATTTTTCAGAGCCAGCTTGTTTGGTTTACCACTGGTTTGTTTACCTCAAACTCAAACGTTGCCAAAGCACGGCCTCCAAATAAAGTGCCACACTGCCCTCTAGAGGTCAGAGGCTAGAACATGTCTTGAAATTAATCTCCCAGCAAACATATTGGGTCAGATATCAACACGATATATGCCTATTTAATACTTTAGGTCAGGCATCATGAGGAGTTAAATGAGAAAGTTACATTAGATTCATACACAAAAGTTCATAAAGTGAAAGCAGCACTGAGGCTTCATGAAGATAATAAAAAAAACATGCAAAACATCTGTTTTTTGCTCTTCCAGCATTATGTTTTATGAGAAAAACTTAATGTATCTAAACACAGTGAAGTTCAGGCCCGCAAACACAGCTTTGGGGGGTATGAGATACAGATAATTACACGTGAACAAAGACCTTATGGATGTAAAACCACCTTAAAACAGTCTTATATCATCTTATCTTAGCATTTTAACACTGATTGTACGTTTTCATAGCTTTCTTATTATCACAAGAATAAATGGCATTAGTCATATACCTTAGAAAGCAGGTAGACATTAGATTAGATTTAGATCTATGTGATAAGCACTTTGCCTGAAGAATAATCAGATTGCCTAAAGAGAAAGAACTTGCCTTTGTGTTACTGTAATATGTGAAACAAAAAAATCATATTTATATAGGTTTGGCAAGAAGTAAGTACATTTACATACATTTTATTTATCTTAAACCACACAACCCTCTTGATGTGAATGGCCTTGCTTGACTTATCAAATAATAACAATCCTAATTTTTAGGGCAGATAAAGTACACAGTAAGTGAACAACAATAATTAACTGAGGGTGATTCTTGACCTTGGATATAGTTTGACCAAATAATGTTACCTCTCGAAGACTGTAAGATGTGGTTGAAAGCTCCAGAAAAAAGCTAAACCTGGACCTTGAGTTAAGGTTGCTTTGTAAAACATACATGCAAACAGCTCATAGGTAAGGCAAACAATTAATAGTAATTTCAATATAATAATAATACTTTTTACATATAAAGGCATACAAATGTAATTGGTCGTATTTGGGGAAACTAACCATAATATCAGAATAACTACAACAAAGCAACTTCCTTATACATATAAACTGGTGCAGCTAACAGACTGTATTTGCACTTCTCAGTCTGTCCACTAGATGGAGACACTGACAATACTGAATATTCAGTCCCATAATGCTTCAGTGTATCTGTCTGGTGCTGGATACTTCGAAGGTTTCCACTCTGTTTTGCTCTCTTGGTGACACAGATGCAAGTATATGGTTTTCAGATGTTGAGACACACTGTCAAGACACTGAAGAGAATTGTAATTAACGAATCACTTACAGGCCCTGTATTCCTCCCACAATAATTTTCAACCACTTTTTTCTTTGATACTTAAAAGGCACTTGGCCAATTATTTAGAATTGACTGATTAGCATGGCCTGTCCTCATAAAAGTATTCCATTCAAAAATGATTTTTGGTATCACCAGATCGTCTGTCTCTTCACCTCAGGCGCCTCTTGGATCATACGGATGACTCACAGTTGCACCATATGGAGATCAGGTTACATTATCACACCAGATTTACATATCAAGAACAGAAGAAGAGGGTGAGGAGGTGAGGAGGGTGAGGAGAGGGCAGCTGTGGAAGGATAATGGGATTTTGACTCCATTAAACCCTGAGGATATGGTTTCAATTTGGGTGTACTTCCACTCTGATAATTACAGCTCTGAATTCATGACAGGATTGGATGACCAAAGCGATATTAGGTTAACATTGATGCAGTTCAGTGATCTTATTCAGGGATACATGGAATCTATTAATCACTTGTAATTCAGCAGGGTGCTCACTGATGCTTAAACTATCTATCTATCTATCTAGCTAGCTATGGATCAAATGGATCCTTGTATATTTTTGCTGACTCTTGCTACAGTTATCATGTGATAAACAGAGGTGGGCAGTGATGTGATGTGTCTCATGATCCACCCGGACCGATCCTTACAGATACTCTGGCAGACGAACAGGGGGTCGCTGTTTCCCTCCCACATCAGTGCAGCAAACAAAGCACAAACATGAGAAGCTTGACTGTCAGAGCGGGTGAACCCGAGCTGACCCCCTCCGGCCTGCAGGGAAGACACAGAGGAGCTTTGGCGATGCTCCATATGTGGCCTTTGTATGCATCCAGAGTGCAAAGCAGCACTATAATACCCTGCATGCATACGTGTTCAAATTATACAAATAGTTATTAAGCAAATTAACAAATGTACCAAGTAGAATTTGTACAGAAGCAAATGGGCAGATTTTCACTGTGACATGTGACACTAAAGAAGATGCTACAATTCAGGGCCTAAGTACCATTACTCATTACTCTGAGGTCATGTCCTTGGTTTTGCTTTTTAGCAACCTGGAGGGATTTTACATTCTACAATTAAAAGCTAACACCTTTATTTTTTGGACTCAGTATATCTGATTTTAATTGACATATATTGTAATATATTTCAGCATACTGTATTTACTTTCAGGCCAACAGAGAACTAATACAGGATTCTACAGAGACCCTGAAGTCTTTTAAGATCATATTTTTTTTTATCCATGAATTATTACACCAAAAGATCCAAAACAAGATCATGATCTTAATTTAGTAATATGTTTTATTTTACAAGATAACAAGTCTAAGAGTCTACAGCCATGCTAGCAGCTCGACGAGGCTGTACTTAGACACAGTGGTATTTTGAGCTAAATGCTAACGTCAGCATGCCCACTATGACAATGCTAACATGCTGATGTTTAGCACATATAATGTCACCATGTTAACTATCTTATTTAACAAGAGGCTGATAGGAATGTTTTGCAGGTACCAAAGTGCCGGACAATTCAAAATGTTTTAACTGATGGTTGCGCTATATGAAAAGTTAAGGGATCGCCAAACTTATTACCTGAAGTTAGTTATGTCTAAACCAAATTTGCATGGCAATCAGTCCAATAGTTGTTGAGACATTTCACTCAAAACTACAAATGTCAAAACTCAATGGCGCTAGAGAAAAAGTCAAAGGATCGCCAAAGTCATTAGGATTCATCCTCTGGGGATCATCAATGTCGGAATCAGATTTCATAGCAATCGTTCTAATAGACCAACAGACATTGCCACCAGCCTACAGCTAATATCATCTTTCAGGACTTTGGGGCTCCACTGGATTCAGCATTTGTCCCCTCCCACAGGTGACAATGTGAAGAAGTCTTTAAAACCAAATACAGACAATATAATTAAACAGAATTCAAATAATGCAGACTTTATATTTTGTGTCTCATCAAACTCTTCTGGAGTTGTGGGGCACTAGGCACTCTCATGACTTCAGTATTTCTTAAATCTAGGCTGAGGTCCTGACACTTCTGTTAACTGTTAACTGCCAGTCGGTGACTTATCTCAGGTCACTGTGTTTTCGGTGCATACTGTACACAAGTTCCCATATTTCCATAACAAACACTGATATCATGGTGTAGGATGGTATGCAGGTTTAAAATCATCTCTGAATCATCACTGAGTTGAAACTTGTAATGTCATGGAGGTATAAGAAGTGGAAGTGAAAATGTCAGTGGCCTCCCCCACCGCCTGCTGTGGAGATTTTTACATAGTTAAACATGTACTGCTCAGTCCTGCAGTGGTTCCCAAAGACCCTCAGGGGTCCTTGTGGAGGCTCTGGGTGCCACACTGAGCAGCACAGAATTCATTATGATTACTAAAAAAAGTAGCACAGAAAACAGGGACTGCAAACAGATGGCACCAGTTTCACATCTCCCACCCACATAGATTGTTACATAATTTGGTATTTACTCATATCTGCAAACGCATTTCCTTTACAAATGAGGTTTATTGGATAAAATGTGATTTAACAGGGTTCTTGCTTTAAATTTCATCTTTGACATAACATGTGCCCGTATCATCACTTTAAACCTCAAGCAGTGATATTACACACTGACATCAACCTATTCCTTATGTTGTTGGGAGGCATCCTAGAGTCTCCCTCGGGGGTCCCGGATCGTCCCTGAAGCCCACCTTGGGTGCCTCAGCGGCTCACATCCACTCGCGGTGCGGATGGGCGGTGCAAGGCGGTGCGCGGCAGCCAGCCCCGCGCAGCTTGTGCGCATGTTTGGATGGTGTAAGCGGCGCAGGTCATCATCATCGCATGGTTGAGGTCCAACTGGAAGAAGCGACGATTTGCACGATAATAAGGCTCAGAGGGAATCGCGCTTCAGATCGGAGACGCCGACGGATCAGGTGACATCATGAGCAAAGTGCAGGGTGGGATGAAATGCGTGAAATACCTGCTTTTCGTTTTCAACTTCATCTTCTGGGTAAGTCCGCTTCACTAACGGTTTGCATGGAAGCGACGTTAATGCTCGTTTTTAAAGCACCCTGGTGTTTTGAGCAGCCTGCTCATCTTTATCTTTATTTTAGCCGATATATGTTTGAATCATTTCATTTAAATGCGTATCAAGCTTCGTTTGCATGTGGAAAACCTGTTAGTGCTGCGCCTTGTTGTAGTGTTTACATGTTCAGCACACTGCAGGCTAACGGTCTGTTTGTTCTTATTGTCAGATATGGTTTTAATTACACCTGGTTTCGTTATACACTGGAGAACTGAGGAGTCCATCCTGCAGATTGCCTTTATTATCCACCTGCTCTGTGCAAACTCCTCTTTGACTCTCAGCTGTGTCCATAAATTCTCAAACCAATCCTGCTTTATGTCATCAGTCATCTTCTTTTCATTTAAATCTACTATAAAGAGCCAACACCTCATTACAGCTCCTCAAGTACCCTCTATTTATGAAATGTTTTGAATAATTAATGAATAAATCAAATGAGAGCCACTAACCCGTTTAACACTCATGTGATTTAATGTACCCTGGTCATCCTGCAGCACAGTGTGTTGCTACTTTTCCAACACACCCGCTGTTCAGGTCCTTACCCATGATCTGGCATCGAGCTGTGACTTTCCTTCTGCAGGTCTGGGAGTGTGTAGGGTGTGTTTTCTTTACAGACAGGGTTAATCTGTTTTGGGCACATCTTGGAGGGTTTTGTTTTGGTCTGGTATGCTACATTAGATCTCCTCAGATAAGGTTACCTGTGGCTCCGGCCACTGTGGAGTCACTTTTGATTTTCTGTGCAGTGACAGTGTCAGGTCTTCTTACTATGTGTGTAGACGATGGGGACACAGATTTTGGTGAACATGGTTCCCAAAGGTTTTTGCTTGTAACCCCCTAAAACACAGCTGCTGTACTGGTTGTGGACATGTGCAACCTGTTCAACTAAAGAGGGAAAGAAAGATTCTTCCTTTTCAGAAGGTTTCATTTTAGTCATTTTAAGAGGCCCTAAAGAAGTTAAATAATCCATGAACAAAGTCCGAAAAAGCAGAAATATATTTTTTCTGCTTTCCTGTTCAGCTATAATCTTCTCACAAAATTGCAGATTGATTCTGCAACCCATTGGGGTTCCTGACTTCTAGGTAGAGAACCACTAGAGAACAACATCACTGCCAAATTCATTTGTTTATGCTCCCACATCAGATTACAGGATCTGCGTACATGTATTTTGTTTAAATTACTCCATCGTGTTAATTTGTTTCATTACTGTGACAGGCTGAAATAAATAGATTCTATATAATAGATTCTATCTATATTCAAATAGATATAACGAGTAGCTAAATGAAAGGGCTGCAACTAACAACTGTTTTCATCATTGATTAATCTGCCAGTTATATTGGTGATAATCTTCTGGTCAATAAAATGTCTGAAAATAGCGACAAATGCACATCAGTTTCTTGAAGCCAAAGATAATACCTTTCAAAGAGTCCAAAACCCCAAAGAGATTCAATTTACTGTCACAGAAGACAAATAAAATGAGAAAATCCTCACAATTGACAAGCTGGAACTATGTCATGTGTGGCATTTTTGCTTGAAAAATGACTTAAACAATGAACTGATTACCACAATGGTTGCTGATGAACAGAGCATTTCAGCTCTAGATGCTATCACAGACTCTTGCACTTGTTGCCGATGGATGCTCGTGTTTTACTGCGAAATGATACAGTGCATATGGATGTAAACGGCTGCATTGACTCATCTGTGCTCTGTAAGACGATCACTGGTGTCACCCAAAGAGACAGCGGCCTCTTTGTTCAGGAGTTTCGGGACTGAAAGCAGAGCTGTTGTGGTCGGAGCCAAAAGGGGCGTACAGTACGCTGTCATTTTGGGGTGCAGAGCCAAACGAGCAGCCAATGCCAGTGTGAGTTACATCATCCAGGCACTGTGAGGCTGGCACAGCCTGTGGCTGAAATGCACCATGGGAGATGGACCACTGATGCTGTGATGCTGCCGTTTAGATATGATATTTGGATGGTCCATATGGAAACATGAGCTGCTGTTTCAAAGTATTTGGGTGTCTTTTTCTTGCATTAGTTCCCTGGCAGCAGCAGGTCCGTCATAGACTGAACAGACTGCTTTGATTACTGCAGTGTTTCCTTCCAGAATTAGATATTTTTTCACTGTTAAAGATTTAAAGTTGAGGCGATTTGCTCACCTTCGAATTCATCATCAGATATCATATCAGATAACTAAGATAAAGATGGAGAAATATGGGTTGTAATTTAGTTTTCAGCAGCCTGTTAATTGTTTGTTCACATTTGGATTTATTGTGCAAAATGTTGTAAAACTGAATTTCTTATTTGTTAAATATAAAACTAAGACTAAAAGACATTTAGCAATACACACTAATACACCAATACACATTTAGTATTAAAACCCTTCATCTGTCTTTTAATTAGATGTAACAATGGCAGGTTAAACCAAATAATGGCAGTTTGTATGTAGAAGGTCAGAAGGATTAACTTTCTCAGGGTGACACCTGGTTTCGATCGATTGGTTTATTTCTGGTCATGCTCGCCCAGGAGCATTGATATACCCTCTCAGCGTTGTGGCAAACCACTCGGGCAAATCACACCTGATACACTATTTTTCAACTTAGTCTACACTTCAACATATGATCACCAAAACCAAGATTATTGCATGGATTTTTTTTATCTTGTACAGAGAACAGAAGTTAATTTTCTTTAAAAAAAAAAAAAAGGAATAAGTATTCTTTTGGCTACATGTGCAACCAGTGATCTGTTTGAGAGTCTAAACAAGTCTAAAACGGTGCATTAACATTTCTGGCAGAAGTTTGTTTAGGACGAACAGAGGAAAAAAAAAGGCAGTGAGCATCAAGAGCCACTTTACTGACGAGACAAAGACAAGGGCGCCACCTGCAGAATCTTAATCAACAGAAGAGGCAAAGAAACGACCACGATGGGCCTCAGTGTTGAAGTGCGAGAGCTTATCACCAAAGACATCCCTTAAATCTTAAGGAACAGGGACCACATTTCAGAAAGGTTCAAAAATTGTGCTTTGTTATTCTGCAAAAGTGTATAATTATGACCTGACTATTGATTATATGATTTATCCTTCCTCAGCTGTCGGGCCTGTTGGTGCTGGCCGTGGGACTTTGGCTCAGGTTTGACCCAGAAACAGTGGAGCTGCTGGCAGGTGATGGCGCCCCTGACACCTTCTTCATAGGTACGTCACAGTTTCTGCGGCCTCCGCTCACACCCCACCTTACATCTGCAGACCATAAAGTGTGGCGCAACATAACGAAATGAAATGTTTTGAGCTATTCATTGATTTTATTGTGATAAACTGTTGGATGATCGCTTAACGAGCGCATTTTACTCTCAATGCATTGTGATGTTTCATCACTTCCTCTGCACAGCGCGCAGCGGAAACTCAATTTTCTGAGTGGTTTTAATGATCATTTACATCCTCAGTTACTGCGCCTGTTTTGAATGCTCGGATGTGCCACCTTCCTCTGCAAGTGGCCACTCACGTGATAGATGGTGCTGAGGGGAAGTGAAAAACCATTAGTGGTAGTGCTCTGGTTTATGGGTCATAGAGAGAATTGCTCATGTTTGTAAAAATTGATTTGCTTTTCCACTTTTCACTGGAATGATAAAAATTGATCAATCAGAGATGCTCAAACTGCCTCTAACGGATTAATGAACAGCTTTGTCTCTCAGCTGAAATATCTTATAAGTTCATAGCACTTTCTACTCAGGTGGCTTTTGATCGATACTGAATTAAGAGTTCCTTTGCAGAGCCCCAAATAAAACACACAGTAGGTGATCGAAACGTACAGTAGACTTGACAAACAGCCCTCAGTGCGTAGTAGTGTCGCAGTGCTCCATACAATAGGCCCTCTCTCTCTCGCTCTGCGTAGGAGCAGATGATCAGAATGAAGCCTATTCTTGTTACTCCCGTTCAGACCATGACCTAAAATGGTGACTTCACTTCATCAGCTCTCCGCTGTGCTTTCATGGAACTGGCTGCCTCTCTCAGGACACGAGTAGCAGGTTGGGTGGGGCAGGTGACAGGAGTCTATCCTGAAGACTCCTTTAGTAGCGGTGATAATACTGAACCATGGAGTGCAAAAAGCAATGTTTCATACAGTAGCTTGTGCAAATGTGAGGGGGACAGATAGAGAGGGAGCAAAGTTTTATTTTTTACTTTTATTTAACACGATAAAAGCCTAATTGAGATTAAAATCTCTTCTTCAAGAGACACTTTGTCAAGAATACTGCCTAAAAACATTACAGTAAATACAAAACACACAATATAAACCAGAAATAAATGCTCTCATACAGTATACAAGATATTAATCAAGATATCATTGAGCTAAAATGTACTTCTCACAGTTGTCTGTTTATGCAAACTACTGCAGGTGAGATAATTTTTGTTCAGTTTGGTTTAATTTGACATGCAAATATCATGGAGCTCGTCCAACTTGTCACACACATTTTTAATGTGTACATTTACATTTTAAAGTACCTTGTACTTTATTGTACTTCAGTACACATGTTAGTGGGAAATATTGCACTTTTCACTATTTACAGCTACCTTGCAGATGAAGATTTTACATACAAAAGATATGCTAAAGTTGTCAGAATAATGTCTTGGAGCAACCCCTGTTGTTAGGCAACAACAGACTGCAGCAGGTCGCTGAATGCAAACTTATCAATTTATCTAAATATGTGAAAGATCCTGCCAAGGATCGATCGTCTTACAGAGGAGCCCTAGCAACAAGATAAATATCATCATGGGCTTCCTGAGCAGAACGGAGGAGCGTCGCTGCCTACATTCACCTCTAGCAGAGAGACTAAACAGAGTGATACCATAACAAGGCAAAGTGGCAGCATTCCCTCTGGGTGAATCACTTTCCATTCTGTCACCTTTGTTGCTCTGTGATCAGCGTGTAAACAGTCATTATGTACATATAAAAGATACAGAGAGAGGGAAACTTAAGAGACATGAGATGTTTACATTCACTGATATGTATTCCTACCTGCTGCATCATTAACAGGGAGGAAGTATAGTTGTCTGCTAGATATCACCAGTTTCATTAACAGGAAGCGCTACAGTAAAACGGTGCATATCAATGTCAGTGGTCAAGTGATGGAAAACATCACCAGCCAAGATCAGTTCTGTGTAAACACTTTGTATATACAATAGAAGCTGTCTTGGCCCATTATACTTTCCATTGCTAACCCAGACACTCTGCTTTGAAGCAGGGTATCCTTCAGCTCCAGCAGTCTCTTCACCTCGTCTTTACCTCCCCTTTTCTTCAACAGCAGGAAAACAACAGCTTGCAACACCCCACCCCCATGTGGATTAATTAAATTGCTGCAGCGGTTGCTGTCTATGTCACTGATTAGGCCCTTAGCATGGACCTCAGGGACGGGTCCGGTGTATGGTTACAGTGTAGAGGGCTGAGTAGTGAGGGCAGGGAGCAGGGGAGTAGACCGGGGAGGTGACGACATCCAGGAGCTGGGATGGGTGGGGGATGTAGTCTAATTCAGCAGCGATCAAATCCCTGAAAATTTGATTTGCCTTTTTGCCAGACAGATGGCATCCGTTTTATTGCTTTACCCTGCAGGACCACAAAGTCTGAGTGATTGGAAATAACACTAATATATCAAAAGAGGAAATTGGAAGCCTTGTTTCTCAATAGACTCTGTAGCTCCATCAGCTTTAATTAAGATTTCTGACTTCTGTACCTCTGAGACATGTATAGATGTACATGTATAGGTGGGATTTCCAGCTATTTGCATTTGCCTGCAGCAGGACAGAGTCCAGAATCTTGTTTTGTTCAACACACTGACAGGGACGAACAGATGGCCGTCTGCCTCCACAAGCACTGATGCATCTTGAAACCAATATTTTCCAGCAGATTCATAACTTCATGTACTTAATTTAGACATGATGACCACTGCACCAGGACAAAATGACAAAGAAGTACTATTTTAAGCAGTAAGCCGGTAGCTTGTGTCAAAGACTCTCTTTGTGTTTCAGACTTCTTTCATCTCGAGTCAAAGCTTTAAAATTCTCAAGCGGCTGGACTGAGGGAGTAGGCTGATAATCAGACTGAATTGCGGGAGGCGATTCAGAGGTTTTAGGCTGCTCAAAGAGTTTCCACCTACACTTTTTCTGCTTGTAGTCAAACACAACAACAGTCCTTTTATACATTCTGCTTCAACAAGGACGTGAAAGCAGTTGGATCATGCTGCCATCCTCAGATGAAGCTGTGAACTGCAGTCATGTGACAGAGCACTAACACTTGATCAGATTCTAGTCTTCTCGTCTATTTAGGTTATAAATTCACACATTATGAACATTAAACAAGGGGTGGATTGTTCATTTCCTGATTTATTTCTACAGAGTAACTCAGTTTAAAGCACTAATCTTTCTGCCTTTTCTCTCCTCAGCTGTGTACATCCTTCTTGGTGCAGGAGGGTTGATGATGATCGTTGGGTTCTTTGGTTGTTTTGGGGCTGTACGAGAGTCTCAGTGTCTTCTTGCATCGGTGGGTTAAATTGCTCAAAAGTGCTTCCCCTCATGGCGTTATTCATGCACTGAAGTGTTGTTTTGATGTTCCGTTACTGGTATTTTAAAGATGTACTATATGTAACATGATCCCTCTGAATTTTTAATGGCAATGCTTTATTTTTACAGGTCTGTAATTTCTAATTAATTTCCTATTACTTTCCATGAAGTTCCATCCATGTGCAATTTGGTACTAATTATAGGGGAAACACAGTTTGACACTTCCAGTTTGGTACACTTCCAATTCATTCATTCAAATGAATTGCCAGGGTAACCAAGAGTCTTTTACTCAGTGCACAGCAGGTGAAAGCAATGTGAAATCTGTCTGCAGATGAGCATACAACTCAACAAATATGTGGGATAAAGTTTCTAACAATAAAGGGAATATATGAATGCCCTTGAAAGAAGAAAGCTCCATTTAAACCAAAAGTAAACATTCATCCATAATTCATTCAAGTAAAGTAGGACCAAATTACACACTTCTTTCTCTAGGAAATTATTAGGAAATTGAGAAAACAATCTCAGAGATTCAGTATTCAGATTCAGTGTTTCAGTATTAGGAAATGAATATGAAACGGCTGTATGAAAGACAGCCCTCGCTAGAAGGCAATAATAAGCCTCTTTTTTTCCGCTCTGCAGTTCTTTGCTTGCCTTCTGATAATCTTTGGAGCAGAGATTGCCGCTGGTGTGTTTGGCTTCATAAACAAGGAACAGGTACAACACTTTAATCAGATTGTAATATGTCTTCTAAATTTACAAACGTAATCCTATAAGTAAGTGATTTTTTTGTTATCTTTTTATGAATAATAGATTGTTGAGGAAGTCCAAAAGTTTTACAGTAGCTCCATCGCTGACATCTCCAATTCAAATGGCACCGCAGTGGCATTAATTTACCACAAAACTGTGAGTAAAACTTTGTGCTTGTGCTCAGTTGCCTCTTTCGGTTGTTTGTCACAATTAACGCCTCAACTTTATTCTTTTTTATGTTTTACTTCTCCAGCTGAACTGCTGTGGAGGCTCCACATCAGACATGTCTACCACACTTTGTGCAGAGGCTGCGGAGGACACCCAGGTGAACTATAACACTTTACACCCACATGGTGGCAGTGTAGTGCAGCTTCAAGATTAAAAGAGCTGCTGAAAACTAGTGTTGCATCAGTCATGTATCACTGATCCTTTTCCGTGCAAAATAATTAATTCACAGCAGGATCACGCACAGCGCCTGTAATTAACAATATGAACCCTTTGCCCTTGTTTTCAGGACTGTCTCACTGCAATAACAGAGTTCTTTGATGAAAAGCTGCACATTATTGGATACATTGGGATCGGCATCGCAGGAGTAATGGTGAGAATTTACAAAAGCTTGAATTTAAACTTCGTAAAACCAATAGTGATTCCAGTTCACATTCATTTTTAACCATTTATCCTCACTGGTAAGTTCCTGATTATCCTGGGTTGTGCTGCTTTACATGAAGCTCCATAAATGTTTTAACGTGTCCCAACATGTGTCTGATTTCAGATCATAGGAATGATCTTCAGTATGGTTCTGTGTTGTGCCATCAGGAACAACAGGGAGGTTATATAGATGGTGAGTTGCCCCCCCTCCACCTCCCCAATCCCCACCAGCCAGCCAGCCAGCCCACTACATGCTCACAGATCCCTTCATAATCAACCCATCTGCGTAAGAAGGGAAACACCAAAGTCACATTTCAATGTCATGTCTCGTAGTCCAGAGTGATCTGGCGGGGAGGTCCACTGAATAACACAAAGAGAGAGTACAATACATCTCAGTTTCCCCAGTTGTCCCAGTTGTCCACGGGCCAAATTCAACACGACACGCTGGATCGTTCTTCTTCACACCTTCTCCTCAACTCCACCAGCACTGAAAATTTATTTCCCTGTTCTTTTCCATAACGCACGCTCTGCTTTTGGCACAACCCTGTGACATTCCTCGGTTTTAACATCTTTTCGTTTCATTGCTGGCACTCCACAGAGGCGACGGCGCTGCACTGTAGCTACAACACAGTACATGAAGCCTTAGCTTTGACGCGAGAATGTTGTGACTGAGGAGGATTGCTGTAAATATGGACACCTATTTTATGCATCTGCTGTTAACATTATTTATCGTGCCCTTTCTAGTTCTTTTTATGTAATTTATAGGCCTTATGCCAATCATACTTTGTGTGCTTAAATGTTTTGAGGACTAGTCTACGTTTGCAGAGTAAATTTCCATGATGTGCCTATATTTAGTCACACAGACAAGCCTCCAGCTACTGTACTATTTACCTTCTCCTTGCGATATGAATATGTACATAACGACTGTGCTTGCTCCCAGCCACCACTCTCAAGTATTTCTACTTTAAAGCACAATGGAGGAAGTGTAGACGTGATATCAACCCAAAGGGTTAGGAAGGTCTGATGATAAACTGCCACTCCGTGAATCTCCAAGTTCATCTAAAAGGTCACGAGTAACACTACGTCTTGAGCTCTTCTGGAGCATGTGTGAACTGTAACAGTGAGCTAGTTTGCATTTTGTGAGAATTCTTTTGGATGTAAATTTTGTTGGTGTGCCAATAAGATGTGAATTATAGAATAATATAGTTTATGTCATACTGTTAACCATAATAAAAACGATTGGGTGCTTTTATTGATATGTTTGCTTGCTTGCTTTCGGTTTCCCACCTTTGAAGTGTCTTCTTGTAAGAAGGTAGAAGCAGAGCAGTCATGTCTCATGAATGCAAATTTTGTGGTCTTGAGGTTCCTGAACACGTCAGAGCTCTGTGCAGACCCATCGACAAGAAATGGCGGCCATTCAGAACAGCAGGCACAGTGCTAAACCGGAGTTAGATAACAGTTAAGATAATGCAGTCACATAGACACCACACTGACAAAATCATCTCTGCAGGAGGCCAACTTACCTACTTACTATTGCTCAGACACAATGAGAAACTCCATCAACTGAGGAAAGCCACAGGTCAAGATCAATGCATCAGTGCTGATGTCAAAGACCTTTGACAATTTAAGTCCTTTGCCATTTTTGTTCCTGCCTTTGTTACAGCTGCTCTGTGATTAACTTAGCTGTGGTTTAAGGTTTACGACAGGTTTAAACAAAGTGTCTTCCAGTGGTGCAAAGTACATTTATTCAAGTGCTGAGGTACTTTACTTGAGTATTTCCATTTTATGCTCTTTTATACTTCTACTCCACTACATTTCAGAGGGAAATGTTGTACTTTTTACTCCACTACATTTATTTGATCACTTCAGTTGCTTTGCAGACTCA
>NTHP01000066.1:542834-612400 GCA_003416845.1 Oplegnathus fasciatus | reverse complement strand
TTTTTTTTGCTGTAAACTGATGGTATGTAGCTGCCAGTTGTTCCACCATCTACACTCGGAGGTCCGTTACATAGTCAGCCAGCAAGTTGATCCGCTCATGCCGACAGGAGGTTTAAAGGTGAGTTGTCCATGATGTATTCACCAACGCCAACAAAGTACATAACCTGTGCAATGCCGAACAGAGGAGCGATGACCAGAGCTCGGCAGCCAGCACCTTTCAGGAAGGCAGAGGGTCCCTCCTTCCGCATTATTTTACTGTGGAGAACCAGAGGGATGGTTTATTTATACACACACAAAAAAGGTAGTTACACAACAACAAATGACTCAACTATCTTACCTCACACAATCCACAACTCCATTGTAAGTCTCCTCACTGGACCCTTTGTTCAGTGACTGTAGTCTAGTCTTCACCACTGGAAAAATAAGATTAAATATTAGATAACATTTCAGAGACATTATAATGCTGCTACCAATAAACAAATAAATGGCTGACATGGGTCTCAAAACTCACCGTCACAGGGGTTAACAGCCACAGCGGCAGTGGATCCCGCCACACAGCCTGAGAGGAAAGCCCAATAGAAGGGCGACGACCCCTCTGGGCTGGGTTTGCCCAGGCGGTTCAGGTTAGCAAACAAGGGGAAGTAGACGATAGAAAAGGGAACATCCCTGAAAGACAGGAAACAAAAACAGTGATTCAGACTGAAACCTGATGCAAAGTAACTGGTATTACAAGTTAACATGGTTCCTCTTCAGGAGGGAGTAAGAGTTTTACCTCATCAGTGTTGCTCCCAGACCTCTGTAGAGCCCCTGGATGCCCTGCGTATGGAGGAGTTCCTTTGCGATCTGTGTGGCAGATACAGCTTGTGGTGCTGAGACCACCGTGCCAGAGTTGTAGGAGCGGCTGAGCACAGTGTTGGTGGCCACAAGCTTGGTGGGAGACATCATGACTGGTTTTTGCTGCTGGGCGGCTTTGGACAAATGACAAAACATATTAATATAACACACACATGATGGCACTGGGGCAAAGATTTGAGTTGAATTCCCACACAGATAATATCAACTTTGTGTTCTTCTCACCGAGTCTGCCTGCATCCTGTAGCTGTATCTTGAGCATTTCCATGGGGGTGGTGACAATGACCTGGCACATGCCCGCACCACAACCTGCCAGCATCTCTTTGAACACCGTCAGCCCCTTTCTGTTAAAAGACAGGAGAAATATTAAGCAACAAAAATGATGGAAAACTACATTTTCCTGAGATGATGACTTCATGACATGATTTTGCTTACCCATCCTTGGCGAGGTGATGCCTGAACAAGTCATTAGCAGCCAGCTTGATTGCCTTCTCAGGGGTGACCAGGGTCAAATTTACAGCAGCGCCTGAAGAAAAACAAACACACAGTTAGCATTGAAGTCACAATCAGGTTCTCGTTTAGCACATGTACAAAAACATTCCCCGCCACTATCATTACAACATTAGAATGTAATAAGTCCATTGCATAGCTAATCTACACAGAGACAAGACAAATGCTCAATTTAAAAGTAGCTTCAGTCATGATGATGGAGGGGGATTAGGTCAAGAGAAATTACATTAAACACATGAGTTTCAGAAGGAAAATGAGGAACAAGCCAAACACAAGACAAGAAATGAGGAGGGTAATGAATATCCCAGAGGAAGATGCAAACATCAAGTCTATGAAGTACAGTGAATCAGTTTATGATAACAAGGCCCACTTTGCATGGAGAAAACTTTAAGAAAGGAAATCTGTGTGTCTATTGAAAGGCTCCAAGTCAGTAAGTAGGTTAATGATGACAACAACAACAGACAAAAGAAATGAAGAGATGTTAGTGAAAAGACAGACTGAATCCTTAACTATGTACTGTGTGAAGACTTTGGGCAAACTTAAAAACTAATCTGTGAGCGACTGAGTAAGCTTTAGTTCACCACAGATTCATTTAAGGTCAACCAAAGTCTACAAGGACACAATTCATAGTCACAGAAAATGAGGATCTACGACAAGTTGACAGGACAGTGAAGAGACAGCCTAGTAGTTATTAACAAGTAGTCAAATTACAGAACAAATAGATGGCAAAACAAAAACGTGTGCCTATAGTTTTAAATAGAGCAATATTGTAAGAACCATGTAATGATTTGCCTCCAGCGTGGCTGCGCCTTATCGGCTAGCCTTCAATATCCCAGGGGGACCCAAGTCTGTAATATGAAAAACACAGATGCAAACAAACAGCATTCCTCACACAAGCAGAGACCCAGACTAAAGGTCTCAATTTTCCTCATATTTAACTATGTCCACAAGATTTTACTTTTCCTTTTTCACATTAAAATCAATGAACTGATGATTAAACAGGACATGTGTTTTCTTAAGTACTGCATGAATGCTATTACAACAAAGCTTAAAGCTGCAAAACAACTTTGCATGAGAACAGCTTTGGCCACTTCTCTTTCATAACTTACTCCAACTCATAACTACATTTTTAAGTAAATCAAGCAACCCATGCACTCAAAATACACTATATCTTAACTCTCAGCAGTATGCGCCCAGTTGTAATCATGTCATTGAGCCTCACCATAGAAAGATCTTACCCTCCCCTACATTTAAGCCTCCTCTACATGTTCTAGTATACTGGTTCCTAAAATTCAGATGTGTATAAATCTTACCTCTGTACATTCCAAAGTACCCCTCTGATCGAACTGTCTTGACAAGGCAGTCCATCCTACAAAACAAGAAAGCAAGGAAAATATTATTGGCATGAACCATTTGAGGTAGTTGATTAAAAATATTTTACAGCAGCTTAAATATTAAATTATAAAAGCAATAAGGCCAGTTATTTATCACAATGATGGTTAAGCAAGAGTCGGGGTGGCTGCTCTTAGGAAACATAGCTGTTGAGAGGGTAAATGGAGCAGTAAATTTCCACCCTTCGAAGGCATTCGGACCATCTCAGTGAAGAGGAGTGAGAAAGATGAATAGTCATCATGGTCCATCAAGCCAGGAATGTCGCTAATTCTACACATTCATCCCGATGCCCTGCATGTGTCATTGTGGGATTAGCTAGACTAGTACTGGATTATACATGGACGTAGTAGGTATAATGCCAAGAGATTTGGAAAACAGAGCGCTGACGTGTAAGACAACAAGAACTAAAAATACTCACATGCTCTTGTAGACCTGCTGACCTTGTCTCTGATTCTGCAACCTGGTCTTTGCCAAGTCAATGGGGAAGACACAAGTAACCCCAACAATGCCAGCAATACCTCCGTTAATGAGCTTGGCTGGGAGGCTGAAAGGAGACGACAAAAACGAATGTCAACACTTTTAACGTGGAAATTAATCTTTAACTGTAGAAATGTGAAAAATGAAATAAAGGTAGGCCTTGGAGGATTTGCTGCTTTTCTCTGTTTAATAGCATTGTAAATTCAGCATCTCTGGGTTGTGGACTGTCAGTTAGACACCTTGGACTGGGAAACACTGATGGTCATTTTTAACAGTTCAAAGTAATGTCTTTAAATGTCTTGTTTAGTCCAGCCAACAGTCGAAAACCCAAAGATAATCAGTTTACAGTGATAAAAAAAACCAAGAAAAGTGGCAAAACCTCCCAAATGAATCAAAATAGCTATGTAACTCCCTGTCAATGGACAATTGTAAACGGATTACATGCCTCTTATTATATTATATTATACGGAGAAAAGGAGAGTGTATGAGACTTACCTGATCTGCTGCTGAGACATGATGACTTTGACTTTAAGTGAAGAAAGAAGTGTAAAAAGTAGTGATGTAGATCCAAGTGTCCTTCAGTCAAATCAATGAGTAGAGTCCTGGACAGAGAAAATGGAGGGAGTTACTCAACACAGAATAAAGGGGCAGGTTTCTGAGTACTCACAGACTGTGTGCACAGAGCTTATCCTCCTCACAGCAGAGGGTTTGGGCTTATCTAGGTACCTCAGAATCACGGGACCGTGATGCAGCAGCTCCGCTACTTGCAATATGAGTAGTAGTACAACCGGCAACCGGGCGTGTTCTGGCTCGCATACCGGAACACCATACATGGCCATTACCGCCTTTCACACATTCTTGATACTCATCTCGTGTTAGAGCTGAACTTCCAAGTAACTTTAACATGCAGGCAGCGGCGTGAACTTCGATTAACTTGGTTGTAAACTGGGTTTTATGGGATACCATCAATGCAAAACAATGAGAAAGAGCTTCCGGTCATTCTTTAAGCGCAAATATGACCCTTTATCGCATTTCAAATAAAAGTTCTGCATTGATATATCAGGAAAATTAGAGTTAAATGGTTCAAAATAAATAGCCAAAACTAGTTCTATACAGCTTTGTCTCATAATGGTTAAGAGCGGTTGCTCTCACTTTCATACTTTAACTAAGGGTTGGTTAGGTTAGCTGGCGGTGTTAGCCAAGATGCCCATTCAGACAATACCGTCCCTAAAAGCAAACAAGCTGGCTATCGTGGACTATTAAATAACTTTAAAATGCATATTAAATCACTTAAAGATAAATTAAAGCCGTTTACTTACCAAAAGATTGTCTTGTAGTTGTTCTTTAAGATTGTTTCGGGCCGTTAATATCTGCTTCCGTTCGTCTCGCCGGTCGCTTCTGCTAATATAGCAGTGAGAAGAGACACTGGAAATTTCCATTGAGTTTTTAGCGGGGAGGGGGGCGGACTCACCCAAGCCTTTACTACGGTTGAATTATAACCAATCACCGTTTAGCTAACTATCGCATACTCGGGAGTTCATTGGAAGATAGATCGATCAATCAAACTGTCCCACCTATCACACCGTTACAAAGATGGTTGAGGGTTTAAGATGAGAGACCCCATTGTTTGACGAATATTTCTTTCGGTTATTAAGACTAAACGTGAAAGAATATGGATATAAATGGTTAGACAATTTTTTTGAGATATTATCAAGGTCGTTGAAGGTGTCAGGGCACCGTTTCCGAAAAGGATCTTAAGGTTAATTTGATCTTGGTCCCATTGTAAGTCTACGGGCTAAGATCATAATGGCATTAAATCGCTCCGGTAAGCTTGTTGCCTACACCGGAGGGATGACATCATTCTATTCTAGTAAATTCTACTCTTCTCTATTCAGGTGTATTTAGGTTGGTCTAGTGGTGGAAAATTACCAATACACCACTATTGCTATTATATTATAATTTATTATTTTTATTATAAGCACATACTACTACTCCACTACATTTATCTGACAGCCATAGTTGCTAGTTACTTTACAGATTAATTATTTTACATACAAAACATATAATCGGTTATAAAATATGATACATGGTTAGAGATTATTTACCAAACAGTATGCCACATAGTTCCAATTACCTCCCTCCTGACCTGTTACATTAAAATGCTGCATACATTTTAATGCATCAGTAATAATAATGAAATAATATATAAAAACTACAATATATATAACTCTGATACATTATGAGTATTTTTAGCTTTGGTACTTTAAACTGCATTTTGCTGACAATACTTCCAAACTTTTACTATGGTAAGGTTTTAAATGCAGGACTTTTACTTGTAAAGGAGTATCTTTAAATTGTGTTATTGCTACTTTTACGTAAGCATAGTATCTGAACACTTCTTACAACACTAGTTGGTCCTGATTCCTTCATGCCATCCTTCAGCAGGATAAATGGGGTGGGGGAGGTGATGAGTTTCACCCCTCTCTCATCACCCACTGTTGAGGTGTCCTCAAGCAAGCCACTTGGTATTCTGAACTGCTGAACTCACAGGTGTGATTGTGTGCAACTGTGTATATAAGAAGCAGGTTTTGCTGGAAAAGAGACACCACGTCCAGAGAATTCACCTTAGATAAATAAGTGTAAGAAAAAAAGTATTGATATGGGAAGACAAACATGGCCTATCTCTCGTCGAGGTTAAATCAGGAACAAAAGGTAGCCTGTTGAATTACTCAAAGGGGTTTTTCCTGGGTTTAGTCAGACCACCTGGTAAATTCTACTGAATAGGTTTCAATTGCAGGAGCTCACTGTACCAAGTATTAGCTGCATAATATGCAGAATTACAGGGTGGAGGCCACAGACAAGAGGGCTCTTGTTAGCATTGAAACTTCATCTAACGTGTTGGTTTTAAAGGTACAGACACATTCCAAGGCATTAGGAACCTGTCTCTTACTGCCGATACATGACTGACGCTGAAAAGTTGTGCAACAGTGGGTCGTACATATGATATGTATGTCAAGTATGCAGCTTTGGCACAGGCAGCATCTCATACTTGCATAACTATTCTATTCTGTTCGATTCCATTCTTTTTGATTCAGTTATATCCATTTCTACTTGGGTTATTTTGAGCAGTCTCTTTTGTATTTAAGTGTATATCAGATTGCCAAACATCTAGTCATCCAGTTCAGGAATCAGATAATCATGAATCACATTAACGTTCATTGTAAACCCTGTTGACGCCAAAGGAGGAGCAATAACTCTCCAGGGCCTGGGCAGAGAGTCTGTTTTGTAAAAGGGTTTTAGACAATTTTGTAGATGTTCAGGATCTTAATATAAGCTGCATAATATAAAACTATATTCTGTTCATTAGAAAAACGTATAAGATTGATACTGAAGAACATTTACAGTACGGATGTGTCTGCTCTTGCAACGGAACTACTGTATGTGTTACAGTGAATGTTACAAACATTTTACTTCTGTCTTCAACAACATTTTAAAATAATAAAAGGCATCAGTAGTCATAATATAAATTTGTATAATAATAACATAAACAGTACTAAGGCACAGTTACAAGGTCCAGCTTACTATTAACCCACACTAGCACCTCTGTTAGGCTGTACTTAGGCACAGTGGTCCTGGGAGCTAAATGCTAACACGTCGTAGTTTAGCATGTTAGCATGATATCATTTGCTAATTAGCAGTGAATGTGAACTACAGCTGCAGATGATGGGAATGTCATTTGGTCATCAAATATTGGAAAAATTTAAAAAACTGACCGGATGGTGGCACTAGAGGAAAAGTTAAGTGATCACCAAAGGTATTACAGTTCATCCTGAGGGGAGCGTGAATATCTGTGCCAAAATTTCATCACAGTCCATTCAATAGCTGTCAAGACATCACTAAAAACCAAAAATGTCAACCTGCTGGTGAGTCTAAAGGAAGAGTTGGGGGATCACCAAAGTCTGTAGGATTTATGAATGTCTGTACCAAATTTAATCTTAAGCCGTTGTTGAGATATTTCAGTCTAGACTGAAGTGGCGACAGATCGACATTGCCATCCCTGGAGCCGCCAACATGGCTAAAACATTTCTCACATTTTTTCTAGTTGAATAAACACAACACAAACAAAACTGTATGGTTTGTCTGAATGAAAGAGTGGCCGGTATGTGCACCACATAGCTGGATCTCTTGAAGTGCTGATGGAAGCAAATTCCATTTCATCCACTGCTTTATCCATTAGGGTTTTCAAAACACCACCACACAGGGAATTTCAGCCGGGCAATTCAAACCATTGTGCCATATCAGTCAGATGATTTCAAAGTCATATCAGGTCAACTGTATACAGCATAATTAAGTAAAGCCATGAGTAAAGCCATGATGCAGCCATAGATCATCTGTACTACTCAGGATATGTTTTTTGAATATTCATGCAAAGAGTTAAAAATACTACTGAATTATCTTTTCACTATAATGAAGGTATGAACATATTTTCTAAAAAATTAACCCAATTATAACCATTTAACACATCTGGGTCAAAGAAAAAGAAGCAGCACAAAATTTGATACACACTGATAGACAAAGATATAAACGATGGACTACAAATCCCAGAGTGGATATAATACTCCGCCATTTTGTCAGCTGACTGTCAAACAAGGTTAAACAGAGTGTCAGGTTGTCAGAAGTTGTACAAGCTTCCTTGAGGTTATAGTGGCTCAGCATTTTACAAACTGGTTTTCCACCCATACCTTCCCCCCATACACTCAACTCTACCTCGTTTACTTTATGGTTCACAAGTTTATGAATCATGTCAGGCATCAGTGGCACAAAGGCATAACTTGATATGGGGAATAATGCAGATAGTGATCACTCGTGTTGACTGATGAAAATTGAGTCTTTCTGTATGAGACCATTGTGCTATCCCTTTAAATCAGATGTTTTGCCAGCTTTTAGTTCTATTTTATATGTTACTCTATTCAAAATGATCAAAATGAACCAACAATTAAGACCGATGAGGCTCAGTTACATACAGTGACTGAGCCAAACAAAACACAGAGACACTTAAATATAGAAACTGTCACTGACAGAAGAATGCTGTTATATACAGAAGTGACAGAATATAGAATAAGGAGATGGGAGAGCAAAGTCACAGAGATCCACATGATGGACTTATGATAGATTCTCCCACTCTGAACTGCTGAGCTATTAATAAGCTCCGGCTGTCTTCCCAAATTCCCTTTGTGAATGGGAAACTACACACACAAACTCAACTTGGGCTGAGACAAAATTACTCAACAGTTAACAAACTCACGCAGTAAATTTAGTGTTTGTTGACTCTGTGTGGCTGATCTTTGTGGTTCAACATGCTCACTGATAATCACTTTAATGAGAGGTGTGTCAACAATCATGTGCCTTCCAGAATGACTGCAGAGGCACATTTAGTATTCTGAGGTGACATTGTGGAGCGTCATGGCCTTGTGTTTGTTATGTGGAAACAGAAAGCTACGGTCCAGCACAGGATGTGATTAAGTCAAGCACAGCTTAGTCAGAGAGCTATTTAGAGACTGAACTTTAATTGAGTTCCATTTAGAGTATCCCCTTCAGAGTAAACATAGTAAGTCTGAGAGTCACATACACATGAGTGTACAGGAGGGTAAATAATGAAGCTGACAAAAATACATACCAGGATCAACACCCCATTGTAAACTGAGAAGCAGAGCTGCAGCACAGACAGGTTGAGCAACAAAGGCACAATAAAACAGGCTGGCACAATAGGTAACAGTACAGACAGTGCAGATATCACTGTATACCATCACAAGCTAAAGGATGACGCTCGTCTAGTCTCAAAACATTCATGGATCACACAGTTTCAGCTTGGTAATTTGAACAAAAACAGAGACAAGCTGAGCGCGACAAGAAGAATCAGAAAGGGATCATGTAGTTGCTCTGACCAGGGTATGGGTAGAGACGTCTGACTGGCTTGGTACACCTAGCTCCGTCCACGCTGGCCCTGTGTGCGCACTCATCACTGTCAGTCCTGCAGGCACCGCAGTGGCAGCTGAGAGCCACAGGGTAGGTGAAGACGGGGTTGGCGTCGATGGGACAGCCGGGCAGTATGGCTGTGCGGTATTCCACCTTGTCATAGGTGCAGCCTCTCTGGATAAGGAAGCGCGGGCCGAGTATTTCCCTCATGTTGCTGTCCTGCTCACCATACACAAACACATGAATGAATTTATAATACATTTCAATTCCTTGAAAATACAAAACTTTATTTAGGATGCTTGTTTTCAACTGAAAATGGGAAAAAACAGTTTCATTTCTATGTGACTGACCTAATATCAAAAACAACTGTGAACGTTTCAATAAATGTGCTTAATGTTGTACTTATGTAAGAGATAACACCCGAAAAGTTGTATGTTAACATGAGGATCTATTTTATATTTCCTTTCATAGAGTAGTTTGCACATTCCTTTTACACCATTTAACACTTTGGTTATGATAAAATGGAGTTAATAAAGTTTTTTTGAGAAGAAAGAGGTTGCTAAAAGTCACACCTTCCAACCAATCAGAATTGAGAATTTCTATTGGCCATGGTATAAACTTTTACATTATTTCTTTTTCTTTGTTCGTTTTTCCACCTGAAGAAATGACAATCTCTTCCTTCACCATGAAGGACATACAAACCCTTGAGTAGCAAAATCCCATGCAGATGGTTGTGTTGATCGCCACACAGAAGTCACACTCTGGCCTCTCCACATACAGGGTGAAGTCAGTGGGTAAACACATGGGAACAGCTGGGCTGAACAGCAGAAACAGGATCCAGCAGGTGAACACTGCAGTCTCCATGTTAAGCAATGTTATTTTTTTTCCAATCAATTTTTTGGGACCTGCATGGGAGGCAAAGATAAAGAGACAAATTGACAACCAGATAACACAGAGGATCAAAAGTTTGGTACTTTAAATATTATTTGTTCCCCTCGGCATGTGTGAGTCACCTGCTCGAGAGATGCGGGCGCCTGCAGGACTGATGATGCTCTCAGTCTGAGCATCCCTCCCGAACGTTATTTATGCAACCATTTTATAATACACCCTTATCCAAGCTCTACCATCTGTGACGAAAAGGAAGAACATAACTTTTAGTCCATTATGTGGATGACATGAATTAATGATTTCCCTCAGGAACAAAGGTCATGCAGTAACCAAGGAAATCGCTGCAACGGATTCAGCACTAGCTGAAAGCCTCTGTATCTGATTCTGTCCATCGTAGTCTAAAACAGTGTCCACTACATGTCACAAAATGTCCCTTTTCTGCTCGAAAGAATGCATAATTTATAAAGAGCCACTTAAATTTTAACCTGTGTTTTACTTCATTTTTCCAAACAAACCTAATCTGCCTCTCATTTGAATGAAAATTAACTGAGGAAAAAGCACTTTGTGTAATACAAAATATTTCCAAGCACTTTCTGAATGTGAATGTCCAAACGATGCTTCGAGAATTGTGGATTAGAAAAATCTCTACCAGTCAGCAAGTCAAGTCACAAACTGTCACAGTCCAAATTTGTACTGAACACAGGTAGAAAACATTCAGGTTTATCTAATCTAATAAGTAAAATAAAAACTGCTGCGGTAGACATCAGCATTCATCTCTAAACACCACAGACTACAGGGATTTCCTTATCTATATTTTTGTTTAATGATTGTTGAGCATAGCCAAAGTCTCTTGGCATTCCTGTGCTGTGTCATAAATTGGGTTATCTCACAAAAACAGTAAACAGATTGAATATCTTCTTTTTTATTTCAACCATATTTCGATCACAGTACCTTGTACTGAACTTAAGTCCTCATCAAATAACAGTTAGCTTTCACAATGCACTTGGCTGACATGTGTTGTCATTCTCCAGTAGTGAGTAAATCTATCGGTGAATAGGAATAATGCTCACAAAGGATATTATAACACAGGGAAAAAATAGACAGTAAGTTCAACGTCCAATTTAGCAGTTCATTGCTTCTCCACAGCTCTTACTCAGCTTTACAAACATTAACAGCATGTGCTATTTTACATTAACTTTCTGAGTTTACTGGACCTGATGTTCTCATTAAGAGTGACTTGAATGAAATCAACTAAAACATCTCTATTCAATGGATGACTAATATTAAGTAATCACATTTAATATCTGTTGGACTGACAGGTATGTCAACAGCTTACACCTAGTTTTTTTTTTTACCTCATCTGCAATATTTTATACTGAAGTTGTCACATTTTTGCCCTACATGTGAGTTTGAGTTTGAAATGACACACTTCTCTATGCATCACTGGAGTGATAATCAAAGATATAGATGTGCAAAGTAAAGCAATAGCAATCGCATGTGACACGTAAAAAAAGGATGTGACAGCAGGAGTAGTGACCCAACCATAAAGATTTAACCTGTCCTGCCTCCTGAAATTCCTCACATAACCAATCACTACTGAGTAACCTGGAGTTGTATAAAGACCGCTCCTAAAGTGTCACTATGTCATTTCATCTCATAAAGAGTGGAGACATCTTGACAACAGAAAGTCTCGTGAACAACAAAACCTCAGAAACACCACAGGATCATCACCTTTTACAATCACTGAAATTATGGCTGACTTCTGTACTGTGTGTCCTTGATGGATTATTAACTACAGAACTAATCTTTATAGTCTGTTGAAAGCATCAGAGAGGACCACACTTCTGCCACTCGAAGTATCTCATTGTTTTATTATCAGTCGGAGGACTAAAACTCTGAACTCTTTGGATTTTTCTTTTCTTTGCTGAAGGTTTGAAGGGAAATTTTTAACACGAGTGCAGCCGATTTAAATACGTCTGACAGTTGACAGTCAGTCAGTCAGCATTTTTCTTGCTGTCTTTAAATTGTCTTCAAATCCAGTATTTTTGCTCTTCGTATTGATATGTGTACAACTGGATTTGAAGACAATTTGAGTATAATTTATTGGTAAGAATATTAAACGTTAGCGAGATTGCACAAAAGAGATATTCTTCTGAGTCTAAGCATTCTTAACGACAGTTCAGAGAGAAGTGTTAATAAAAGGAAGCTCCTTCTGCTGAACTAACCATGGCTGGTACAGGTGGTCCAGTGGCCACTTTCTCTGTGTGGGATTATGTGGTGTTTGCTGGAACAATTTTGGGGGCAGCTGGCATTGGCCTTTTCCAGGCCATCCGAGGCCGCAAGGAGACCAGCAGCGCCGAGTTCTTGCTGGGTGGACGGCAAATGACAGCTGTGCCGGTTGCCATGTCACTCACTGCCAGCTTCATGTCTGGCATCACGGTCATTGGCACACCTGCTGAGGCCTATCGGTTTGGAGCTGCCTTCTGGCTCTTCGGCTTCTCCTATGCCATCATGTCTGTCATCACTGCTGAGATCTTTGTCCCGCTTTTCTACAGACTGGGGATCACCAGCGCCTACGAGGTAAGGAAATGTGACAGACTGTAAATTATTATAATGGTACAAAGGCTGGCCGACAGGTGCAGCAGGAAACAACTTCAAATGTACAAATCAATCAAGCATGATTTATTGGTAGGCTACAGAGATACAAGACTTTTAAAAGTGGCAAATGATTCATCCACTATAGTTGGCAGCATGAGTCGATTAAAATAATCAGAATACAGATACAGAATCCAACTGCCGTAAAAGGATATTGAAGTTACAAAAAGAGAAACAAAAACAAGGACCTTTAAAAAAAAAAAACTTTAATATTTTGTAAATGTGAGTGTATAAGCTAAACCACTGTGTGTATACCAAATCATCAGTTTAATGATTGTCTGACTGTCTTGGTTTTCCTCATTTCTAGTACCTGGAGATGCGTTTCAGCCGGCCCATCCGGTTAATTGGGACATCAATGTACATCGCACAGACGGTAACTAAAACATGCTTATAAAACAAAAAGGGGAATATTCATACTTTTTGTTTTTAGATAATTAAAAACAAAAGTACAAAACCATGAAGAATGGAACAAACATCCATAATCAACGTGGTGAAAAGCACATGTCTTTTTTCTTTTAGACTTTATGTAAAATTGATTCTTGTTACCAATTCCAAGATCAATATCAATCACTTACTTGTTATGTTTCCACCTAATCAACTAATGGTTGCATCTTTTCTCAGGTGCTGTACACCGGTATGGTCATCTATGCTCCAGCTCTTGCACTAAATCAAAGTAAGTCTATACATGGGCTGTTCTTGCAACAATTATGAATAAAAAGTACTTTGCATGATGCTATCGTCGACTCTCCCGTCTACTCCTTCTGGACAACAAACCTGCGGACAAACAAGGGTAGACAAGGGTTTTTTTAGATTTTAAGCTTACAACAACCTGCTCAGCCTCCTTGATCTATTTTGTCCTGATAATAGAGTTTATATATACTACTGATAGAGTTGTTAAAGGATACAGCTGTGTTTCTTTCTCTTGTGCTTATCTTAAACACAGGTTTGACCGAAAAAAAATGAGGTGACCACATGTGTTTTGTTTGAAATTAAGGGAAAATTCATTGCCAAGTTACAAAAGATTGATAAATACACCATTTCAGAGAGATTGTGGAGGCTTGAAGTTACTCAAACTGTCACATGTTGTTATGTCTCAAAAGGCTTATTTTGATGTATGAATCATAATGGAGATGTTTTTGTTATTACTCAGTCACAGGACTTGATCTATGGGGAGTGCTGGTGGCTACAGGAGCGGTGTGCATAATCTACTGCACCTTGGTTGGTACTGTGCATGTTAAAAATACTATATATTGTACTGAATTAATGATTTGTGTACAATATATACAATATATAAGAAGTGTATAATGTGTACAAACATAGGCCGTATGTTTGTATTTCAAACTGTTAAAAAAAGCAGGTTAATTGTGGTTTTTATGACCAATTTCACACTTTGGTATCATCATCCACCTATTTTAGTTTGTGGTTAAGAAAACTGGCTGATCTGCTTGTGAAAAGTTATTGTCATGATGATAATGTATGTGGACACATTTTAACATTACAGTTAACCTCAACTAGCAATAAATTGGAAAGACTTGAAAAATTCTTGGAAATGATAAACTGGCTCTAACATGGATTTTGTTTCAGGGCGGTCTGAAAGCAGTAATCTGGACAGACGTGCTGCAGATGGTGATCATGCTGGCAGGTTTTGTGGCAGTTATAGCTCGAGGAGCTGTACTGCAGGGAGGCCTGACGAACATCTGGGAAGACGCCGGCCAGGGAGGCCGACTAGAGGCGTTTGAGTAAGCACACAAGCAGACTTGTGTCAGATAGTATTTGTTGTTAGTTTGTTTTAAACTGATCATGATACCAGATGGATGGGACTTCCTGAATCAGAGATACTGGTTTGCAGCCGCAAATTCGATCAGCTTTCCTATAATTGTTTCCCGTAGCTCTTAATTGCTCCAGTATCCGAGAAGGGAAACTTCACTGAAAACTCTTCTGCACACAATAATCAAGAAAATGGAATATCAGTGATGTCTGCTTATTGCCTCAAAGGGGTCATCCGACATGATCAGACGTTTGCACTGTTGCTGTCCCCAAACATTACCCTCAGTATTCTTTAACATGCTGTTGACTTTTCTCACAGTTTTGACCCAGATCCCCTGAGGCGACATACTTTCTGGACTATTGTAATCGGCGGCAGCGTGATGTGGGTGTCTATCTACTCAATCAACCAGTCCCAGGTGCAGCGATACATCTCCTGCAAAACCTTGGGACACGCCAAGATGTGAGTGTTCCTGCAATGCATACAGTACATTATCGGCTGTGAGTGAAGGTTCATGCACTGACAAGTCGTCTTTCATCTCTCAGGTCTTTGTATGTGAACATGGTTGGCTTGTGGTTAACTGTGAGTCTGGCTGTATTTTCTGGCCTCACCATGTTCTCCATTTACAAGAAATGTGACCCACTTACCAACAGTGATATAAGCAACCCTGACCAGGTAACTGCAGCTGCAATTATCTCTTGACTTACCACCACATGGACATCATGCTGTTTGTTATGCAACAAAGCATTAACAGTGAAAGTGGTTTATATTTGTAAACCAGCTGCTGCCCTACCTTGTGATGGATATTCTGGAAGTCTACCCTGGAATCCCTGGCTTGTTTGTGGCTGCTGCATACAGTGGTACCCTTAGGTGAGGCCTGAAACAAACAAGGAAAAAAATATTATTTTACATCAGTTAGGAATGCTGTTTTGATAAGGAAATGCTGTAGTAGATAAGATACAACGGTAAGGAAGGAATGAATAAATACCTGGATTATGTTGCTTCCTGAGAAAAGTCCACGTCATTGCTCCTCGACTGAACAACTGTTGTTATTGTTGCATTTACATTTCTAGTCATATTATCATACATAATGCAAGAAACTACTGTCTGCATGCTACTTGAGACTAATTTTACCTGTAATCTAATCTGTCATCTAAATGCATCAGCCTTTCTGTTCTGTTCAGTGACTAAAACCTTGCTGTTGCATATTTTTCAGCACCGTGTCTTCCAGCATTAATGCCCTAGTTGCTGTCACTGTGGAAGACTTTATTCTACCAGTGTGCAAAAACCTCACAGAGAAACAGGTGACCTGGATGAACATGGGCCTGAGTAAGTTGTGTAAAAAACACTGTCACAGTAGTCCAAGAATGAGCAGGCATTAGAAAAGCATAAGATAAAGAGTGACAAACTATTACTATGGGAAAACAGTTCTTTAAACCCTTTCCATATCTCATTAATTAAAGACATATTTGGAAAAACACTTATAATTGAGTATTATTTAGACTTTGTGGTACATTCTGATCATGAAAACCACAGTAATCACCACACAGTATGACTCCCATTACCCCAAGATTTCTTGAAGCTCACAAGATACCAGTAGACACCAAGATAACCATTATCTCATCTTGTTATTCTAGGCAGGCAATTAAGTGTATCCAGTTCCACTGTACCAGTTGCGAGATGATCACAATGTGTTCAATATAGGTAGCTATGAACAGCTGTGTGTTTATGCAATGCCAAAATTAAATCATTATTTGTGAAGAGTTTCTACTCGGATTATGAAGGATAATAATAATCATCGAGCACACAAACGATGGCTAATGCTAGAATAATCTACAGTGTTTGATCAGGTAGAGAAAGACCTGCACAGGCAGGAACAGGCAGGAACATGTAGGTTCGATGACCTTCTTTCGGGAGGGTAAGATCAAGGGTGTGGCTCCCCTATCTCATTTTCTGTGAGAGGTATTCTACAGCAAAGACAATTCACTGTTTATTTAATTTAATATAGACACTGGTTAGGAATGGAGCCGTATGCTGTTTGTACACCAGGTCACTTTAATTTGCTGTAATTTATGGGAGGGAAATAAAAAGAAATCAGGGTTTCTGTTTAAGACTTTTTAAGACCTGTATTAGTACCACATTGAATGTTATTTAACATCTGTTTCACGATCAAGTACGAAAGTATAATGGAAAACCAGTAGGGACAATATGGCCTAAAATTATTTATAATCATATCACAATTGTATCAATAGTTCCCACCAGTATATAGCAATAATTACTAATGATATAATTTTTTAGATTAACATGACCTGGACCCAGATAAGGGGAAGAAAATGGATGTATTATTAACTACATAAAAATGATTAATTTCATTTAAGTTTTTGATAAAATTGACATTTGCCTGTTATGAGACGATGAGCTTCCCAGCTACTGTAGCTAGCAGTCGTGAAAGTGTTTGGTGTAGGTCTGATGGTGCTGACTGAAATGTCACAAGAAAGGATTGAACAGCTTCCTGCAGCACAACCCACTGTCGCAGCAATCCCACTTTTAGTTTCAAGATGTGTAATGCCCCCGACAGCCCGCAATCTGATACAAAAACATTTTGTAAACTAAATTTAAGACATTTTAATATCTTCTAAGGCATTTTTTGAGGAAAGTGAATTGAATTTTCTTTTAAGACTTTTTCAGACCTGCAGATACCCTGGAAAAGCAAGATGCAAAACATGTCTTTTTAAGATACATTGAGCCCCAAAAGCACGATTCTCCTAATAGAAATTCAGACCTCAGTTACATCTATCACAGAATTTTGATGAGAAAATATAATATAAAAAATGTAGCTCATCTGCCTTAGAGTTTGCACCAAAGAACGTTTGGATCTGCAGTTTGAAAGTTGTGATTGGAGCCTGTCTTCTATTTCAATAACGCTGATTTTAACATCTCCCAGGTGTATTCTTTGGCGCCGTGTGTATTGGGATGGCTGGAGTTGCTTCAGCGATGGGAAGTATTTTGCAGGTAAACTTCTCCAACACCAACTCCAATACTGCAGCCATTTGTTGCTCTACAGCACCACCAAGAGCTGAAAATTAAGAACTACAAACCTCCTGATCATTTTCTATTTTCAGGCAGCTTTGTCCATATTTGGCATGATCAGCGGACCTCTTCTCGGTCTTTACCTATTAGGCATGCTATTCCGCACATCAAACTCAATAGTGAGTATTTCCTTTTACTGGAACATTCACTAGCACAACTGCATCCTCTCACAACACAAGGAAAACTTGTAAATAAAACAAACGTGACACATCCAGGAAGTATTTGACTACAGTCGTATTTACTTTGCAGGGAGGGCTTGTGGGAATGATCACTGGTCTAGTGTTGACTCTGTGGGTGGGGATTGGAGCCCAGATTTACCCACCAACAGCTGAAAAGACAAATCCTCTCCCACTCAGCACCGTAGGCTGCAACAGCACAATGGGCCAAAACTACACAACGACAGCCCCGTGGACCACCCCGCAGCCTGAGTGAGTCATGTTACATGAAACAAAGGTCCATCAAGCACATGATAGATCACGGTAGGAATACTCATTAGCATTTTAATGTAGCAAATATTTACAAAGCACAAAAACGATTCAAGGCTTTTATACTGGCCTAAAAACACTTAATTTGCCAATTCATCACAGAAGTATATATGCACAGTGGTAGAGTGAAAATCCAGATATCAGTCTAGAGGTATTCTATAAACAATATGTACAATACTTTACACCTGAGTTGTAACAATTAGTTGATTCATCATTTCAACAGAAAATTAATCAGCAAGTATTTTGATTTTGAAAGCAAAAAAGCCAAACATTTTCTGGTTCCAGTTATCTCAAATGTGAGGATTTGCTGCTCTTCTCTGTTTTGTATCACCAAACTGAATATCTTTGGGTTTTGGACTGTTGGTTGGACAAAACAAGACATTTGAGGATGTCACCTTAGAATGTATTCTGACATTTTATACACCAAACGATTAATAAAAAAAATATTAGGCAGATTAATCGATAATAAAGATAATTGTTAGTTGTAATCCTACTTCATACAGTATATCATCAGAAAGAATTGTGAAGTGACAGGAGGATGATACTGAAATGATTTCCTGTGTGCGTCAGTGTCAGGCCACCTCTGGCAGACTCCTGGTACTCTCTGTCCTACCTCTACTTCGCTCTCTTGGGTGTACTGACCACAATCGTGACTGGCCTGCTGGTGAGCATGATCACAGGTGAGACATTACTTTCTAACCTCTACTTCCACTGCAGAGACACATCGATGCTTGCATGGTCTAAATGTTTAATATTCTAAATCCACCAGAAATCAGTTATGGGAATATGTATCTATTTCTTTTAAGGTGGATGCAAGCAAGAAAAAATGAACTCTAATCTGTTTGTGAGGACAAGTGACCTGATCTGCTTCAGCCGCTGTAGTAAATCAGAGGTAAGAGACGGACCCTTTTGTTAGATAAGTGGTAACAAAATGAGGATGTATTGCTCATCAAACTACATAAGATTTTTGTCATATGTTAAATGTTTTGATTAATGTTCTCCACCCACTACAGGCATCAGACGTCACAGAAAAGGCTGCAACAGACTTTCATATGGGAACTGACAACACAACATTCACAGACTTTGACGTGATGAGCAAAGGCGATGAAAAAGCCACCAAACTGTAATGCTGTTATATCAATACAGTGTTCCTTTGTGGAGACATTTTAATGCAATTTTTATTTTATAAACACATAAATGACGAGCCGCAATTGTTTTGCTGCTAAATCCATGTGGTGCATGTGATTTGCAAAAACAAATAATTGTAATTTTATTACCGGTGTGTGCCTATTTATGTTGATGTGAATTATCATGTATTTTAAACATCAAACAGGGTTGCTAAAACTCAAATACAAAATAATTTGAAAAAGCTTGACCACTAGTAATAAAGCTTGGCAAAGCTAAAACTGAACAGTAAAAGGATATAATTCAAATTCAAAACCTTGCCTATTTATGGTGCTACCCATCCGAGGTGCTTAAATAACAGAAAAAAACATTAAATATACAGCAGGAAAATGTTCTGCAACATTTTGTGGTATAACATAATCCTTAAATTAAACCAAGACGCATCAGCAATTGCAGTATTCTTCAGAACAACAGGAAAAAAGGCGTTTAAAATTACACAAGGTCACCACATCTTTTGCCTCACCCTGATTGAGCTGCTCCCATTTCCTGTAGCAGTTATGTGGCAACAGTTTTACTTTTATTGCCCTTTGTTCAATTGTTCTCCGTGATAGCGACTGCTAGCTCTGTATTCTCTGCCTGAACATTGCCCTTCTTCATGTCATGCTGGCACAGACAGGCACACTGGAATATTGTTTGTTATTTTACAAGATGTATGATGGCATTACTGTTTTAAAGGAACGATGGTCATTTGTTTTTGAGTATTTGTGTACTGCCTTGTTATTTTTATATGGAGATTGTGCACTCCTTATGAACTACCTGTACGAATTAGTCACAAATAAATATTTTGTACTGTGTTTTTTTTTTATAACTGTGTTGACTGAAAACATGCGTACACAAGCGTACAAATTCAGCACAGAGAACTTCAGTGAGTGTGTGAACTTCATATGTATTTGAGAGAGAATACAGGACAGTGAAACCAAGAAAAATACATTTACCATGTAGTTTTTGCTTTGGCAACGCGGTTTCTCTTCTACTCAGGGCTGTAAAATCTATTTGAACTGACAGACAGACAGAGAGAGCGACTGAGCTTTGGTCTAGGTAATAACCGTGCCCTTTGTCTCCCTGGCAACATACAATAGAGGAAGTTTACAAAGCACTGACCTGCCCACTTTTACCTGCCACGATGCCAGCAAATCAGCCCTTTAGCCATTCCAGGTTTGTAGGAAGTGGAGAGTCAGCTGTGACATGGAGGCAGACTCACTGCCAGGGAAGTGAACTAAGTTGCTGTTTTCACCGATACTAACAAAACAAGGTGAGCCAGTTTCTTTTTAATCCATCCACAGCAATAAGTTCTGTAAAAGTAATTCACTGCTTAATCAAGATTTGGACTTAGTCAGGCTTTCAAATGCGAGGGAGATTAGAAATCTTTCCATCGACGTAACTACAAAGGATCAGAGTTGACAGGCAATTATGTATTTTCTTAGTGTGTACACAGTCATGTTTAGTGTGTATGAAGTCATTTCCTGCAGATCTGATGTCAGTAGATCTGAATGTAATCTATCTTTGAAAATGCGTTGCATATGACCTACTTACAAAAGGTCATACGCCATGTTTATGTTTTCACTGCGCCACATTGTAGGAGGTTCAGACTTTAGGCTTAAACTGAATATTACTAAGAGAAACATAGATTTTTTTTTTATGCAAGTGATTTTCAGTGCATGTTTTGTTTCCCAGTACAGGACTTAAGGACCATGGATACCACCTTTGCTACCCTGGCTTGTTACCTTCTGGTCCTTTCTTTTCCTAAGGCACAAGCACAAAAGGGTTTATCCACTGTCACACCTACAATAACAACCCCTGACTTGAACCTGACATACACGACTGCAAAAGTAACTCCAACTAACTCTACTGTACATGTAACTGTTATCTCAAACTCCACTGAGAACACGACTCCACTTGCCAGCACGACCCAGGACAATGAAACATCCACCAAAGCTACAGCAGCTACAACAGAGAGCTCAAGTCAGCTCCAGACTTCTCAGTCAACAACCATCATGACTCCTCTCACAAATGGTACATCAGTGACAACACCTGGCACTCACACTCCAACATTTACTGCACTGACAACGCCAGCAATGCAGACCACAGTAGGTAACATAAGTACACCTACACCTACTACAGCAAATTCATCTCACATTGTCAGCACAACCTCAGATTCAATGGACAGAAACACACAAGGTAAGCATCTGGCCTCCTGTTTTATTTTATGATTTAATTGCTCATTGTACGTTGATATTGAACTTGTGAATAACTTTGATTTCTTCCTTTTTTCCTGTGTTACTAGGTTTGGGACTAAACATTTCAGAAGAGAATATGACTATTATCTTCAGCGTTGTACTTGGAGTGTTTGCTATGGCATTGGTTGTGTTAATATTTCACAAATGCAAACAGAAAATCCAGTACTTGCATCAACCTCTTAACAACACTGATGACACAGGTAAGGAGTTCCCCCTTTCATCACACATTCAATACAAACTATTTTGTTGATTATTAGCTGTTAAAAATGCCTATTTAATTTTCAACAGATGCATTTGTGGCAGACGCTGACACACTCGTCATTTCCGGTGGACTTTATGATGGCCATCCAATATACGACAACGTACCAACGGTCACAGAAGATCAATCTCAATTCCGCCTCGAGTTCCTTCATTAAGGAGAGAGAGTTCCTACAGTTTGAGATCACCTTTGGTGCTCGACAGGCATGGACAAAACCGATTTTCCTCATCCACCAATTATTACAAGACTAAGACTGAAATTTCACCCCTGTGATCATAATGGCAGAGAGGAAGGGAAAATGACGATTGGGAGAACAATCAAACAAGGACAATGCTGATCGATTAGAACATACCTTTTACTTATATCACTGTCAATACTAAGATACATAAATATATTGAATATATTAAGATAGTAATACATACTACACATTTTCTCATAACAACAATATAAACTTATGCAGAATGAATGAGATTGCATGTGAAAACCAGTAAAGATAAATTATTCCATAGAACAGCACTACCACAAACAGATTTTTTTTTAAGTACTTAAATGCATAGAGGCTGACTCTACAGTCACTTAAAATCTACCACTTAAAAACCCAGAACAAACTTGCTAAACAACCTGGAATATGAACACCTACATCTTAACAACACTGTTCAGTTGATCCATAACAATACTTTCTATGCATGTAAAGAAATAAATGTACCTGTCGTTATTATAATTACTGTCTATTTGAAACCGAAAAGTACTATATATGCATGTTAAGAAAGTTGGAACATGAACACCTAAACCTGTCTAATATTGTTACGATTACTGTTTATCTGGCCTGTAACAGCGCTATTTACTCAAAGATGTTCTCATTGGTCTTCTTCTTTTTTTTGTCACAGCCAGTGACAGCAGTCCAACCTGCATCTCTCATCCTCTTCATTGCAGCTACCTTCAAGGAGTTCCCTGGTGATTTATGAGAGCCAGGGCTCTGGATCTGAAAAAATGACCACCCAAAATTTTAAAGAAAATTATTTCTTCTATGTCCATGCATAAAATGCATGAAAATAATTTTGCATTTGTATGAATAAAAGTTACCTTTTTGGAGGTGTCGAGATTGCCGTGTGAAGCAGAAAAATTGGGCGCGGGTGCACTTGCAAAGCTCTGTCAAGAAAAGAAACAGAGAGCCAAATCAGCTCTTCTGGCAATCTCGCACAAATGATCAAATGAACAAAACCAACAGAGTTTTGACGCGGCACAGTTCTGACAAATCAACCATCAACCAATAAAAATACAACGCACCAACAGATCATTTTGATCAGAGCTGTCAGACTTGGGGTCAAGCTCTATGGTGCTCTTCCCCCAGCGTGCTGCCTTTTCAGCAGAAGGGGGTGTCCTTATTCTGTAGGACTGTGAGGGAAATCAAAGAGTAAATGTCAGCAAAAGTCATTCATATTTTTATTCATTTTGGAAAATGTCAGAATGATATTGTATATTACTTTGATCTTTGATGTTCTGCCAACCCTGTTCGTAATACTTGTTGGGGTTTTCAGATCTTTGTTGTGAATTTCCTATGATGAAAAGTTAATGTCAGTCTGAGTCATTATGAATGCTACAACAGTACACAGAATCATAGACTAAACTCTGCTGTTATACTGGTCTCTATCATCATAGCCAGTTAACATTTACTTTATGAATAGATTCAATTGTCTACCTTGGTCTTTGGTGTTGTTCCACATGTTGTTCTGGTGGATTCAGGGTCAGATTCCTAAAACACAGAAGACATAAAATGTTACAGCAGTTACATTTTGAGTATCATTCAGTAATAGCCTATAGTGACACAATCACGCTGCATTCATTCATTGTTTACATACAGGGCATATTGAGAAAGACACTTCTCCTGGACATCAATGCACATACAGTACAATTAGTAGCGCGCACACAAAAAGGCCTTCAATTTTTTTCACCTTTTTCACACAGGTGAATAATGGACAGTATGAATGTATGAAAAAGGCAAATACTGTTGAAAGGTTATAAGTTTATATTAGATTAGATGATGGTCTGAATGGGACGAACAGGTGAGTTAATACACAATGTCAACAGTATTTCTACTTAAGCTTTCTGGAACATGAAAATGATTATTTAAATTCCAGTAATAATTAAGTAAGAATGCAAAATAAGTTATGATGACAACTTAATGAATTGATTTTGATTAAGAATGTGCCTGACATAAGACAACTTGCTCAATCTGTCTAAAAACGTTTGGTAGATTAAACTCACAGCTTTCTTCATAACAGCAGTACTTCCATCATCTTTGCTGTAGGAGGGAGTCTTCCTGGTCTTGGAGAAGTCAAACATGTGTCTCTTTGAAGAACTCTCTTTTTGAGTCTCTGAACATTTCTCTTGTTCATAGTTTGAGGCAGGTGACTAGAATTTCAAAGATGAATTCTTGGTTAAGTACAAGTGATGACAAACCACATCATCAGTAACAGCCTATTTGCTGATGTACAGATTTTGTACCTGCTTGTTCACTGCTTCTGACAGCTGAGTGATTTTCATTGATGACATTTCTTTCTTCAAATCAGTTAGCTCCTTATGCAGGTTTTCCTAATAGCAATGAAAAGTGTTTCTCAAAGAATGAACTGTCTGTCAGAAGATAAAGAACAACCTGTTTCAGTAAAAACCCAAAAATAAACTGACTCAAACTAGGGCACACCTTCTCTGTCACTTCTGTCTTCAGCTGTTGTTTCAGTTGATCATTATCCGTCTTATGCTTCAAGAGATCCATTTCCTGATTTTAAGAATGCATTTTTGACAATGTTAAGATATAATTTATTCATTATCTAACTGTTTTATATGTTAATAAACGTTAATTTGTGATTTTTCAGCATCATACCAGTGATTTCATAAGGGCAACAGCCGCCATCTCTTTCTTCTTGTTCTCATCAAGCTCTGCATCCTTTTCTTCAACCATGCGGTCGTACTGGCTCTAGTAATAACAAGTCAAGTTCCTTCCAATGCAACATGTGTTTGGACTGACAGTCATGCTGTACGAGACCAGTTTCAGACAGCAAAACATTTATTTTATTATGGCCTTACCTTATGTTTTTCCATCAATGCAACCATATCTGCTATCTTGTGTTGACACTTGAGTTCTGTGTTCTCCTTGCTCTTGATGGCCTCTGCTGCTGTTAATCTGAATTTTTGTACCTGTAAAAATAAGGTGTTTTTAATCTAATTAATAAATTTTATTCTGAGGAGCTAAAAATGTAGTAAATAACACAACGTTATATATGTAACCTCATTCTCAAGTTCTGCGGCGATGGTTGATTTGGATTCAAGATCCTTAAGCAATTTCTGATGGTCCTCTTCATTCAGTCTTTTGAGGTTCTGGGACTCCTCGCGAAGACTGTTGATCTAAACACAAAAACAAGCATCTACATTAACCAGGGTAATACTTATTTGTTTGAATGTTTCATATCAATAACTGGAAAATAAAACACATCACCATACCACAATTTCAAGTTGACTGGATTTCGCAATCTCCTTTACTATTTCTTTCTTAAGCACTTTATTCTGAAAATCAACAAGTGAAATGTTAGCTGAATAAATAACAAAGCCATCCTATTGTATATATACAGTTTCATCATCATCACAAACCTCTTTTTGGTATTCCCCTTGGGCGTCAAGTTTCATTTCAAATTTTCTCCTGAGATTGCACACCTAAAAAACAAACAATTTCTTGTTACTCCCAGAAAATGACCAACAATAATAACAACATTTTCAACTTTTTTGTAATCACCTTTGTTTCCACAGCTTTCATTTCTTTTTCTTTTTCTGTAATTTCCTCTAGCAGATGTTCACACTATACACAAAAAGCACAAGGAAATCATCATTTAAAACTTTCAGAACAGGCATTTTTCTGACGCTGTGTGTTTTTATAGATAATTGGTTCAGTTGGCATACTTACATTTTCTTCAGTTTTCTTCTGCAGAGTCTCAATTTCCTGATATTCCCCTTGGATTTTGGTTTTAATAGAGTTTACTTCCTCTCTATTTAATGAAAATATAAAAATCTAAATCTCAAAACCTACATAATATCAAACCTCTTTAGGTCTGTAAAGTGCAAACTCACCTTAAACATTGGTTTTCTTCTTTCAGTCTTTGAATTTCTCTTGTGAGCTTCACAACCTTCTCCTCACTCACCTGAACGGTCAAATATGTCATTCACATGATACAGTAAGTAATAAAAAACAAAAACTGACACCTAATGCTAACAGCTACAGTACAAATGGAAATTCTCTATCACATTTGACTGGGTAATTCAGACCTTTATGTTCGCCTCAATAGCTTTCACATTAGAAGTTCCACTCTCAAACTGCTGTTGAATGGCTGTCTTCTCAGACTGCAGCTCATTAAAGTTGGATAATAGCTCTTTGTACTTTACTCTTAAAAATGACATAAATTAAACATGAGACATTAAGATTGCAACAGTTTAATATAATATTCTACTGTATATGCTAATATTATGGAATGGCTGGCTATTAATAACTTACTCATGCTGCGTGATGTGTTTCCTCAGTTGCTCCAGCTGAAAGGTGTGTTCTTTATTTTTCTTCATTTCAGTCAACAAGTGTCCCTCCAGCTCCTGCACTTTGATCTGAGAGTATATAATAAAAACATAATGCAGTGAACTATGTACTGTTTATAATGCACCTTATCACTGAATATTTTTTCATTATAAAAACAATTTCGCAAAAAAGTCTCCACAATGGGTAAGAGATGATGAATGCAGCAAGAAAATAAAAATCATGTCAAAACCTCTGTCACTGTGGACTTATCCTTTAAATCTTCTTGTGCCTTTTCAGCAGCTTCATAAGCCTTCTTCAGCCAATCATTTTCGGCAAAGACAACCTCTGCTTCATTCTGTATCAATAAAAAATGTTATCTAGGGCAGACATTTTTAGGTATCTGTATTGGACAATAGAATAAACATCCCTTTTCCTTCTGAAATGAAGTATCTATTCGTATCACCTTCAACAGCTGGGCTTCTTCAATTTTCCTTGAAAGCTCAGCTGTGAGTTCCTCCACTCTGACTTCAGTCACGTCAATCTTACCTTTCATGGACTCAATGGACTTTGATTTTTTGTCCTAAGAACAACAATAACATACTGCTAGTGTCCTCAAATCACCTTCTGTAGAGTTCGGACAACAAATGGTAGAGAAACAAAGAATACACTTTTCTAGAAAATTGAAGTACAGCTTACCAGTTCATCTTCAAGGATTTTTATCTGTCCATCTTTCTTTGCACTCTGCTCCATGATCTCTCCTGTTGAGTAAAACATTTTCTTTCAGCTTGACGGAGCAGCAAATCAGAATATCTTAATATTTCACTCAGTGAGACTTACTTAAAAGTGTGTATCTCCTTTCAAGTTCCTTGTTGTTTGCCATGAGTTTATTCTCAAGTTCCCTGGCCCTTGAAAGTGAGTCATAACAGGAACATATCAGGATAAAGAACATTTGTTTTGGTCAGGAAAATGCTGACTTTTCAGGAGGAAATCATACATCTGTATCTCTAAGGCTAGTGAATTCTGTAGCTCCTGAATGGTCATCTGAATCTGCTCCAGATTCTCCGCTTGTTGGTTTTTAACTCTGCTGAGCTCCTGCAATTCTAAGTCTTGGTTTTGAATCATCTCTGCATATTTTTCTTTACTTTGTTCCAGCATTGCAGCAATAGCTTCATGGTTTTTCTGAGGGGAAGAAAAAATTTCAATCAAAGCAGACAGAACACAACAGAGCCCAGTTTCACTGAAAATAACAAGAATCTCAACACACTCACCTCAGTTTCTTTACAGTGCTGCTCTGCAGTGTGCAGTTTTTGAAGAAGGGATTCCTGTTCAGTTTTTGAGCTTTTGAGAAGTTCATATTGTTCATCTGCAAGGTTAGTAAATATTTAATTATATCATCTTTTGAATCCTTCTCTAGTTTTCCTTCAAATGACAAAGTGTTCTAATACTGCTCACTGAACTGGCATTGGAGAGAAAATAAGGAGAAAATTGCAAAAATATTTTATAATTTTATAGTAAGGCCTACTTTTTCCACTTCTCAAAGTACGAAGAACTATTATGACATTAGTAATAGTTCAGGTATTTACTTCAGAGTTCAGTTATTAAATTGTTCGTGATGCTGCAGTCAAGGCTGTTGTAAAATATAAGATAAAAGCTAGAGAACCGAGTCATGGACTCACACTGTCAACTTCAGTGAATCATACTGCTTACCAAATGAGAGTTATGATTATCAATGTAACTTGATTATTTTTCAATTAAACCTAGTTAAATTTTTACGCTCTGTTTATTTTGTGTATAAATACACAAGCATGCACACGCACAGGACCTATAGACATGCATTAGTTGGAGATGTCAGAGTGACGGAGCTGCCACATAGTTGGGGGTTTGGTGCCTTGCTCAAGGGCACCTCTGCAGTGCTCAGGAGGTGAACTGGCACCTCTCCAGCTACTCTGTACTGTGGTCCATGCTGTACTTGAACCGGCCACCAAGCCAAGTCCCTACGGACTGAACTACTTCCACCCCCCTTTTTCTTTTCTTTTTTTTAGAAGTTGGTCATTTAATCAATATATTGTTGACAAAACACTGAATGTGGTTCAATCGACAAAACGTTGTTTCAGTTACAAAACAATGTTATCAAAACTTTTTTTGCCACCTTATCTTGAAATCTAATCATGATCTTACTTGTTGCTTCTTGAAGCTGTTTGCAGTGCTTCTGGGTTTCATGGAAGTCGAGCAGGATTTTTTGTAGTTCATTTTCCTTATCCATGAGTTTTGTTTGAAGCACTGCAACCTGTGAAGGCAGTGCCAATCCTTAAGCGGTTTGTTTCAAAATTTGTAGTTTCATTAAGATCCCAAATAAACTGATCTGTAGAAGGTTTTATTTTACTAACCTCTTTCTCTTTCATGTTATATACTTGGTGATATTTCTCTTTTAGATCTTCAAACTGCAGCAAGCCCTCTTCGACTGGAAAAAGATAAAAGGGTTAATTCTCTTGCTGGTGGACGTGTTCTCTTGCTTGAATTGATGAATTATTCTACCAATAATGTATCTATGTAATTTAAGGTAGATTTCATCCTTCATGTTATGTCTGACTGATTAATATGTCTTAAAATGTGGCGTTACTGTAGAGAAAAGCCTAATACTCATGCAGAAAAAAACAACCTTTCTGCATCTCTTCTTGATCAGCTTCTGTTCGAATACGAAGGTTTTCGAACGCTGCAATCAGTTTCTACAAAAAAAAGTTACTTGTAAACTGACAATAAAACCTTGTCACCCATTGTTTTACTAACTCCTGTCCAATAAATCATTATAAATAAAAATATACTTCATTATGATAGATTTAGAGGTGTTTTACCTGAATACTCTCACTATTTTCCATAAAGAGGTGTTGTGTTTCTTCTCTTTCAGATTCAACTACAAAATGTAAAAATTAGTTATAAAATATGCAGCAATGTGTCATGATTTTCTAGATCTTAATAATATGGCTGGTTAAGACACACATTTGGGCAGAAAAATGTAAGCACTTTTTACTTACATAAATGTATTTGCTTAGCTGACCGCTGAAAGGTATCTTTGAGTATATTACACAAGGTCCTTGTTGCCTTGTTTCTGTGTTTAAAATTTAGAATTTAATATAAACAAAACATTTCATACAGACAAAATATTTACATTTACAGTGAAAATCAAATTGTCATGTTCATCAACCCATACTTGTTCCTCAAATTGTCATTTTCACTGATCTGTTCCTCCAGCTTTATGCTGAGACTTTCACTCCCAAACTGTAAAGACAGAACACACACAATAGATACCACTACAGATAACAAAGGATGTTAGAGTGTGCTGCTCCTCTATTATCAATAATCCTTTAATAAAAAAAAGAATACTGTATATGTGGGTAGAGAGAGAGAGAAAGACAGAGAAAGAAAACTTGTCATTGAGGCACACACCTGCAATTCTTTAATGGCTTTGCGCTGGGTTTCAATTGTTCTTTTGTTTTCTTGGAGTCTCCTTTCCTTTTGCACTATGTCAGAGTCAACTTTGACCTTCCAACACTTCATTTTCTCAACTTCATCAAACAGCTTGGAATAAAGCTGTCCAGGATTGCAATTATTCTGGGGAATATTCACAATGATGGGAAGTACTTAGCATAAACAGGTTGCAAAGGCCAAGTCTATCCTATTCGTGCTTCACATTTTTGTACAATGAAATTATTACCTCGTCTTTTTCCAGTGGCAGCGCGACTTTCATCTTGGGAAAGTCTTTAGAGGAGAGGCAATAATTAATTTATTATAAGGTGTGATACTTACCAACTTTTTGTGCTGACATAATGTAGCCAGTGTTGTTTAATACAAAATACCTTGACTGGCTGGTTTAGCTGGTGCAACCATGCTTGTATTGAGGACAGGCATGCTCTGCTCTTTGTCAAAACATTTACCAAAACCCTAGGGGAAAACAGCAATTATGCTTAGTCATCATGTGTATTAATGATTAGTGCCTCTTAGACTACAGCTGCCTCCACCCATTAATGCCTTTGGCTTACAACAAGAAAAACAATGCCCACAAGTGTGCATAATGTGAGTAAGACTTTCATTACTGGTGAAAAGTTGCCTAATTATTGTGCTGTAGGACAGTGTCAGTGCTGAGCTAGCATCAAAGTGTTTTGCCTATACTTCATCCATTAATATTTACTGTTGGTTAACTATTAGGTAATTTAACTTAACAGACCTGCTGCAATGTATTCTTGAAATCAACACACTTGTCAACAATTTCCTGAAGTCCAAGAGCAAATACCTGTCTGTTACTCACCCTGGAAGGCACCAGCAGTTTGAACTTAAAGCCCTGGTCTCTCTCCATCCTGAAACGACCACACAGACACAGCTTCTATTATTTAAGGTAGCTAAAGCGCAGTTTACTGAGCTTTAACTGTTAATGGCAAAATTAGACTTTATCCATAGGGAGACATTTTTTTCGGAGTAAAGGATGAGAGATAATGTCAGACAACCATCACATTATTTCATTTCACCCACTGACCGGACGTTACCTCAGCCGTTGGCTAGGTTAGCTTAACTAACTAGCTTGCTAATAACGTACGGTTTAAGCTACCTAGCTATCAAGTTAACCGTTGTCACTTGACGACTATCTTGCTTAGCTAGTTAACTAACCTACCTTCAGTAATTCCGACGAAACAATAACAAAATAGCTACCAGGCAAAAACATTTAACGTTGTCACGACCTTATTTTGCCAAACAACAGTCCGGTAGTTACTTGCCTATGGTTGGTAATGTTAAATATCAAGCATTTACTCTGACCTGGTTAAACCGTTAACTGTTAACGGTTTCAAACTGTTCACCATATGCGCGCGCGAGCAAGAATTGCTGCTGTTTTATGTGACGTGACATTAACGGTTTATTTCGAACTTTATCTAACTTAACGGCCACCAGGAAGATTAGATCCATTATCCATTACCTATATTATATATCCGCTGTTTTTAAATGGATATGTAACAAAGCACTACTTAAGACATCGGTAAAGTACTTACATAGGCCTAACTGTAAGTGTTTGACCGATAACCAGTGGTGGAATAAGTGTTCAGATCCTTAACTAACTAAAAGTACTGCACTAACACTACGCTGTGAAAATTTTGCCATTTTAGTTAACAACTGAAACTACAAACAATTTTGGGCCATAAAAGGAAAGGAATGATTTTTTATTTTTATTTTACCATTACTTCTCTACTGGAGCCGAAACAAAAATAACAACATGTCATTCCTTGCAATTTTGTCCTTGTGAAAAGCCCAGATGGGATTGTTTTGTTTAGGACAGGTTCAGGTCTCAGGGGTATTCCAGGAAGCTGGATTGTCAGCTCACCTGTTAAAAATATTTGGCTATAGGTTTTAATGTTTTGAATCTGAATTTGTAAAACTAAACTTGATTATATTAGATATCAATTAGTCTGAAGTATTGATTATTGCTATTTATTAACAATGTTGAGAGAAATTGTTGCATGCTATTTTAGAAGTTACCTGGCTAATGAGTAATCCTGCTTGGACTCTAGTTTCTGGAAGGCAGGTGTCTGACTGATGGACATTGTATACAAAACCAAAGCTGACATTCCTGTACTTTCCCATGAATAGTGGCATATTTTATTTTTTTTGGTATATGTATGACCTGTGAACAAGTGGGCACTTTTTTGCAATAAACTCAATTGAGTGGCATTTTTTGCTGGCATGTGACTACTGATTATATTTTGTTATAACTTGGTATCTTGGTATCACATGTACATCGTCAGTTTGATCTTTTTTTTCTACAAAGTAGTTTGAACTACTTTTTCTAAGTAGCTTTAGTTAACCAAACTAGATTTCTTCCTTGGGTAGCTTGGCTTAGTTCAACTTCTTACAGTGTGAAGTAATTGGTACCTTGCAAAGCTGTGCTTTAAAAGTAGCTTCCCCAACACTGAGGACATGTAAGTTTAAGAAAAGTAAAAGATACTTCCTCTGCCAGCCCAAGCCTTTAAGACCAGCAGCCAAAGACTCAGTCTGTGAGGCTTGCAGGTTCATAATCATACCTTCAGAGAGCCAGGCCATGCAACTAAAAAGTAATCAATAAAGCCTTAATTAAATTCTAAAAAACAATAACAGTTTCCAGAGTCATTAGTTGGTCTCATTAAACACATTGGGCCTCCTTGGTTCTACCTCTTTTTTGATAAGGGCATATGAACAGACGAAATGAAAACATGTGCAATCTACTCTGCGTCCCTGAAATTCAGTACAGATCTCATTTTTGAAAATTTCTCAGATGGAAAAAGCATGACTGAACATGCTGTTTTGTACAGAACATTGCTTCAGGTTTTGGAGGCGTAGTTCGCAGGTGTAATATTTTGATACTGAGGACTAATGCTCAGGTGCTTTCACAGCACTTCAGGCTTGCCCAAAGCAAGATACTGCTACTATGACTACCCTTCTCCAAAAGCATAACTCATAGTAGTAACAACCAATGTGCACATATTGCGTTTAAAAGTGGAATAAGAAGGCATGACCTCCCATCTTTGTTGTACAATTACTGGAACTTACTGGCAAGAGATACAGTCATAGGACTATTCTGTCATATCTTACATTTTGCAGAAGACTAAAGTATCTTTATTCGTGCTGAATAGCTGCTTCCTAATTCATAAGCAGTGGCTCTGCTGGTTGAATGTCATTCTGTTTAATGAAAAGTGCAGTATTGTGCTGATTTGTATCTTTGAAGCTATCAACAATACATAATCAGTTTTGCACATGTTAAGATTAGAATGTTCAACCAGTGAAAAATAATGTCAGAGGTTATTATTGTCTAGCCAATATTCTATTAAGGCTACTTTGTATTATGTAAGGAGGCCTGTTATTTTTACTGTGGTTGTTATAAAATGACAAGAGCATAATTTGATAAAATTACTTCTTATAATACAACAAATGTCACAAATGACTCTATACTAAATCTAATAATGCACGTCCTCCATCCAGTCTGCTTAATAAAGGATGAATTACATGATACTGCTGTAGTTTCTGAGAAAAAAAAGTGTTAGTGCATCTCTAAAGAGCATTTTTCTGATCCCCAGATTTATGAGAAACATAAAATACAGTGGACTTTTGTATTCTTGTCAAATGACAGTTTATTTGATTTTCTGACACGTGTTCCATATACAGTAATGTGCATGAATATATTTGTGGAATATACAAAGGGATAGTGGCACCAAGGATGTTTTCAAACCTTCCAAAACTGCACAGTCCTTGTAAACAGGAAAAAGTCTTTATAAATGTGTTTGAGAGATGGTGTGGCAGGCAAAGTGAGGTGAATACTGTAATTATGCTCTTTCACAGGAAATGTTTGCAGTCGCTTTTAAAAAACTTAGAGCACTGCACTTTGCATGTTCCCAGTTGAAAAATAATTTTAGTTATCTGATGGTACATTTTAGAAGGTTAAAATACATGGTGTGCTGGAGAAAAAGTTACAGAGAGGTTATAGTGATATAGTGATTGAAAAAATACCATAATATCCTAACAATAGAATTGACCTATAATTGACAAGCTAAGCAAACTTGAATAGTCTACCAAACACGTATAACAGTCCCTATAAGAATATTAGAGGTATTTTATGTGGATTGTTCAGTAGACTTTAAAGGGCTTTAATAGGTGTGTAAATATTTTACATTGAATTGCAAGTGAGGCTATGATTTCTGTGGTGGTCTTCAAAAACAATTCATTATGAAACAGAAAGGGAGTCGTAAATGACACGAATGTTTATCTGCTCTCCTGTTTCATTCACGCATCTGTTTTTCATATATATACTATATATATACAGTATATGGGCCTCACAGACAAGATTAAATTGAACAAAAATGTAACTTAACATGGTACAGCATATTAGACAGTGTCGTCTGTGCTCCTAGCCTCTGCCATCTCCTTGGCAGCATTGTCCCTGTTGGACCTTTGTTCTCTACCTCCCACCCTGGCCCTCCTCTCCTCCTCTTTTTTCTCTTTGTCCAGCAGTCGATAGTTGAGTCCCATCCCAGCAAACAGGAAGACACTGGAGACGATGAGGAGGATCCCACAGCCCTGGTACGTGTACTTGTAATCGTGATAGATGTCTTTGAACTTCCCTGTGAAGACAAAAAGAGTCATGTGGCATATTTTTTTAGGCACTGTCAACATTAAACTACACAGAAATAAATTAAAATTAGTGAGAGTGAACTTAGGAGTTCATATAGTGGGTGATGCACTCACCAAGCAAAGGGGGCCCTAACAATACAGGACCACACTCCACAATAGTGACCAGCCCAACGGCACTGGAGAAGCGCTGGGCTCCCACCAGGTCCATCAAGGTCTCAAACAGCACAGAGCTCAGCCAGCCAAAAGCAAACCCAAAGAAGATGGCATAAATCACAAAGCCTTTGTAGTCTACGGATATTGGTGCTAGAATGTGGCAAACACCGTTGTACAGCACAGAGGCAGCAAAGAAGTACTGTATTCTGGGCCGGACCCACTTGGTGTTAGCCACAATGCCCATTGAGGGCCGGGCAACCATGTCAACAAAAGCTAGCACGGACAGTAAAAAAGCTGCCTTCTCCTTAGGGATGTCTTTACTCTTTGCAAAATTACTGAGGAACACCAGTGGTGCAAAGAGACCGAAAAACATGACAATATTGCCCATAATATAGAGCAAAAAGCCACGGTGCTTGAACAAAGAGAGGTCAATGAAGCTGTTAATGGTCTGAGCTACAGTCCTCCTTTCTGTGGTCCTCTCTGCAGGTTTGGGTTTTGGTCCTATAGGCCGCATGAGGGAACCAGCGACACAGCAATTGAAGAGAAGGCCACCCAGGATCAAGAAACTTCCTCTCCAGCCAAACCGGTCGAACAGCCAGGTGTTTATAGGAGCCATTGTGGAGAGGAAGACAGGGCTGCCAGCCATGGCAATTCCATTGGCAATAGGCCGCTTGTTGTAGAAATATTTTCCAATCATAGTCAGAGCAGGGTTGAGGTTGAAGGCCAGTCCCAAACCTAAAAGAATCAATTTTAAAAAATGTGTAAGTGTATTTGAGGTTTATAAATATATGAGTTGAATAAGAAGGATTTGAGCATTAAACAGTGTTTGAAGATTCAAAGTGTTTCTTGGTCTTTATATTTTTGAAGAACACTAGATGGCAACAGTGTGCAATAAAAAAAAAAATAGGTGACTCAAAACTTAAGAAGTTAAAATTAGGTACCTCCCACCACACCAATACAAAAGTACAGTGCTTGAACAGAATTGCAGAAAGAGGCAGCAACAAGGCCCAATCCAGACAGGCATCCTCCCGCCATCATAACAGGACGACTCCCATATTTATTAACCAGGATGCTGCTGATGGGACCTGAAGAGCACAGAACAATGCACAAACACGCATATTAGAAGCTGAAAGATGGTGATGTCTATCCACAATGCACAGTTCTATATTTAACCACCAGAGAGCTCTAGTGCCACAGCTGTGGCTCAGCAAATTCAAACAACTTCTGCAATCATTTTTGTCAGTGCTGCACTGCAGTAGATGTGTTCTCATGGCATTAATAATGCGATCTGTCAGAAAAACCATGAAAGCTGTAATGAAATAAGCATTTATTTGGTTCAGGGATTCATAAAAATTGACAGAGGAATAATTTGTTTGTGGATTCTTCTTAAATGGACTCTAAATGCATTTGAAATGATTATTGGAAGTACCTCAGTTCAGACAAGTGGGTGGGTGTGTACTGTAAGTGTGTGAGTTTGGGGGGTGGTGGGGTTAGTTGAATGGACTGGTGTGTTTGTATGAAGTTAAAATAACAACTGGAATCTTCTTAAGAACATTTTTTTTAGCAATTTTGGCACCTGGTACACTAGTTCCAAAGAAAGAGTGACAGAATGAGGTAACAGTAAATGAACTTATTAATATGCATTGGATTCAACACCAATTCAAGAAAATCACTATGACTTGTAAACAAATGACTAAAATACATGGAGGGTTGAGGTTGCAAAAAAACACCATCTCCATCTACGGCTTATAACAACCAGCCTAAATGAGTATGAGGACCCACATGGAAGACACTTCTGCCTTCCTGCCAAATCCCTGCACTACCCAATGAACCCAAATAGAAACTGACAGTTTTTGTTTAGAGGTTGTCCAGACTCATTTGCCAGCACGGTGCAAGACAAAGGGTTTTTAAATTGTAATGCAGGCAGTCTCCGCACTAGCAATGAGTTATTTCCGCCCGCCTTGCAGGGAGAGTTGCTTAGGATGAAGAGGTTGGAGACAAACCAATGTAGAATATTATGAATATAATGAATCAAAAATTGAAGGAGTACAGAGGTACGTAACAGTAGGTTGTTAATGAACTTCTCCTGCTGATGTGCTCAGAATGTTTAATGCATGCGGTAACAGACTCAGCTGTCACCTACTCACAGCACTGACAAACATTTCCTCACTTACTTTCAATTACCGTCCATAGCTTGCTGTCATCTCTTTATATTTACATCTCAACATTTGCATTCATTAACAGTGTTACACCTGACATTGTAACTTGTTTGGACAGGTGCATTTTTCCCACATGGGCTTAGAACCATTATGTGCCACTACTGAGAAAAAAATAAGTGAAAGACAAATTACTGTAAGAACAATCAGATGCTCTCGCAGTGTAACTCAGTGACCTTTAACCACTCCGCGGAATGTGTTGCTGAACCACAAGCAGCACTGATTCCTTTATGGGGAATACGGTACTTCTGTTGTACGGTAATGAGGGCTTAACTTGGACGTGACGCTTTGCTCGCCTTCCACATGTAATCCTGTTGAAGTTAATGGCAGACATATGGCAACTTGCTTTTACAGAAGTTATGTAGCAAAAAATATAATATACAGTAAAGATAGGTTTAGATGTAATATGTTCAGCACTATGTGTGGAATGCAAAAAAACATGTCCACTTTTATTTTATTGTTTACAGATCTTACAAATAAATTTTACTCTCAGGCCAGAATAGAAAATTTGATACAAAGTAGTTTCATATGGTGTAATATTTTCTACTTCATATCAGTTTGGCACACTAAAGCAACTTCCATGAAACTTTCCTGAGATTAAATAAAAGATGCCTAAGTCATCATTTTTCCCAGTTTATCACACGTTAGAGTAAAGAGAACTGCAGTGTTTTGATTTCAGAGCAGACGGTCTTGAGGGACGAGGAGCGCTCCTTTCAACTCTGTTCTCTCCGTGTTGAATATCACGCACATGAATAGAGCCTTATCATCACCTGACTGGCCAGGCCTGCGTGACATCACCCAGCGTCTCATTCATCTCATCAGTGCAGGAACACAACCAAGCCCCTGGTGGTCTCCCATTCTCAAAGCACAAGGGAAAACAATAAGCGGGTATACAAGGCTAAAACCCATTCAAGTGCTCCAGAGACAGATAATGTTGCACTTTTACAAACAACACTTCAATGGAGGAGTTGTTTTATCTCAGTATGAAATGTCTGATTTAAGCCGCACTACAATTCTGAGAATCTGTGGCCTCTTTGTGGACAAACCGAGGCTGAAAGGCTACAATACAAGTCTCTATTTGATCAAAAAGCGATGGATTGGCTTTTAACTGAACACGCCAGGAATAAATCTTTTACAGTTGTGCTAAGGGCCAGAAATTGATTCAATCTATAAATCTTCTTGATGTGCTGAATGTCAAGCTAACAAACCCATGTTTGGCAGGTTGTATTTTGGGTCGTAGCTTACCTCCGCCGTACATGACTGCTAACATGATGGAAGAGATCCAGGACACCTGACTGCTGGTCACGTCAAAGATTGCCTCGATCTCTTTAAAGAAAACAGTGATGGACTTGGGGAACGCATAGGAGAAGCCAATAGAGATGAAGGCCCCAGCTACCACCATCCATCCCCAGCCACCCTCAGGTGGCGTGTAGCCTACAGGACCACCAACGGCGGGCGCCATTTTCGCTCACAAAACTCTTCTTCAGTTTCAACACGTTATACAGATACCTGTTCAGGAGAGAACAAAACAGCATAGAAAATGACTTTATTAGTTGTTGGTATTAATGCAAAGATTTTTTTTCATATTTCTATTTACAATTTATGATTTATTGAGGGTTAATGGTTGTACTTGAGTGATTATATCAATGTAAAACTTCAATTTTTTGTCCTCAGCCTTGAGACATTTGACAGATCTGAACATTTTTGTATTGACTCTGTGAATGGAAAACAGCAGCAACCGTTGTCCAAGACGATCTTGTCACACCTTGTAAGGAGCCTTGCAAATGGTTATAAAGCCTTTCATCAGCTGATATCTAATTAGTCAATAAAAAGAGGATTTAAGGAATATGTAGTAAATGTAATTCAATTTTATGACAATTTTAACAGAATCAATGTTACGGCTGAATTCACAAAGACATTTTATAGAGGTATCAAAAAAGAAAGTAAAACTAGGATTATTTAACCAGTTGGTTTCCCATTTGCCTCTTCATTTGCCTACTCTGTATCAGTAACAGTTCACTTTGGGTGTTTTCTGTAGCAAAAGTAATATTGATGCAACAGTCTACTTGGGGATATAACAGGAGCTCTAATCAGCTATTACATGTATGCCTACATGCTCACCTATGAACTTTCCATGGTGGTAGAGATGAATCATAGCTGTGATTTTCAAAGTTTAGTTTCCCTTTTGAAACCTGAGTTGTCAAGGTGATTAACAAATTCATATTTTTCACTAATTCTATTTTTTCCCCCCAGTGAATTGCCTTATAACTCCTCCTATGAGGGTATATACAGTATGTTGTGTTTCATGGTAACTTACAATGCCCATGAATGTGCGAAGATGATGCGTCCCAGTTTAACTGCTGCTGAAGGTTTTCATTTGCAAATTTAATACAAAACTGTTGAGAGCTGCGGACGTAAAGCTGAAGACAAAACCCTGTGTTCACGTCAAACAGACAATGAAGGAGTGCAAAAATAACAAAATTGCTACAGCAGACGTGTAACCACTCTCACCCTTTAATTTTACAATTACAGCCACAGTGTTATCTTTTTAACTCCTAGTACTGTAAGTGCTTGAAAAGGATAAAAAGGATTTTACCTCCTATGTAGAGGATATCTAGGTTGATTGCTGTCTGAAAGTATTGATCTTTGTCTTTTTCCACCTGTCTCATGCCCTCTGACCTCAGTTTTCTCTCATGCGTCTTATCTTCAGTACTAATTGATCAAACTGGCCTTCTTAATCTCTGTCGGCAGTGGGCCTCTTGTTTCACTATATAAATTCACCATCAGCATGTGCGACATCCAGCACATGTTGTCTTATAAGTACCCCCAAGTCCCTCTGCTTTGTTGATACCTCGTGTATTTAGAAAGTGATAAGATTTGTCAAAAAATATTTCCCTAACTCGACAAAAAGAGTTTAAGATTAAGGATGCCATTTTTGGCCTGGCTTTGCTTTGAATCGCTCTCTGCATGTATTCACTGAGCTCCCACCCGCTGATCTCCCACAGTCTCACTTTAGAGGTGATGAATAAGAGTCCATCTGCAGAGTCAAACAACTTACTGTATTGTTTACACAGGGGAAACTATCCAGAGAAAACATCGATCAGACCATGAACACAGGTTGAATTCACACTGCTCAATAGCTCAGGGCTATGCTCGCGAGTGGGTGATGATATAGTGTTTTTCAGCCAAGAAGGACTTGATGTGGTTGATGAATTGGTTTAGTGCTCTGAAAACTTATTGGATAAGCCAGTTGTGTGCAGCGAGTAGTGAATATTTAATGTGTTAAAGAACTTTTGTTATTGAGCTGGGATTTTAGCTGCTGCTGTGCAGCTGTAAATGTGCCTCCTGCATTATTCTATAGATACAATAGGTAAGGGAAGAGAGTTAAGAACTTATGTCTCTTATTTATTCAAACAGACATTATGGGTCACTTGGAATAATTAGATAGTAACCACTTGTATTAAATTTGCACATTGATAACATATAAAAATAACATAACAGCTGCATGTTTTGGACGTGCATGTGATGCTAAGATTACAGTAACTCTGAACAATAACAGAGGCATGTTTGCTGTTTCAAGCTTTTACTTTGACTTTAACGCCATCATCAGGAGGAGGTGGAATTGTTAGCAACAGCTAACACATCCCATGTGTGCCTGCTCATTGTTTTTAGTGTGTGATCCACACTGGTGATCCAACACATACCATCAATTAACAACTGTAGTAAGCTGTGTTGGAAGCTTTCAGACCACCGTTCAGGAAAAGTTTATACCCACTAATGACAAAGACTGCTTAATAGTTGAACATTTTGAGAACTGGGCTTATTTGCTTTTTTTCTGAGAGAGAGTGAGAGAGAGAGAGAAAAGAGAAGCTCGATATCAATCTGTGTGTTGACTGCGGAGCTGGTGTAGTTAGCCTAGCTTAGCATAAAGACCGGAGGAAAACAACTATGGTAGAAATACAACAATACTAATTAACATGTATTTATTTGTTTAATCTGTACATATACAGGAATATAAAAATGACACACTGTTTAGGGGGAGTTATGTGCTGAAACTATTTCTTGGGTGTTTCCCTCTGTATCCAGTCTTTATGCTAGCTAGACTAAACACATCCCGAATGCAGCTCCGTAAAGAGTCAGAAAAAAAAACAGTAAGTGTAACATTTTGAACTATTTTCAGTAATTGCTTTGCTCTTTTTTATTTGTTGTCTCCAGTTTCCAAGACATATTTTGTCTTGTGGTGATTTATTGTGACAGTTATGAAACTGTTGTCACCTTTGATAAATAGAAGAGGCAGATAATCTGGATTTCCCTTAACACACATCACGTTTCCCACTCTGAAAACTGAAGATCTGCACAATTACAAGAAAGGTCAACTGAAAGATTTTCACTGTCTGAAAATAGTCACCACACATCCACCAGGCGGCCTCTCAAATAGGACAGTATGCTGGGGAAATGATCTTTACTGGCAGCAGAGACAGCTTTGTCTGTATTTTTAAAGAATGAAAAATTCAGTGGTTCACATTAGGTGATGAATGGAGGAACAACTTAAGACAGACAGGACTCCAGATAAAATGGCAAAGCCGCCGAAACAATGAATAAAACGGATAATTTCATACTAAGGATTGATCGCTTGGCTCTAAAATGGAGAGGAAAGTGTCAAACAATTCAGTGAACGCTGCAGAGTCGATTCATTTAAGCCAGGTATAGGAGAATGACATAAGTAGACAAATGGGCAGAGGCATCAGCGCTAACCTCCCCTCACACTGTAAAGGTCTAAATAAAGCTGTCAAAGTGGGCGGTCTGAAAATGCCACTTGACAACACACACATACCAGCACAAAGCAGGGTGGGCTCAGCAGAGGACATTAGTAGAGACACAACAGGATTTGGTGTCACTGTGTAAAGGACACAAAGCTGAATTTTCCTTGGAGTTAATTTCACTAACAGGTCACGTAAAAGTCACAGCACTGCTGAGACCCTAAGCTTGGTATGTGATGAAAACCTGTTGCTGACGGGCAACTGAGGCAAAGCACCCCTCCTTACAGAGATATCATCCATGTGCTGCATTCAGGGACCCCACTGCTATACATTCTATCTAAGAGGGTTTCAGAGAAATATTCCCTCTCTTTAGTTGGTTGAATTTCTATTTTATTTTATTTTATATTTTTTTATTGATTTATTGTGAGCCAAACTGAAATAAATAGGTCAAAAATAGATAGGTAGATAGGTTGGTCACATTCACAACAAATGTAGCTGAAATGTGAATGAACATGAGATTTTACATCTTTGGCTACACTTTTGTGCTTCTAGCAAAATAGTTTTTTTCATTCTTTCTCCCTGCAGCCACACTTTGGGCCTCTTATGACCCCAGGTTCCTAATACCACTTATTAGTTCTAGCAAGTTTGTCTGATTAATTATTGACGAGAATAGTGTGTTAAATATTTGCTCAGGGAAATTGCACACTCACATAATAAGTGTTGTTATAACACTGACAAGGCAATGCATCTTTTATGAGTTACCAGCTGATAATAGAGTACTTATGCAAGTAATCATTTTTAAAGTGATGCCTGGCAAATGTTAAATGTGTGTGTGTCAAGCATCTTACCTTGGCAGGGGCTCTTGAATGGGGCCAGATGAGCTCTGCAGATAAACAGCAGTCTCGGAGGCACGTTAACACTCTGCAGACATCATTGAATGGGACTGAGCGTCTCTGAATATGTATGACAAAAAAAAAATCACTGCATATGTTTCACAGATACTCCAGAAGTGATCTGTGGGTCTATATCCACTGTGACAGTCCAAAAGTTGCCAGTGGCACCTCTGCCTCAGACTTCATCTGTTTCCAGTGACTAAAGTGAAGCTGAAAAGTTGAGTTCATTCAGTGCCTAGATCAAACCGCCGGACGATCTGGACACTATGGTGCTAAATGTTGAGGTCAGTCAAGTTCTTATTGGCTGTGGGAGGCTTAGTGCCGTGCCCCTACAATACTTTCTCCACCCCTCTGTCATGTGCTACACTCACACACAAGGTTAGAGTAATTCACTGTACAGCCCTATAGTATGTGTGACCTAAGAGGATATCAAATAATGTCTGCACTCTAAGAGATAAGATGCTTTTTGAAACTCAGATTTCCTGCATTAGCTGATTTATCAGCGCTATTCAACTGAACATTGGCCGGTGCAGCTATAAGAAATCCGGTTCACTTAAACAACAGACATTGTTTACACCTCAACCACCTGAAAGAAAGATTTCTGAACACTTCAGGGGTCAGATCTGGTTGAGCCTTTCTCCCAAACTCCCTGAGGAGCCATTTATGAGTCTGTATCAGGGCTTGGGAAAGGAAAGGCCTGAGTACAGGAGGTTATTGAAACAGTGTGTACTTGCAAAGTGACTTCAAATTCTTTACACCTTTGACACAATATTTCTCTTTGTTACGTTGTTTTATGCAGTTCCCCTCATTTTTTCCACTCCAATAAGGACTTTTATTGCTTTTCAAGCGGAGGATGCAGTAGAGCACCACCTACAATTCAGTGTTTTCTCCTGGACTGGCATTTATTCACAAGAGCAAAGTGTGAAAAATGGAAATGGATGTGGGACAAAAACATTCATATTTGCACGCACTCACTCAAAGACACAAACATGCTTATAGGCCTGTATTTCCCCCAAATTTTGAATACATGCTTAAAAATCCTGAACACAGGCACTTCTTGTTAAATCTCTAACTGCTTCCTTTTTATTTTACAGCCATGCTAGCAGTATTGCTCTATGGTAATGTCAGTCGGTCAGCTGGTCAGTCGGCCCACCATTTTGGTTCTGACTGAAATATCTCAACATCTATTGGATGGATTGCCAGGAAATTTTGCACAAATATTCATGGTCTGCAGAGGATAAATTCTAATGACTTTGATGATTCTCTGGCTTTTCCTGTAGTGCCACCAGCAGGTCAAAGTTATTATTATTCAGTGAAATATCTCAACATCTACTGGACAGATCGGCACAAAATTTTCAGACATGCATGATTCCAATATTCCAATAATTCCATGTATTCTAATAACTTTGGTGATCCTCTGACTTTCCCTATAGCGCCACCATGAGGTTGGCATTTTTGGTTTTCATTAAAGTATCTACTATCTAATAACTACAGGATGGATTGCTATGAAATTTGGTACAGACATTCGTGTCCCCCTCAGGCTTAATTGGATTCACTTTGATCCCCTGACCTTTCATCTAGCACCATCATTGGGTCAAAATTTCAATTTGTCTAATACTTTGGATTATGATCAAATACCTGCAAAACTTCCCATCAGCCTCAGCTGTACTTTGTGTACAGTTTTTAGAAAATAATTATTTAATTAAAGGACCAGTGTGTAGGATTTAGGGTGATCAATTGGCAGAAATGGAATATAATATTCATAATTATGTTTTCATTAGTGCGTAATCACCTTGTGTTTTCATTAACTTAGAATGAGCCCTTCATATCTGCATAGGGAGCGGGTCCTCTTCCACAGAGTCCGCCATGTTGCACCACCATGTTTCTACAGTAGCCCAGAACAAACAAACCAAACACTGGTTCTAGAGAGGGCCTTTTGCATTTTCACGTTGAAGTGGCAGCCACCGTAGGTTTTCCTACACGATTGGAAAGGGAGGGGTGAGGAGAGGGGTGTTCAGTTGGTTGCAATCTACAACCTCACCGCTAGATGCCACTAAATACGACACACTGGTCGTTTAAAATACAACACACTAAACTAAGATGCCTGCTTAACATCACCATATACAGACGGGTGACAAATTAAAGGAAAAAGTGTCTCAGTAAGGTGTTGGGCCACCACGTGCTGCCAGAACAGCTTCAANGAACTCTACTGGAGGGATGAACACCATTCTTCCAAAAGATATTCCCTCATTTGGTGTTTTGATGATGGTGGTGGAGAGCGCTGTCTAACATGTCCAAAATCTCCCATAGGTGATCAACTGGGTGGAGATCTGGTGACTGCGAAGGCCATAGCATATTATTCACATCATTTTCATACTCATCAAACCATTCAGTGACCCCTCGTGTCCTGTGGATGAGGGCATTGTCATCCTGGAAGAGACCACTCCCATCAGGATAGAAATGTTTCATTATAGGATAAAGGTGATCACTCAGAACAACTTTGCACTGATTTGCAGTGACCCTTCCCTCTAAGGGGATAAGTGGACCCAAGTGGATCCTGCGTTGACATCCAGAGGAAGAGGTGCTCTTCTGTTTTTCCTTACATATCACACTAATGCACGAGCATCACAGTCATCAAATGTGCGCTGTTGACCACAATTTCCGACCCTATTTACTGAAGTCTTTCCCGTAGATCTAAATGCAGATGTCACTTTAGTTACTGTTCCTACTGAAACACTAGCCAGTTGAGCAGTCTTTGTGACTGATGCTCCTGCCATTTGTGCCCCAACAATGAACTTGGATCTTCTCCTCTTACCATCTTGATACAAAATCAGAATCAACTGGGCCTGCTCAGCATTTTTATACACGCCACAGAGCATGATTCGATGTCAATTGCTTAATTGTACCATGCAGTGCACCTGTGTGGAAGCATCTGCATTTGTTGTGTTTCTCCACTCATTTATTCAGGCTTTTCCTTTAATTTGTCACCCCTCTGTAGCATTGTCATTGTGAGCATGTTAGCATGCTGATGTTAGCATGCAGCTCAAAGCACCGCTGTGCCTAAGTACAACTTCACAGGGTCACCCTGGCTGTGGACTATTAGTCTTGTTTACTCATGTGAGCTACCCAGTTGCAAGAATAAGGAAGTGAGTAAATGGGTGATGACAGACTGATGACCTTGTGTACTGATGAAGTACTTAAGTTCAAAACCAGTGTCTTGAGTAAAGACAGAAGCCTATAAAGTTATCATTCAGCTTTTTTCATAAATCATAATATTTCTGCTCTGTTCTGAGGTCTGGTACCATGTGTCTGTGTTTAGGAACCACTGCTGTAAATGACCTTATAGCATTGTCAAAGGGATTAAAATTGATTAGCTCAGCTATGTGAAACACAGCTCCTATAGAGTATAATAAGCTGCAGTAAAACTGCTATACATACTCAATCACACTAGGACATTCTCAGTCAACACACACCACCAGTGTTCTTTGTTGAAGGAGCTCCCTTGCTCTCAAATGCAATGCTTTACTGTATAACCCTCCTCATCAAGTGTACAGCATGTACCTCTTCTTTTACTCAGATATTATGAGATAAATCTGATCTCCCATATAATAAGAACATGAAGTGTCTCATAAAATTGGTTATTTTACAAAAACAACACCAGCAGTGTAACTAGGAACTAAATTAACATCACACCACCTGCAGCTTCGACTGGACTGACTGTAATTGCACCGTAGCCCACAGAGTTGACACTCACGGGTCAAAAGTCAGTGGCAATTACCTTTTGCCCAGGCAAAGTGGTACACATGAACGGGCAGAAAATCCTGGCTTGCTGAACTGAGAGAGAGCAGGGTCTTCATAAGGGTCAGGATGAGGGCAGAATGTTGCAAAAGCCAATTAGCTCTCACATACAATACAATATAGTGGTTGCAGTGAAAAGAGAGCTTTCACCTGGTACAATGTATAAAAAGGCCTTACTGCACCTCTAGCTCAAACACACATTCACATAAACTCTGTGTGCGTTTCTCTCTGTTTCTCTCAGGACAGAAAAGCCCGTTTTGGCAGACATTTTCTACCATGGAACAAGGCCAGGCAACAGAGTCACTGAGACACTGAGCCTGAATGTGACTGAAGGTCTGTCCAGCTCTGGCTTCAACAGCAATGCATCATTTACCCAGGAAAGCAGTTCAGGAGACATTAGTCTCTTGAATGGCTTACTAAAGGATATAATGCACTTATTAGATCCTTGAGATTCGAGGCAATATGCTAATCACACTGGGATACAACGCACCCTAAATATTATCCTAAAATATTCATTTTATCTCTGGGGACTGGAACTAGAGTCATATACAGTGGTGGCCAAAATTATTAGAACACTTGACATATTTAAGAGGTTTCAGTTGTTTTTGTTGAATTGGCCATTAAAATACCCATAAAACGAATGAAACATCAACAAAGTCATCATTATGCTCTATAAACCATAGAATAGAGCCATCATTAGAAGATTTAGGTCATTTTCCTTACAAAAAACAAGCTAGGCCTATTTCACTGTCAATGTCACACAATCATGTTCCTTCACAGAAGAAGCCAAATTACTTGTGTAATCATTGTCAGGTGTGATCGTGGTTAAATTGATGGTGATGCAAGAGTCTTAGGACACAGCTGTGTGATTCTTTTGAATGTACAAGGCATATCCTGCTCATTAAGTGATTGGTAACATCAGGGTTTTGTCACTGAGGCCACACCNCACGCGGTACCATCTGGGAGTCGTATTATTGGGCCTGGATTTATTTTCGAGGACAATGACCCTAAACATTCTTCTAACTATTGCCGGAACTACCTGCGACAGAAGGAATCTGCTGGAACATTGAAAATGATGGACTGGCCCCCTCAAAGTCCAGACCTCAACCCCATCGAGCAAATTTGGGGCAAGTTGGAAAATAAACTGGATGGATCTATTGTACATTCAAAAGAAAGCCTTTGGCTTGATTTGCAGAAGGCATGTGATAACATTAGTGTTGAGGTTCTCAGGAAATATATTGACACTATGCCAGAGAGATGTGCTGCTGTAATTGCTGCACAAGGTGGACATACCAAATATTAAAGTTAAAAGTGGATAAAAACAGTAGGACTCACTTCATCTGATATTTGTTGTGCTCAGAGCAACCATCTGCATGTGCCATGAACATTATGAAATGAAATCATGTTTTGGAGGCAAAAAAAAAGGTCAATATTTTCAGATCTGTCAGGTGTTCTAATAATTTTGGCCACCACTGTACATAATTAAGGATGGCTATCAAATTAACCCTACTTTTAAAGCACTCATTGATTGAAACTTGTGAAGTACCAAAAGTTAGCAATAACCTGTTTTGCCAACCAGAAAGCATATTACTTAAACCAGGAAATATCTGAATGTGCTTCCTGGTTGCCCCATAAGTAGATCCCTACGCAGTTAGCAAAAATAGCTAATCCAGGAGGCTAGTTTCTGTGTTTACTTTTGGTCAGACTCCAAGACAAGTGTTTTAAATGAATTATATAAAATTTAAACCTGCATTAATCGATTTTTTGACCACTTTGGGGCAGTGAAAACAAGCTGTAAATACAACATTGACATATCATCACCTTTTAAAGTGATGTGGTGAACTTCTTAGCAAACAGTTGCTTATTTACAAATCCAGCAGTTACGAAAAATCTTTATCATCCATTTGGAGTCATATTTCTGACCACCTGATGAATGTAAGTCCAATATTTACTCTCATGTTTTGGTCTGTACCAATTCCTGAGGGAAATATCTGGTTCTTTAGCTGCTAAATGCTCCACCATGTTCACCTGCTAGTCGCTAACTTTGTCTGTGTGCTGTTTGGTGCGGAGTAGGTTAGGCACAGCTGGTTTATCAGAGCCCTTTAGCTGAAAACAGCTGCCTGCGGCAGCCGAAAACGATGCCCATGAAAGCAGTGAGAGCGAACCAACCAGCTCTGTAGAGCTGAGGAAAGCTGCAAAGTTTGGTGATAATTATCTGTGTGTTCGTCACAGTGAGCGACCCCTTTACCATACAAGCAGTCATGTGCTCCATCATTAATGTAAAAATATTGATAATATCAGCTTTAGGAAGCTCATGCTGTTTGTTCCAATATATAGTGCAAAGTTAGCATGAAGTGATAACATTCCTCANTGCCTCCGCTCACGTCCATATTGATAAATGCCGAGCCTTGCGTGGAAATGACCGTACGCCCAGTTTTCTGTCGTACGTTCGTTTCATAAATGAGGGCCACTGTGTGTATCCTTGATGTCTAACGAATGTGTTACATGCAGTTTCTTCTCCAAAAAACATTTGCAAAGACGATTGATTTTTTGAATATTTCAAATTGTCCAATATTGACACCCATGCTTGCTAGCTTGCAGTCTTCTTCATCACCTCCTCTGCAGATGCATTGCTACACTTCTTCGTATGTTACCGGCACCACCTGTCAATTAGTGGAACAATGTAAAACCAGTGGTTTGCTCCATAACGCTACAAGTGGTTAAACACTCCAAAAAAAGGGTACCTTTAAGTACACTACATGTTCTTATAGGGTTTCAGTAATTATCATTGTCTTGACCTCATTAAAAGCACATTGGATAAGATTCAACATGCATACTTTTCAAGCTAAAAGCAAGACTGTGTTTGGCCACGTAGTAGCTGTTCTGGACCTTCTGATCATATCACACAAGCTTCTTCAGAATTAACTCGACTTTTAAGCCAACATGAACAAAAAAGTCTTGAAAGTTTTCAGAAAAATGTAAATCTGCTGAGGAAGATCATGTCATACAATTGAAAGCTCCAGAACAGCTACTGCATGAACCTTGTGGTGAGATTGTTAAGTCAACTACAGTTTCCAAGGTCAAGAGTAAACTTTGGATCTCAAGACTGTTTTTTTTTTCCAGAAATGTTTACATTTTGAAGCCATTTTCAGCCAACAGCAAAATGTTACCAGTATAGGTAAAAATGATCATGTCAGTAGCTCGCAGTGCAGATTTGCCTGAATGAAATCAAACGTGTTATGCAATGTAAAATGCAATTATCTGTGTAGAGGAAAACCTCCAGCAGCAGAGGTCTGGCAGTTCATCTCTGTTTTTTTCATACATATACACAAGAGAGGGGATCTGTGGTGCAAGCATTTTTATAGCTGTTAACATTTAGTATGAAAATATCGCTGGCTTTGACCTCTCTCTTAACTGAGAATTGTAACAGTGTGTGGATACTGTGAAAACACATGTACGCATTTAAAATAAGGCATTATTAAGAAACAACCTATCTAACAGTAACAAGGACACAGATGTGCCAGGCTAACAGAGAAAACACAGTCAGACGTATGGATGTCTGCATTCTTGGCTGATGAGAGTGCACAAACAGAGATGATTACATGAATTAGAATATATCAAAAGCATTTTTTTTTTACATGAATAAGAATTCCCTCTTTACTACCTCAATCTGCAACAAAGACCATGTGTCCGTGTTACTTGCTGTTTTATCTTCAGGTTGTTCTTTTGTTGTGGTTATTGTTGTATTATCTTCAGTACCGTCTGTTCTTGCTCCAGTCTTATCTGTAACTGATTTCCTGCAGCTCCAACAACCCCGTTTTCCTGTGGGGATCATTACAGATTCATCTAATCTAAAAAATAATCTAATCTAATCTAAACACACAGCCCACACTAAGCACACTGTCTGGAGAAAAAAAAGAAAGTAAATTAGAATTAGTTTATCGAACATGTCTTTCTTCTTCTGTGGGGAATGTACAGCCAAGCGGAGATTTGTAACACATCAAACACTCAGCAGAGCTGAGTGTCTTTGTAAAAAGTACCTATGGCGGGGCATGTTCCGTCATCATGGGAGTCCTATTGTTTGATGAAGAAGCATTTTAGGAAGCGATGCGAGGACCCCTGCAATAGATGGCCCATGGTGTAGATTGAGCAAGTGGGAGAGGGCAACAAAGTCCCTTTTGAGTTTTGTTTCCTGCTCCTTTTTATGCCGCAGTGAAATTATCGGCTTTTGTCCTTGAACAACAATGACAACACATTCTAGCTTTATCATAAATCATTTTAAAGGTAAGGTAACTTTTGAAATAAGAAATAACACATACTCCCTCTTACGAATAAAAAGTTGAACTCATAAGCAATAAAACACACCCTTGTTTAATTCAGTACGTTCAGGGATTTTGCTGCTACAGCCTTACCTGGTCTGGTATGACCAGTAGTTTATGGCAGCTGAAGTTGGCAAACTTTAGACAGATATGGCTGTGTAACTGGCTTTAGAACTCTTCTCTTCTCTCTTCTCTAGTTGTGCTGCCATTACTCTACATTTTACTATTTACTATTAACCCGTAATTGTCATTTGTGGTTATAGTGGCCATTGTACATTGTCTTACTTTAAAGTTTGAACAAATGCTACATTAGAGACAGTCTTCAGAAACAACAACGGAAAAACAACAGCATTGTCACTTAAAATGACCAATATACAGTTAAAGGAATGGTTCAACATTTTGGGAAATACACTTATTTGTTTTTTTGCTCAGCGTTAGATGTGAAGATCAATACCACTCTAAAGTCTGTACAGTAAATATGAAGCTACTGGCAGCTAACTTAGTTTAACACAAAGACTGGAAAGAGGGGGAAACAGCTAGCCTGGCTCTGTCTGAAAGTCACAAAATCTGCCTACCAGGACCTCTAAAGCTCGTTAATTAACATGTTATATCTGATTTGTTTACTCTGTACAAACCGAAGAGTAGAAACAACAAGTTATTGTTTGATGAGGGTCAGATAGTCTCCAGACAGTCTGGCTGCAAAACGATGATTTGTCATTTTTTTCACTCCGGTTTTTTACTTTAGGGAGAGAAAATGGGAGAGAAAGTGAAAAATAAATCTTTATGTATTTAACTCTTTTAAAAATGAGACCTGTGATTTACGGACTTCTTGCCGCTGAGTGACTAACTAACTGTTAGAGCAAAGGTGGCAGTACAGCTGCATGATGTTGATATAACAGTGTATAACCTGATAGGGAGGATTCAACATTGAATGGGTGAGTGTACAAAGCAGTCAACAGTGAACGGTTTTCTTTTAACCATGACCCCGGATATTTCCCTAACCTTAACTAAGTGGTTTTAGTTCGCCTTAACGTAACTAAACCTGGGTAACAGATCACAAAATAGTCATATGGGTCGTTTTGGAAGGCAATGACAATCTGCATGTTTTGTCATTTAAGTTGCAGGACTTGTTGGAGCCTACTAGAACTGAAACAATTAATCAATTAGTCAAAGTTTGCTGCTTTTTTCTGTTTTATAAAATGAATGTGTGTGAATATGTGTGTTGGACTGATAGTTGGACAAAACAAGACATTGTGTAGCCTAAATGATCAAAAAATCACAGATAGGTCATTCAATACTGAAGATAATCACTGGTTGCAGCCCTATAGACAACACTGACATATGAGATGATAAAGTTTATGCAATTTCTTTTATGACCAGTGATTTTTTTTCTCATGCATCATATGCATTCTTGAGATGACTTGTGAGTCGAATGCCTTTAGGCTTTAATAGCATTTCTAAACCCTGCGTCTCCTTGATTTGAAGCCATTTTGTGCTGTCAACATGTTCTTTCCCCTCTAACCCCTATGGTGCTGTAGGAAGGTGGTTGTAATCATCAACGTATCTGAAACGTGATTGGAGCACACGGGCAGAGGGGTGGAGGCACGAGGGCTGGAGCGCTGGATGTGAGGTAGGCAGGCAGTAACAGAAGAGCTGTTCTGCTACTTTGTCCAACAGCACGGAGAGCTGACCTTGAGGGGAATGGGGAAAATTGACAGGGGGGAGAGCGGTAATAAGGGCCAGCTATATATCAGGGAGGCAATTTGGAGCGGTTTATCCGATGAGGGTCAATTCCTGCTGCAGTACCATAGATCAGAGTTTTCAAGCCTGAGCGTGCCTTCATGGGGAGAGGTTAGGATAGATCCATTTTTGAATGACTGTGCCGCTGATCAAGCCCCAGCAAATCATTCACACAAAACATAGAGGAGTGGGGTAATCATGAGGATTTGTGATGCAGGAAAACGTGCATTAGCAGATTTATCTCCTGCTATTTGTGGCCTTGTCGCTCTGGCTCTGGTCCAAATCAAATCTTCTTTAAGAGGCAATTTCACAATGTTCCTTTCAATTATTTTACATATCAAGGACATGGAACAAGTTATGTTATCTAGAGGATACGGGCATTAATGTTATTATCATTACCAGCGATAAAAATGAATACCCTTGTTTGTGACCAAAGCATATTCCTCTGTATAGAAAAGACATCAAAGATCTGTACTAAATCTGTCACTGTGTTTCGCTGGGATGCCATGAGAGAGTAATTTTACAGATGCCTTTATTCTATGTCTGACCTTTTCTATTGCTGCTTCTATTTTGGATCACTGTCTCTCTGCACCTCTGAGACTGGCCAGATGGCAGGTCTATTGAGTGATAAAATTTGAGAGACAAGAGCACTGTTACACCACGAGACTGTTTGGCTCGGGCCCCAGCTTCAGCGGATGCTGGAATGAGCACATAACTCCAACACAACATTTGAATTCCCCCTCATTATCTTTCCCTGCGTGGCCAACAGACTGAGCCCAGTTCATATGCTGTGCAGTTTTTACAGAGTGGCAAGTCAATATAATTAAGATGGTGAGTTATATAGGACATCCACATGCAAATTGTTCCAAACTAAATGGACCATTGTGTAGGATCTGAGATGCTTCTGAAATATATTTCTCATTGTAAAGCCCAATTATGAGACCCATAAACTTAATAATATATTAATAAGTGGGACATCTTGTGGACAAAGTTTATTTTGCACCATATTGATGATCCAAACTCGAAACTGGAGGCCTCAAAAGGCTATAAAATAAGGAGATAATTCTATATAAAAAGTAATTTTAACCTTCCAAATTCTTTCTTTTTTCCTACTTACAATTACGCTCTGCACCACATGCGTATAGATGGGGAGGAGGGTGTAGCTTGGCCCTTCATTCTCTTACTAAAATCCCCAAGCAAAGGAGTAGTTTTAAGTCTTCGAATTTATGTTAGAACATAAACAATTAGCCCTTCCTTTAAATAGGTTATGGTTGTAGGACTCATCACCCTTTACAATATATACATAACTGGCAGTTAGCATGGTCGCATCTAGGAATCCAGATCACGAAATTATAAATTGATTCATAGATTTTACTTTCCCCGATTAATTAGACTTAATGATACTTCAGCTCCCTAATTGCTCATTTTGTTCTAATGGCAATCCAGGAATTTCCAGTAGAGTACAGTATGGGAACATCCAAAGGTGATGGACATCTGGAAAATCATTTGTGAGACTCTTTGTCCTGTTGTCGGTAAATTCATGCCCTTGTTGCAACAAGTGTTGTTACTAAATGATAGAGCAAATTTGGAACCCAACCACAAAATCGACGGTGGCTAGCCGGTCTCAAGGCAGGTAAAAAAGTGAAAACCACTGCAAACATTATTCAAGCAGGAATGGCTGCTTTCATTTTTCGATATAGTATCTCTTAAAAGCTCTGCTGCAAAAGAACATGGGGCTAAAATCACTAACATTGAATTCTGGTAGGCTGCATTGATGAAGATCAGCTCATGCGTACTTGGGGTCCTTCAGTGGTGGGGAGGGTGGAGCATTGGGGATGGATGGGTGGTAGTGGGGGGACAGGGTCAATTAGAAGTATTTAGTTTTGTTTAATAATAGCTTTCTTGCACACTTAAAGGAATTTTGATTTGTATTACAATCATTTTTGAATTTTCTTTCACTCTCAATATACCATGTGTCTGCATGTGTTGATTTGTGTTCTTGCTTTTCCGCTGCACAAGTTGTGAACAAACATTGGAAGTGGACATTATATATTGGGAAGGATTGGTGTGACTGTGTACTGTAGGAAATATGCTACTGACCCATGTTCCATCACGTCTTAAGATACAAAAGAAAACTGATCTTGACTAAGAGTCTGCAGCCATGCTCACGGCTCTGTGAAGCTATACTTCGGAACAGTGGTGCTTTGAGCTAAATGCTAACGTCATCATGCTCACAGTGACAATGCTAACATGCTGATTTTTAGCAGGTATAATGTTTACCATGTTCACCATCTTAATTTGGTGTGTTAACATGCTAACATTTGCTAATAAGCACTAAAGGCTGAGGCTGATGGGAATGTCATTAGTTCTGCTGGCATTTTGTCATAAGCCAGAAAGTATTGCACAAAGTGAAAAGTCAGAGGATCGTCAAAGTTATTACAAATCATGCTGAGGGGAACACGAATGTGCGCACAAAATTTCGTGGCAATTCGTCCAATAGTTGTCGAGACATTTCACTAAAAAACAAAAATGCCAACCTGCTGGTGGCGATAGATGAAAGGTTCGGGGACAAACAAACTCATTAGGATTCATCTTCTGGGAACCATGACTGCCTGTGCTGAATTTCATGGCAATCCATCTTTAGAGCTCTGCTGCTAGTGTGGCAAAAAGAAGGAGAAAATTCTGACAGCTGTTGATTTTTTTAAGAACATATGACGATGTTTTACACTTTGTAGCGGCTATTTTAGTGGTGAAGTGCCTATCCAAGTGCTGTAAGGTTTTAAACCCCTTTCTATCTTATTATAATTCAAATCTCATCATTGTGTGACTGCTTGGGTCAATGACTCATTCATTCTAGTTAGGTGTTGGTTTTAACTGCATCCATTAGTGTCTTTGCAATGCCATGGCTGCATCACAAGCATTTATCCCCAGTTTAGTAAATCCATTTATCCATGAATTCATAACTATATAGCTTTGTCAGCTCAAAGACTGAGGTATATATACTGCCTAATACCTACAACAAAACAGAATCAGAGCCAGAAATGGTCGGATGAGCCACATACATTACCATGGAGATCATGGGAGAATATTTATGCAATGAGATTTGAGTTACAGTCAGTTCCTTGCTTACACTCTACAGGATTTTCACTGTATGCCATCATAAAGCAGATATACTACACAGTCGACAATGCACTTTCGCATCTTATCTGTGCTCTGCTCATTTTCCGCTTGAGGAAGTTGGGAAAATTGACTTAGAATTGCTCCATGCAAAGTAGCTGCACTTTCCACTCACATGGATAGACACAGGGCATCAGAGTGTGGAGCAGGTATGCATGGTTTTCAACACCGGACCCAGAGCGTCCATGCTGCAAATGAAAACCATCAGCACTCACGCTCTCATTAATGTACTGAGGTGTGTAGAGGAATTGAGGATGCAGCTTCTTTCCCGTGGAGACGCATAAAAATGCTGTGTATGCTTTGAGTAAAATAATGGATTATGCAGGCAAAGCGCTACCGTGGTCTCCTTCTGAAACACAATTTCTTGACTAGTTAGAAAGGATGACAGAGGTTCCCTTTTTCTTGTACATGCATGTGTACTTCTTTTGATATAGAACATAATCGCTTAAGAAAATTCCTTTGTTGCACTTTATTTGAACAGCCCACTCTTTGCACCCTCCACTGCAGCGGTCAGCACAGTAATTTGATTAAAATTCCTGAATACATCAACATGCTACTGTATCAATATGCACCAGTTCTTGCAATGTGCAATGTGTGTTCTTGTCCTCTTTAGCTAAAGAGTGGTAGCGTGTAACACAGCCACATCCACCATAATAATTTCACATTTTTCAGAGAATAAAATGCTAATTTGGAGACAAACACGAAGTAAACAAAGTTATGAGGAAGTGAAGAAGCCTGTAATACAATACCATTTGCATTTCATACATCTGTTTCTATGACAGGTACATACAATCCTTTATTTCTGCCTTACAGAACTTTCTCTGAATTTTAATTCTGCCTTGCCATCAGTAGCTTTGTCTGAAAAGGTATGTAGGCCTCGACTGTCTGAAAAGCTCCTAATGAATAATTAATTGGTGCCACCACAGTTAGGACATAATTTACCTCACCATTTCACAGCGATTTTATTAAGGACTGGGGCTGGCTGGCCAGTCAAGTTGGAATCCATGCAATATTCATCAGAGAAAAGATGCATGGGACAACAGCTCAGGATTTATGAGGATTTATTTGGGAAAAAAAACAACAACAATGACATCAGCAAATCCCACCCTCTTGTAGAAGGCCTGGCACGCTTCACAGCTTCTCCAGCATGTGCATGGCGGATTTGTGGCAACCTTTCTGCTGGAAGCCAAATGGCTTGAGAAGAGCTGTTCTCATACCTCATAATGCTACGGTGGCCTCTAGGGAATAAGGCAGCAGAATGGTGGTGCAGGGCAGGGGAGCAGTGTCCTGTATGTGCAGCACATACTGTATGAGCCAAAAAAGTTAACCCTTACCACAGTTTCATTTTTACACATACTACTGCTACTAATAGTGGTGGCAAAAGTGTTCAGATCATTTATTCAAGTAAAAATAGCAATACCACTCTATAAAAAATACTCCTTACAAGTAAAGTCCTGCATTCATTTTCCTTAAGAAAAGGTACGGAAGTGTTAGTAACAAAATGTACTTAGAGTAAAATTACATATCATGCAGAATGGTCCCTGTTAGTGTTGTATTATTATTGTTTATTATCATTGGTTGGGGTGAAGCTCATTTTAAACAATTTATATACTGTTGGGTACAGCAATGCATAATATTTTAGAAAACTGAGCAGAAATATAAAGTTGCATAAAATGTACTTTACTGAAGTATTTCCAAGTAGGCCTACCCCAAAAAGCAATAAGAACAGTACTTGAGTAAATGTATTGAGTTACTTTCCACTGCTGCTGCTGCTATTACAACTACTACTAATAGTAATAATATTATGTCATAAATTAATTAACATTTGATAAGCCATAATTAATCAAACATAATGATTCTGCAAGCCCCTGTAAATTAAGAAAACAATCAGGTTTGCATGAGTAAAGCTTGACTGTACAGCCTCACTCCCATTAAAATATTAGCTATTTGGTTTGGGTAGATGATGCAACATAAAAGAATTTTAAAAAGTGTTATTATTCAAAACTAATTAAACTGTTTATTGTCTACAGACAACAATAGTAACTGGGTTTAAATCTTTATTCCAGCATACTTTAATAAGTGTTAGGTGGATTAATAAAAGAAAGTGGTGCCTCCCTTTGGTACCTAATTTAGGCTCTGTACAGATTTATTCTCTCAGGCATCATCACACCATTTTACATAGTTCCCTTATCATACATTTGTTAAAATGTTTATTGGATATATTCTTTATTGTACCAGACTATTTTAATGGTAATTGCCAAGCAGTTTTATGTATATAGTTGGTGATTTCTGGTTTATAAGATTAGAAAATAGAAGAGTTTTTTGGGGGTGAAGATGTTATTTCCAAATTGTGGCGGAAGTTGTGTTTTTAAACTGTTTCTCTCTCACATGGGTGCTTGTCTGACAAACGCCTTGTTGGTCGGCACTTTGCCTGATTAAATCCTTCGAAACTTGCAATATTTATTGTGCAGACTACCATATTTTTTATTTTTATATTTTATGACACTGCTTTTGTTCTGCAACAGTAAACAGCTGGGGTCTTACACGTTATCCAGCTTCTCTGGTTTGCACAATAATATACCCCACATAATTGTTACCAACAAGAAGTTTTAATATCTATAATAAAAAACCTATAACAATCAATAACTCTGACTTTTACGTTGCTTCCTCTACCAAATCCAGCTTGAATTTTCCTGCGATGGATCAATAAAGTTTATCATATTTCATCTTATCTTATGGAGTGATAAAATAAAGGTCCCCCAAGTCTTTCATCATCTGTGGTGATCAATGTAATCAAAAGCGGATCTTTTATTTTATTCAATGAATTTAAATCCAGAATTTTACTTTGCGAGACAAACAAAGGACCAACTTGCACCGGTGAACAATCCAAACCATACAGGAAACACCACAGGCCAGAACAGTGTTTTAATGCAGTGAACATCTGTATGCAGGAAAAGGTTCGGTAGGCAGGAGGGATGAAATATTCATCAGTTGCTGTCTTTTGACGATGAAGCTACATGACAATGGTCTCACTTTCAAATGTCTGCGGTGCACAAATCCAAAAGGGAACTTACCTTACATAATTTCTGCTTGTTTCATTCAGCGCTCAAGTGCCAAAGCAAAGTAGACACTCAAATTCAACAGCACAATTAAATGAGAGGTTAGTGAATCACTGTGATAAAAACACTGCCCTTGAAAGAGGCTCACCTACAGAGAAAAAACACATTGTATGTAAATATGGGGAAAGCAGCCCATGAATATTTAATTTTCTGGCAATGTAGCACAGAAGATAAAAATAATGTTCCCTTCAAGTGAGGACCTCTTTATGAAATCGGGGTAAAAGCTATTCTGTGTTATCAGATTTTCTATGAACCCCGGCATTTCTTTTGAATTGCATCATCTTTTATTTAAATGTCAGGATCTGGCTTTCTGGTGCTGGTATTGGATGATGACTCCTGCTTTTCACAGCTTGCTGAGATCAGGCGGATGAGGTAGACCCGCAAATTGGATTTGATTGAACTTGGAGCACAAAAGGTCATTGTAAAAAAATGCAGATTTTACACATTTGTTATATTGAAGGATTTCTTTCTCTCATAGATATACCATATAGGAGATTGTTTTTCAGCCAACAATAAACATAATATTCTGTACTTAAATCCAAATATCAAAATATTCTACTGACCTCAAATCCATTCAATATCCGATGTCAACAAACAAACGGATGGATCTAAATCTGGATCTATGTTAATCTCTACTATGAGTTTCTAAAAACACTGACAGTCCTTATAGACCGTCAGATACTGTGGGTATGAGACAGTCTTCAATGCCTCATGTCTTGCATATGAATTAAAGGTCAGATTAATAAATGAAATAAATTAACAGTTCACAGACACTCACTAAGAAGAAGATGTGAGGTAAACTTCATCCTTGATATCTGTCTGTTGGCGACTAGATTCTGACTCCAGAAACAACAAAACAAACAAAAATCCAGCATGACAAGTCATTCTGGACCTTGGAAATAGTTTTTTTGAAAAAAAAACAAAAAACAATCCCTACTCAAGGTCCACATAATTGTTTTTTTTTTGCTTTCTGTGTTATCACATGGCTTTCATTAGCAGATGGAGTTTGCTCAGTTTTCACAGAGATGGGTATGTTGACATGCGAGCTCATTAGCTGTTATGAGTTCATCCAGAGCACTTTTAGGACTCCATGGCAACCAATGAAGACCATGCGATTTGGTAAAAAAGGCAGAAAAAGAGACATATCAGGTTTTCAGACCAGGAAAATATTTAAGATGATCTGATGGTGGCCGGTGCTCTTAAAATGTCTCACTAGTTTATCTGAAAAGAGAGAAATCCAAAGGGATTATTATAATAAAGTATTGCATGCATTACCTTGCCACATATGGGATGTTGTTATTAAAAATGCCCTTTCTGACGCCTGCTATTGCTTTTAAATTGTCTTTTTTGAAAGTTTTGGGAGGAAACTGAGGATTACTCCAGTCTTTATACACGTTCGAAAAAATGTATAAACTATGAAACTGTTGTTATCTTTGCAAAGAAATGGAGCATTGTGGTGTAAAAACAGCATTGCATCTATAGGCAATCTTCTATTCATGGCTTTGTTTTTGGAGCAAGATGCTTAAATAAAAAAGGTCATGTACTGCTGGCCAGAGATGTCAGTGCTGATGCAAAACTTGCATATTGTCTTGCAATTGCAGTTCCCATGAGTCCAGTGCAAACAGTACAAGTTGTACTTGCTTCCTCGTTGCCATAAGAAAGTTCTTTTTCTACAAATCACAAATGTTGACAAGCGTACAATAATTACGGCTTTGTTTAATAAGGATGACTGTCAGGAGCATATATCAAGTAGTTTATGGACTGCAAAGATAAATGGGTCCACTACGCAGCCTACTGAAAGTTAATGTGTTGTTCATTATAGAGGCCAGTAGATCATGAGATGTTCTCTAGTACGCACGCATGCATATGGGATTTTAATGCAGAGAAACTAACAACTCAATAAAGTCAGTGTTTTATTTAAAGCTGCACCGGGCAAGATTTCTGTGTAAACATGCACCAACATCAGATAGATGGGCTGCAACGAATCCCTTTCAACTGTGACAACTTACGTTTAAATCCTAATTTTCCAAATGAAATTCTGGTATTAAACCAGAATAAGAAATATATTCTGCATACTGGAAGTGCATGGATGTTTATGGTTTAACACTTAGGTGGCACACTGACCCCCTCTTGTGGCACTTTTGGGTAAAGCCTGATGTTTTTCTTGTTTTTCTTCACCTCTGCAGCAGCTCTTATTGCAGGTGACACCAGCATTTGTCACTTGTTCCCATGCTGTGTCTTTTCCATCCACTTATAAAATGACTGAACTAAATGTTTTGGTTTGGCTGAATGTAATTTAGCAGTACTTACACCTCAGTATTTGTGAAGTTTGTGTTTGTGTCCTTTCTCACTTTCTCCATTTTTCAAAACGAATAGGCAATTTAGGACTAACCTTTAAAATGGGATGTTGTTAACACGTTTATGGTGATTTGGGGGCTCTTCTAGCCTCACTCTGCCTGTAGGTGCGCAGCTACGCAGCAGAAATATTTACAGAAAGAAATTGTGAAACTGTGAAATATTGGATAACAAATCCAATGACACTAATTACATGGACTACCTGTCAAATCAGTCACATTGTGCTTCGTGCCAGGAAGAAACAAAGTGATCAACATTAAGTCCCCTTAGGACACAGCACAGTAATTAATCTAGCAAACATACACATGGAGTAAAAGTAAAAAAAGAGTAAAATTCATAATAGTAATTCAACAGTTACTTAGAATGTTGCATTAACAACACATTAGCCTCACGCAGCTAAACTAGTATAGTGGTTAGCTTGGTTAGCAGCAAGCTGATCAAAGAAAAACTAAATCCTACGACATCACAAAACAGCTGTAATAAAAACAACACCTACAGGTAATGCTCCAGCAGGGACAGGGAACAGATGAAAGATGCTATATTGGCTTTGTCAAAGATCTGACAAAATGACAGATGTAACAAAGTCAATTAAACTGCTATGGAACTGTACCAGAAGTGGTTGCTATTCATAGTTTTCAGTCACGTGACTGGCGTGGAGGCCTGGAGGGCAAAACACCGGCAGCCAACTCTGGACTCTCCATAGAACTGCAGCACAGGCCTGTCAATTTTCCATCTGTTTCAAACCACAAATATTTAGATCACCTCTCAAAAGAAGAAAAACAACGATATGTGAGCAAACTGAAAGTTTTGGGCACTTGTGATCCATATACAGCACCTGCCGCAGTATTTCAATCACTAAAAACAGTGAAGTTCCTGCCACAGCTCCACTTTGGCAGTGTTTACATTTATCCCTCCACTTACAGTGCTGCCAGGATGAAAGTGTACAAAATACAAACAGTTATATGTATTTTCGATCTAGATGGGTAAATAATGCTGTCGTCTGGGAGGTGAAGAACAAGTTGTCGAGCTGGCGCTCTCCCCGACTGTCCTCCACCTCCTCCTCGCGGGGGCTTCAGCAGCGGCTCCCACTCCTGTTACCCGGCCTGGGTGGCTCATCTGCCGGTATGAGGACGGCCTGCAGTCAGCGTGCGGATATGGATATGATTTGGGTTGTGATATTAAAGAAAAGATAATAATGTCAAACAGAACATGATGCTGTGATATTGTCACACCAAGCACAGACACACAGACTTTTAAAAAGGAGCCATTGTTTGAATAGAGGACACATTGATATTAAATAGATTTTTTTAATGTTTAAATATTTTAAATAAAATGTTCACACACTTATAAATCACCTCATAACCTGGCAATTAGATTCAGGGTCCCTGTAGTCAGCGTTCTAGGGCAGTAGATACAGGCCAGTAATGGTTAATGTTAGGTTAACACAATATCTTATGACATGAATCTAATCAAAACTCGGGTAGGATTCTGTAGAACTCAGGCTTGTCTCCTCGTCGGTTAGTACATTTGATTGAACATCAACTATCCGGCATTTTGGCTAAACCTGGTAAAAATAACTGGCGGGCAGTGGAAGAAAGCCTTGTTTTTCCCTCCAGGTGGGCGTTCCTATAAGGGTGTGACGTCACGTGAAAACTATGAATAGCAACAGAATGTTTGGGTGAAACCAACTGCTGATAATTTATAGTTCTATTACTGTTACATGTAGACACGGCCAAACTCGACTCCATGTTACCTTAACAATTTCTTCACGTAAAACAAAGCAAAGACAGGCTGTAGAACACTAAACCGCATTATTATTTTTACTTCACTGCGACTCCAAACAAAATTCATCATCAATAAAAATCATCATAAATGCCAAACTTATATGTACAAATATGTACAGAAATCCAAATTTAACATAAAGAGACATCATCTGCCCTTGGCAGCATAATTATGATGCAATAGATCATATTTGGGCTATACTCTTATGACTCTGCACGTCCAGAAACAAGAATACTAGTTTTCAAGTAGGAAAAGTGGCAGGAAAAGTGACTCTCACTAAAACTCAGCACAAGGTGTTAAGAGGAGCCGACTGGCTGTGATACCAGCCCTTAACCAGAACAAACCAACAGGATTTCTGTTTTGTGCGAAGTCTTTTTTTAATCAGAATCAAAGGTTTAAGTAGAGAGGGTGTCATATGTGGACAAAGGCAGTAGTGTTTCACCTAATGTTAGGTCACATGTTCCCTCCGCTCCACTCCCCGCTGCAAGGAGACTATTTCGACGTGAGGAGAGCGGACAGCAGCTCTGGAGACGGACCTTCAGTTAGCGGCTGAAGCAACTTGAATTCAGCCAGAGCAAACCCCAGCGCCACTTCGTCTGATTTCGCGGAGAAATTTGACCTGGTGGCAGTTGGCATTAAGAATAACTATTAGAAACTAATAGAAATAGCCATCTTCTCGCTGTTGGTCTCGTTTGCTTATGTAGGTCATATAGCGGTGTCAGTATTAAACTGAGACTGTTTCATAACCAGTTAAAAACTCTGGTTTAAATAAAACAAGTTGAAATATGGCTACCACTGCAAATATAAGATAATATATTCTATTTAATCCCTGGAACCAGCAAATGTTTGGCATTACATGATACATGAATCTATTATTTCAGCTCTAATGCATTTTGTTTGTTTGTTTAAAGCAGTAGAGGGCCTAGAATCGAACCTTGGTGAACACCTCACTCACCACGGAGAAAGACCTGCCTGCTGAAGTCTGTATGAACACTGGGCCTGTGGTGTCAACTCATTTTTTTGTCAAGTATAATGGGGCAATCATCTGTATCAAAGGCACTGACGAGATCAAGAGTGATTAAAATAGAGCAATCCTCAACACTAGCAGCCAGTAGTAGATCATTAGTGAGTTTATGGGTAGCTGTGAAGGGCTTTAAAGTCAGATTGATTTTTAAAAAAAAGCTGTTGTTATTCTTCAAAGGGGGAGCTACTTTTTATAAAACCGTAGATAAAAGAACTAGGCCTAAAATTGTTGAGTGGACACAGAGTAGGCATGCACAGGAGATCATATAGGCTTTGTACGGATACAATTCTTTCCATCTGATACAGAAATGTATTAAAAAGTAAAAAAGAAAGCCTACAATTATAGTAGAAAAGGGAGAAGAGAGAAAAAAAATCACCTAACCCTCAATATAATACATGTTGTGTGTTACAAAAAGTCTTTCACAGCCCGTCACACCAGAGTTTCTGAAGAGACCTGTGTGACTGAGATACAGCACAGTCCAGCTGACTAGAGCTTCTTGGTCTCTGGTAAGTTTATAAGACATGTTGACAACAGATAGAGATTGATGATAGCATCTGATGCAATTTACTCCATGTCCAGGGTTGCTGGTTCACATTCTGTGGTTAATGGTGAAAGTACAGGTTGCAAAGAAAATCTCCTCTGAATCTGTCAGCTGGAATTGAACTCCGGGCTTAAACAGCAAAGCCTCTGGATTGGATTCCTTGTTTATCTGCAAATGCAGATGGGAAAATTCAAAGGATTTGTGCAGGTGTGTAAATGACAACTGAACAGAACTTCAAATAATTATTCACTGGTTAAAAAACATTGAAAAGACATATACAGTATTTGCATTTAACAAAATGCACAAATCATAGAATGACTATATATAAAAAATGGAGTTACTTTTTAAAAGTTGTGTTAATGAGCTGTTTTTCCAGATACAATGCACTAAAAAGAACAAGATTCGTATTTCAATACAATCAATGTGGCTGGCTCTCCCATTTAGAAGAAGGAGGGTCCACAAACAGGACTTTGTTGAGGAAATGAATCGTTAAAATCTGAAAAATTACCACGTTAACTAGATTAGGCAGGGCAACTTATCAAGTAATCTCTTGATAGGACGTCTGAGCAGTGTGATGGATTGTGTGCTGTCTTTTTTTCTCTGAAATGTATTCTTGATTGCTCGTTTGCAATTACGCATGGCCACGGAAAAAGACATATTAGTAGGTGTTCTGTTTCCCCACAGTTTTATTTGAATTTGCTTTTAGGTTCCCAGCAGTGCGTGCCGCTCTTTATGCATATCAGATGTGGTATATAGATGTATCTTTACATCTAATAAAAACCACATGTTTTTAGTGCTTTCCTCTTAATGTTATGTCATGAATGAGTTTTTATATTGTAAACAACACTCCTGCCAAATTTGCCTCGTGTTTGCATTAGAGATAGACTGACAAATCAGTCGGGACAATATATCGGTGCAGAAATGCCAAAGATATGCTGGATGTAATTCTGAAACAGTGTCAGCACATAGTTTGTCCACCAGAGAGAATGCACAAGTTTCAGATCTTGGACCTGATTTACACTTCATGCATCTTAGGGTTTGGATAGCTATCGAATATCAAAAAAGCTCAGTTTAAATGAATCCAAATTGAAATCCGACTGCTCAAACCACCTCTCGTTCTAGCCAGATGTATGTGGAAGCAGCCTCTACAGGGTCTGCCCCCTGTGATAACAGCAGCCTACGTTACACTGAATTTAGCTGTCATTCTGTCTCATTAAAGCAACAGGAAAAAGTGGCCCCCAGCAACACATACGATCACACAGTTGACGCACTGAGCTGTCTGTCTGATCCCTGGGAGCAGCATCAATGAGAGTCTGTGAAGACAATAATACATTTTTGACTCACTCGTGATTTGTAAATATGATTCATCCATGTACTGTATTTACATTGTTAGCTGGCTAACAAAGCTGTTATTGTTGTAACTAAACTGCTAAAGTGCACAAGTTATTCTTCTTCTGGCATTTTTGGCATTTCAGCTTCAAGTGCGCTACTGTCACACTCTGGACTAGAGTAGGGCTGACCCCGATTTGCAGCCCGGGAAAACCAAGATGGATTGCAATCAGATTTGCGATCTGGCCAATGGAGACACATATAGAGTATGTGGCTGAGTGTACGAATGACATGGTATGAAATCGCATCTGGATTTTAACCAGCTAAGAGACACTTTTTTTGTGAGAAAATGAATTACATCCAATACATCGTTATCAGATATTTTTAACTCTCAAATATCCCAGTCAAATTATGTTTGCATGATGTTATCTGACCTTTTCAAATAACTCATAATATCCAATCTGTGCTTTGCTGGAGATTGCATTTGATGTATATGCCAAAGGTTGTGACTGTGCAGCCAGGAGATGTCGTTTGATGGGAAACAAGTGGAAAATCAAGTAAGCACTCCCACAAGACATTTGTCCATGTGTTGACATGTGTGTTAGACAGAGATTGGATCTTTGTTCTGAGGAGAAATTAGATTTCAATGACAATAGAACCTGAGAGAGATAAAGATTCAAACAGAAACTGTGTGTGTGTGTGTGTGTGTGTGTGTGTGTCTAAGAGTGTGTGTGCAGGGACTGAATGAAAGGATAAAATGCTACAGAGATAACTGTGTCTGTCCCTTTGAGTGGGAGACTCTGCTTCTTAAATGCCACTTATTTTAGGTGTATTAATTTAATGTCATTCCTAGTTTCTGAAAATGAGAATGAATTACACTGACCTCCTCCTAAGTGAATTAACATGGGTGATTGTGGATGTAATTGCTAATTAGCATGACTCACTGATTCTACAGTCTCACAGGTGAACCATTTTCACCCTCAGAGGGTTTTAAAAGCGAGGAAACCTCATTAACAAGGCCGTTAGATTAATACCAACTTTTGTTAAATGTGCGAGCCACCGTTCCCCTTTTTTGGAGATAACTTCTTTTCAATGAAATGAAAGATGACTCACGATGTAACGCCGTGCACAGAAGTACAGCAAGTCTGCAACAGACAGAGCAGAAGATTCAATTCCTATCACAAAAGGTTAAGGGAATCATTTTTTCTTTTGACAGTCTGGCCTGCAACCCTATTTTTCTTAATGTTTGGCAGCACACACCATCTCCCCAGCACATCAAATACCTGAGAGACAATATCATAATGGGAGACACAAACAACCCTCTTGCCCTTTGAACTCATGATCTCATAAAAAAGCCAAAAGCTCCAAGCTCCACTGCTCTTACCGTCACTCCTTCCGAGGGTTGAAGTAGGTGAGCACCTTTGTTTACTTAAATCAAAATCCAATACACTGCCCTGGCAGTTTCTCCCCCCGTTTTTTGCTTCCCCAGCACTCAGCTGTGGCACGGCTCAAACAGATGCCCTTGACTTTTCATTAGGTTATTAACCTTTCGGGAGGTGAGCTATGATTCAGAGGTGGGCATGGAGTCCCTGGAGGCTGCGCTGCAACACTACCAGATGACTCAGGCAAAGAGAACAGAGGAGATGTAGCGAGAGCGAGAGAAGGGTGGATGAGAGGAGAGCAGGTAGGGCAGGTGTTTCTGACAAATGGAAAACAACAGATGTTTAAAAAGTCATGTTGTGTTGAATCCCAGTATCACTGCCTGAATGCATAAAGCCTACAAGTATTGCTCACAGAGGAATGAGAAACAACGAATGTGGCATTTTGTGTGGATAGATATTAGTATCGTATATCACTGGTTGGATATCAGTCTTGTACGGAAGTTGCAGCCTGGCTTCCATTGCAGCAAGGAGCTTGTACACTTTACCCGGAGGTTTAGCTGTGCTTTGTCAAGTCTACATCCTAGGTAATATGTCTGTGATAGACGCAAAAAACACTCAAGGGGGCCAAATGACAGTGCAACAGGTTGTGATCTCAGAAGAAGATGCCTCAGTTAAAGATGTTTTATATTTTTCTTATTATCAACAATGCATTACTCCATCTTTCCTTTACAACTTTACCTACCCTGTCCAAAACCCAGAGCCCATTCTTTCGTACTAAAGACATATATCTCTAAAAAACATTCAAAAAATACAGTTTCATTTTTAAAGAGGTGAACTGCTTAAATGGCTGGGAACCACAGTTTTTAGCATTACTCAAACGTTACTCAAACAGGAGTAAATAGAACATTTGCTGGGGACTACTTTTAGCTGCAGACTGACTCACATTTGATGCACTAGTGACTTTTTACAGCCACAGAATAAACCTCAAAATAAACCTCAGTGCCCATGTTCATAGCAATGAAGGAACATGTCACCCGGTGTGATGGTGTGGCCCACTGATGCGTTTTTGGACAACAACAGAGATTTTTGGGACAGAGAAATATGCCACACAGACAACAGGAGCACTTCATTGTTGGTTTTGGTCTTTTCATGGGATTTGTTGACAATAAGAAAATTATAAAACATCACTAGCTGTATCCTTAAAAATGCAACTATATTTGGTTGAAAAGTGAAGGTTTTTGGGACATCAAGGCTACTTAGAACAGTTTTTCTTTAACAGCATTTCAATGACTGTATTTTCATGTGAAGCAGGTCCTAACTCATATTAAAATATAGTAGTTGAAATGTGGAACTGTGTGAATTAAGCAACAGTCTTCCTTGAGCTGGCCAGATGACGCATCCAGCGAGTGGATTCAAATACAGTTCTTGCTAAATGCAGGCAACCCCAAGTGACATCACACCTATTAAATCCCTGTGAGCTAAACAGGAAGCACATGTGACAAGATTTAAATGTGCAAGAAGATGGGGAAAACCACATGCCACATTTTGTGTGTGTGTATATATTCAATGGTATGACTCAATTATACCCCGAGGTATCTTTGTCAATCCTAAGAGAGAAAAAAACAAATTCAAAACGGAGCCCAAACTCATTACAAAAGCCTGCTTTACACATTCACCATGTGATGACAAACAATAGTGAAAGCCAGCAGTGATCCATAAATCCATAACAAAAGACTATTCATAATCATTTAACCTTCATGCCCAATTTCATGCATATATAAAATAAGAACTTGACTCTTTTCTTTTGACTCTACACCTGTATTACGTGCACACTGGCTCCTGTGGAGCTTCAGGGAGCAACAAAGGAGAGTTCCACATTAAATAAAAAATGAGCAAAGCGAGGGAAGTTTCATTATTCATCTCACACTGGCATGCCCAACTCCCCAGCTTCCCGAAGGGAACACTATGAAATTTCAATTGGCATCATTCTATGTGTTGAGTTTTAATGTCAATATCGCAGACAGTCTTCAACAGCCTCGCAGCCTCCCTTCTGACTCCAACAAGACACTTCAAAGGAGCACTTCTCTGAATCCCTCAGTCTTGCATCAAAAATGTTAACCTTGGAGACATGCTAACTACCCGGCCGTGTATGTTCCCGAATTCCAATGAAGATTCTGATCATTCAAGACAAGGAAGAAAAGAGGAGTCAACCATGCCCTCTGCCCGTCGATCTGTCCATCTTTCCATCTTTCCATTTGACCATCGGCCTGCTTCTCTCCTCGAATCTCCAACTTGCATGCCTTCGTGTTCACTTAATTCTTAGAAAGATTGCTGAATCAAGGGCAGCTCTTAAAAACGAAAAGCTGAAGTTGAAACACTTCTGACATTTACTGTAAGAGACATACACTAAGCTCTGCAACACTCATGTTCACACATTGAGACGCACATAAGCAAATGGCAAGCCCTGGAATAAGAAAGATGCCCTTGTTTGATGTTGTCTGAAGGCAAAA